>RYFJ01001859.1:0-330251 GCA_003991445.1 Oryza meyeriana var. granulata | reverse complement strand
ACCCTCCAACACTAAGCCGAGCTTCCCCAGCTGCCCCGCTGTAACCCCAAAAATTCGCACCGAAATCTGGAACATTTAATGTTAATAAACCCTGCCCAGAAACCAGGACACAACCAATCCAACTACAGAGTGCTACAAACAGATAAAAATGATTATTACATAAATCAGCGAAAAAAGTAAAACGAAGTATAACATCTGGGCCAAAACAGCCGCTTCCATCCCAACAGCACCTTGAGCGGAGCCCACCTAATCTCAGGATGATCTTCATCTGACACCTTCTCCATCACTGGGAAAATTGACAAGCTGCATACCACCCCACAAGTACTCAACAATCACACCCACAAGTATGCATATGCACAAGGACAAAGATGGGATGGTTTATTCGAAACAGCATTGCAAAGGAAAATAGGTTCGCAAACAGAAAAATTGATTAATTCAAACAAATTAACTTCCACTATTTAACGTTACAACCACGTTTAACCAGGCCCCAACCATTCCCAATCCGATGACCTAACCACGTCAACCAGCTCCAACTGATGAACCTACACCACGTCAACCGACACCTTACCGGTACCGTTACACCACAGTTACCGACTCCACTGATTAACCTACACATGTTAACCTCACACACAACCTCGACCACGCTGACCAGCTTTTCCCGACCAACCTAAACCACGTGACCAGCGCCTGATGAAGTTACACACGTAACCACAGCAACCAATGAGAGTTACACCACACTCACCAGTCTCCACGATTAGCGTAAACCACCTAACCACACCCCCATCAACCAAACCACGTCGACCGACTCACACTTCCACAACACCGGTTAATAAAACAATATTAATTATCTAGGTGAGACTAATCCTGATCTGGCCAATTGCCCATAACCGCGGCGCGCTATTCGAATAGTTTACTCTGATCAGAGTTAGTACAACTGACCCACAAACCACAGCCCCCACACACTCCCGTTGTCCAGTACATCACCACGTGTCCCGACGAGGCTGATTTAACAGACCGTTCACAAAACCCCCTCCCTAACCATCCACACCCGCTGAGGTTGACCTGCCAACAGGCACGCCATATGCCAGCTACCCCCCGCTCCACGTTGAACGGCAAACCGATCAACCCTACCCCGGGCCGACCAACTCCATCACGCACCACCCTCTTCTCGTGCCTAGAGAGGGAGAAGAAACCTTCAAGCCCAGCCTGTCCCCACGCTGCTCTTGAAGTAGGAAGTTGCCCAAGTACCGCGACTCCTAATCCATGGTGTGACAAGCAAAACATACACCCACAGCCCACCATTAGTCAAATTTTCGAATTTAAAAACACCTATCCAAAGGGTTTTCCATTTTGTTTCCCGAACCCCCCATGGAGTCGAATCATATAAAAGAAATAATATTAATTCCCATGTGACATTTGCGCAAGCATGCTAGCATTCCTAATGAATTGTTTAAACTAGTCAAATTAGTAACCCAGGTACAGTATTAGTTATCAAAACAAGCTTTAATCCTAACATTGTATAGCAATACCAATCCACTATAATTACTTAAAATAATCAGTTTATTGCGAAACAAACAATTTAACGAAAATGGGTACAAATTGATCAAAGTATCAGTGTTCTTGCCTTGCTCCGTCCTCAATATCGGCTACCATCTCGTAGAACACAGAAATTACCGCGCGATCTACAACAAATAATGCAAAACAACAAAAACATACATGGGTCACAAACATGGCTGAAGTATTTTAATGACTGGCATTTTTAGATTTAATGAAATTTGAATGGACTAATCGGCCCACGATCACAATAACAGACAATTCGAATAAATAGTATATTATGAAGTTTACTAGCCTATTATCAGCTGCAAATATAATTAACCACGATTAAGCGCATTAACGATTAATGACTCACCGGAGGAGCACGGCGACGGCGGGCAACCACGCGGCTCGCCACGCGGCAACCACGCGCAACCAGCGACGCGCCCCCCCATCTGCCCACCCGACAGACTCGGATGGCCCCGGGGACGCGGCCAAACAGCACCCCGAGCGGACTGCGCGCGCACGCGACCCGATGGTCGACGATGGCGACCACCCGCAATCTGCGACCACACGGAGGCGCGGGAAAGGAACGGGAAGCGAGGCGGAGGGTTCTCACCGGCGGCTTCGAAAACGCGGACGATCGACGGCGCGAAGACGACACGGGTTGCGACGAAAAACTGCGCGGCCTCGGACGACGTCGGCGATGAGCCGACAGGGGGGAACGGGCGAGAGGCGATTGCCGAGGTGTCCTGGAGGATGAGGAGACGGACGAAGTTAGGCCGCGAAGAATGGAGATGCGGCGCGGCGAAATCACCGCCGGAGAGGAGAACGGAAATTAAAGGCCGATACTCACGACGCTCGCGCGGGCGAAGCGGCCGGCGAGATTCGGCTTCAACGGTGTGCGCCGATACGCGCGCGCAGGCGGAGTGCTGCGCGTGGCGAGCAGCACCTGGGCCTCCGGAACGCGCTGAGCGGCGGCCGGAGCGGCGAAAAGCGTGAGGAGCTCGGCCCGGTGGCGAAGCTCGGGCACTGAAAGCTCGGCGTGTTGGGGAAAAGATGATGGACGAGAGGGTGGAGATGGTTTTATACAGTCGCCAAAGAGAACGAGGCCAAACGGCTCCAATCGCGCACGAGAGTGGACGGCGGCGTGCCATCGTGTGCGAGATTCACGGGAGAGAGACGTGGACGCCGAGAACTCGGGGAGTGGGGCGGACTCGGTCCGCGACCGTTTGAACGAGTGGAGACGCGGGATGAGCGGGAGTGCGGCTTGGATCGACGGCTCCGGGGAATTTCCCCTCCGGCCGATTCGGACGGAGGAGGAAGATGCTGCTGACAGGCGGGCCCGGCCTGTCCGTGGTGTGTGGGCGCGGGGCCGAGTGCGAGGGCACGGGTGCGGGACGCGGGCGCGAGGGCGCGGGCGCGGCACGCGGCGCGAGCAAGGGCGCGGGCACGCGGCGCAGAGCGCGAGGCGCGGGTGCGGGGACGCGAGGACGCGCACGCGGGCACGGGCACAAGCACGCGGGCACGGGCACGAGCACGGGCACGGACACGAGCACGAGCACGGATGAGGGCGCAGAGCCAGGGAGGGAAAAAGGACCCGGCTTGCGACGCGTGGGGAAAGGCGGCCCAGGAACGGGCCGGCAGCCCAGAGGGAGAAAAAGAGAAAGAAGAAGGAAAAAGATTTCCAGGACAATTTAAATTCCGATAAGCGTATATGATTTATTAAAAATAGTTCTTGTGCTCTGTAAATTCCACTAAAAATCCAGTTAATGTATTTTGGCACAGAGAATACAAGAAAAATATTCTCCGCCACGATAATTTATTATCTTGCATTTTACACCACCAATTAATTCCTCTAGCCTTTTTAAATTTATTTTCTTGGGTATTTTTCACAGGTAATATTTAGTGTGGCTAAACTCAGGGTGTGACACCCGCTCTTGGTACCAAGTCCTCCAACTGTCGACGAGACTGCTGCTATTCCATCGGCTGACATCGGCCCCTCAGAAGAACAACCTACTCATCTCCCTGAAGCCGATGTCACCCGAACTGCCGATGTCCTTCCTCAGGTAACCTCTTTATGCCCACATTCTGCTCTTAACTTTCTACTGATCCCTTTACCGATGCCAATTTTGCAGTCTTTAGCCGATTTGTTTTCCTTTGACATCGGCAAGTATCTGGAGGCAGAAGACGAACCAACCACCAGCGCAGCAACCAAGCCGTCGTTTCCAGCCGATGTGCACGATTATTTAACAAGCATCAACAGTCGGCTGGAAAACCCAATTGACGCGCTAGTGGAAGATTGTGGGCCGATTCGGGCAAGGCTTGCAGAAATCGAACACTATCTGCCCGAAGAACTCGTCGATGCATTAACCCCTGCAGTATACCTGGAGTCTCATAGGTTTAAACTCATCAAGCTCAGACAACGCATAGCCGATCGTGCTGACCAACAGAAGATCACCGAAGACATCCAAACCGATCGGCTGCTAGCCCAGACAGAGAAGAAAAGACTTGATGATATGGCAGCTGCCCCCCAAGAGCTCCAACCCAAGCTAGATCAACTGAAGAAGAAGGAGGCCGATTTGCTGGTAGAACTTGAAAAGTTCACAAGGATCTCGAAGTTACAGAATCCCAACTTATCGGCCTACCGCAAGCCATCCAAGACCAAGAGGCTAAGGTCGCAGCGACGGTGCGTCAAGTCATTCATCGGAGCAAGAACTTGAAGACCATCCCGGGCTCCGATGAGGACGACATCCAGGCCATCAACGAAATTGACCAAATCCGCCTGCACGCGATCGAAACCATTCAAAAATTCTTGTAGCTTGACGACCGATGGCTTCCTGAGACATGATGGCTGTGCTGTAATACATTTTAATCGGCTCTGTTGCCTGCTCCTTTGTCCCTTGGTAATTTTTTCTGTTTGCTTGATCTAAAGGCGATATCGATTGCTATCGGCTGTCTTTAGGCGATGCAAAAAGCATCGGCTCTTCAAACTACTTTAGAAATCGGCTGCACTTAAACCGATTCAAGAGTTGATCCAAACGCTGGGATAGTATTTCTTGAGATATTTTCCGTTAAGCGCTCTAGTAAACCCCGTCCTGTCAAGATCTTCTAATACATAGGCATTACCTGGCACACAGTGACTAATCCGATAGGGCCCTTCCCAATAAGGCGACCATTTTCCAAACTTATTATCTCTGGACCGATCGCAAAATCAACTTTCATACAAGATCTCCCTCGGCAAACGACTTATTCACCACCTTTTTGTTGTAATGCCGAGCTGCCTTAGCCTTATTTTCCTTGATCCTTTCCAACGCCCTTAACCGATTCTGAGCCAAATCTTCAAGTTCATCTGTCATTAAGTTATAATAATCATCAGCCGTTAACTGATTCTGCAAAGAAATTCTCCTAGAGCCGATGTTAGTCTTCCCAATGGTAAAAACTGCCTCATGTCCATATACTAACTGATACGGTGGCACCCGAGTAGAACCATGACATGCCATCCGATAGCCCATAGTGAATCCGGCAACGTAGTATGCCCATCGCCGCCGCTGCTCATCAATTTTCCGCTTAATCAATTTGATCAAACTCTTGTTAGAAGCTTCTGCTTGTCCATTGCCTGAGCATATAAAGGCGATGAATTTAATAACTTGATCCCCATACAAATTGGCAGCAAACTGTTGAAACTCATCAACACAAAGATAGACCCCTGATCAGTAGTTATCGTCTGAGGAATCCCAAACCGACTAAATTATATGCTCTTTACAAACTCGATCGCTTCCTTGACGTAACTTTCTTCAAAGAATCGCCTCTACCCACTTGGTAAAATAAATCTGTTGCCGCCAATATGAACTTATGCCCTTACTGATGAGAAAAACCTGGCCGATCATGTCAATTCCCCATCCTCTGAACGGCCACGGTTGATGAATAGGATTCATAACTAATGCTGGCGCTCACTGTATATTTCCAAATTTCTGACAATCTTGACATCCTTTATAATATCTGAAGCAGTCTTCCAACATTGCCGGCCAAAAATATCCTACTCTTTTCAGCAACCACTTCATCTTATGAGCCGACGATGAGTCCCACAGACGCCTTCATGCACTTCACACATAACCACTTTGGCTTCTTCCAAATTCAGGCACTTAAGCAGAACTCCTTCAAAAGTCCGATAATACAGCTCCCCATCAAGCAGCACATGCTTAGTAGCTCTATACCGAATTTTCCTGGAAACCGATTGCGACGGATTTTGCAAGTAATCAATTATCTCCTGTCTCCAGTCATCGGCCTTGTCCTGGATATCAATATCGGCTATCTCAACTTCAACCTGCCTATTCAGCCGATACCCCGACGCAATCTGCGCAAGATCATTGGCTTCTAAATTCTGCTCCCTGGGAATATGATCTATTGATACTATCTTGAAATCCTTCAACAAATCCGTACATTCTTCATAATATAACCTCAAAACATCATCTCTACACTCATATTCTCCAGACAACTGCTTGACCACTAATAAAGAATCGCCAATTATCTCTATGACATCGGCCCCGATCTCTTTTAAGAGTTGAAGTCCTTTAAGCACCGCCTCGTATTCCGCCTGATTGTTAGTCCGATAAGGCTTAATTGTAAAAGCAAACTCAAAACTTGCCCCCCGAGGCGATATGATAACTAAGCCGATACCGGATCCATGCTTGCAAACCGATCCATCAAAAAACAAAGTCCATGGGATCGGCTCCACATAATCTTCATGAGACCCTCTATGTTGCACAATGAAATCGGCCACTGCTTGTCCCTTGATTGCTTTAGCCGATTCCTACCTTAAGTCGAACTCTGTCAAAGCAAAAAATCCACTTACCAACTCGCCCTTTCAAGACTGGAGCCAACATATATTTGACCACATCGGCCTGGCAAACTACTGTACACTCAGCCGATAGGATATAATGCCTTAACTTTGTACACGAGAAATATAAGCACAGGCATAACTTCTCCACCGTAGGATATCTTGTTTCAGCATCCAAAAGTCTTTTGCTCAGATAAAACACAACTTGCTCTTTGCCTTCAAACTCTTGAATCAAAACAGAACCGATGGACCTCTCATCGGCCGACAAGTATAACCTGAACGGCACTCCTTTCTACGGCGGAATCAAAACAGGTGGGGAACTAAGATAACTCTTGATCTCGTCAAATGCCTTCTGCTGTGCTGCCCCCCACACAAATTTTTGATCGGTTTTCAACTTTAATAATGGAGTAAAAGATTCAATCCTCTCTGAAAAATTCGATATAAATCTTCTTACAAAATTAATCTTACCGATCAATGATTGCAGCTCTGTCTTATTGCTCGGTGGTGCTGTAGTCTTAATGGCTCTGATGCTTCGCTGACTAACTTCAATCCCTCGCTCATGAACCATAAAACCCAAAAACTGCCCAGCCGATACACCAAAAGCGCATTTGTTAGGATTCATCCTTAGTCCGTATTTCTTGGCCCTTTCCACACTTTCGCAAATCAGCTATATGGCATTTCTTCACTCTTAGACTGATCACCACATCATCAATATAAATTCTACCAACAAGCCGATGAATCATGAAACATATAATTCATCGCTCTTATAATCCACCGCCTTTTAGCCAAAAGTCATTACTACCCACTCATACAGCCGATACTCCTGGACACCGAAACGCAATCTTATGTATTATCTTCTTCAGCCATAAAAATCTGATTGTATCCCGCATTGCCGTCCATGAAGCTTGTCGATGTTTTACACCGGCAATAAATATATGGGGCTAGTCGGCGGATGGAAACTCGGTGGATTGCAAAGAAACACAAGGAGATTTATACTGTTCAGGCTCGGATGTGAGGTAATACCCTACGTCCAGATATTGTGGCGGTAGTATTCCTTAGAGATATGTTGCTTCTATGAGCTCGTTGCCTCAGGGCGCCCTGCCTCCCCTAGTAACTGGGGACAGGTTTACAGTAGAGTCCCGTCGGATTAAACTAGGAGATCTCCCCTTAGAGATATAACGCACCCGACTAGACTGTATATTCCTTTCTATACAAGGCGAAGTCTCCGAATCTAGCTTATCTCTAATTACAAGCTAGGCCCATCCTCTATCCGATGCCCATATGCTTGTCATGAGTACCCGGGCCCATGGCACCACAGTAGCCCCCGAACCTTCATAGTTTGAGTCACAGCTATGCCAATGCTCATCCTCCATGGTGAAGTCTTCCCGAGTGCATTGCTCCCGATGCTCTTGTTCTGAGTGCTGCTTCTCCCGAGTCCTGCTTCATGTCCAGCTTGGCAGGAGGCTATGAAGGCTCCATGTAGATGTTGAATAGTGTGCGCCGAATATCGCGCACCTATTAGGTTAGCCCCCACTTTTGTGCTTAATTGTAAAAACAATTAACATAAGTCAAAATCTTAACCTGAAGTCTTTCTCCAGTAGATTACTACTGGTATATAGACTCTTCAGTATCATGTCAGCAACCGGAATATAATTATAGTCTTGCCGAGTAAGGCGAACTACTCGTATATAGGACTCTTCGACTTCATGTCAGTCGGAATGTGTGTTTATAGTCTTGCCGATAGGATCTACTCGTATATAGACTCTTCAGCTTCATGTCAGCTGGAATAAGGTTTATATCTTTCCCGATGGCGTCCACCCAGAATTAGACTCATCCGCATCATGTCAGCGGGAAAGAAGGTTTATAGTCTCTCCCGAGTAGTGCACTACTCGAAAGTTAGACTCTTCAGCGTCATGTCGGCTGGAATAATGTCGCTCATGGCAACTGAGTGGCCAAGCATGTACCGAGTACCACTTTATGAAAATAAATCCACGGCGTGGTCAGGTGTACCCGAGAAATACCTGCATCCCAATTTTAATGAAGACCAGCTGGGATCCTTGTAAGGATGTATCCTCGAGACCTGGTGGGATAAGACAAGATACCCAAACAATATATGTTAGCAATAAGGCTCTCATGAAGCATATCTGTTTACCTCACGTTCCTGTGGTAGCACCAGCCGCTTAATTTCAACTCAGCCTGCGGGCGCCCACATGGAGCATGCTACTGTAGGAACTCATATCTTGGTGGCTGCTACCAAATAGCCGCCTGAGCCGACCTATCCAGCATAGCTCTAGAGAAGTATCATCCATCGCATGTCAGGATGAGTTTTTTGTGTTGTAACCGCAATCAGCCAGAGAAATCCTTATTCGCAAGCCTTTCCGACTTACGTTCTGGATGCAAACTGGTTGCCACGTAAGCCTGAGTAGGTTATAATGCAGGATCTGCTTGCCCTCCTCAGGTGTGACACAGTGCATGAGAACTCCGGATGCACTTTGACGATATAAGTCTCTCTGACTTGGGTAAAGCCGAACAAAAGGTACCTGAACCTTGCATTAGCAGAGGGTTCGGCTGGTGACCCTCATGGGCGTACCCCTACTTAGCCGAGTAGTACCCAGCCCGACTGCGCCGGAGGCCGGTTATAGCTCGCAGGAGCGTAGCCGAGGAAGATGACGTCCCGACTGGCGCAAGTACTCGTAAGTAGCCCTCATGGAGCATCCCGAGTGTTTTGGCAGAACTTGTCCAGCCCGAGCGTAGGAGATAGGCTCGCAGCCCTGAGTTCCTGTCACGCATATCCGGAGCTGGGCCTGTGCAATATAAAAATATCGGATGAGTAGCATCTGATGATGGAAATAATCACCCGAATAAAATGTATTTTACAAGTATTAAATACGTGTCTTCCTCTTTTGATATTAATTTCCTCGAGTAGTGACCCTACGTTTAAGCACTCTGCCCGACTAACATAGCCCCCTAGCGTCGGGAGTTGGCTCATGGCTTTCCCAGCACGCGTTTTGGGTGACTTGAGTTCGTCTTACATGGAGCAGAGTTTCACGGATCGAGATTATTATGCTACTCGAGTACTTTGTAATCATTAAGAGCAAAAACGGAAAAAAGTAAATGCGCAGCTTGTACACCATTAGGTGTAAGCGGCTGTGGCACTAGCAAGGCCAAGTGAGAGATGTTTATCAAAAACGACTTAGCTGTTCGGTATTTGGGAGTGGGGATGCCATCCTCGTTTTGAGCTTGTAGCCCCCGAGCATAGTCACTTGTTTTCTGATAATCTTCAGTTGTTGAAGTCGAAGGTTGTGACCGACTGCCACAATGGAGCCGTCTGACTTGCGTTTTTGATTCCCAGCTTTAGTCGGGACCGCGTCGTCGGTGTCGTCCCGCTTCTTCTGTCAGGTGACTTGTTGTCATCGAGGGCTCGGCAACAGCGTGGGCCGAGTCGGCGTACTTGTTGCCATGTCGAATAGGCCTTGACAGAGTTGAGAGGCTTCCGCGTGAATTTGTCGATGAACGAGGTGTCTTTGACTCCTTTTCGAAAGGCGGCGATGACGACCTCATCCTGATGTTCGGATTGAGTTCCTCTTCTCAGAAAACCTCTTGATGAAGTCACGAAGAAACTCGTTCTTCCTTTGACGCAACTGATATAGGTCTACTCAGAAGATGGCCTCTCGTATGTTCCCTGGAAATTGGTGATGAAACGTTCCTGGAGTTCTCCCCAGGAGCCGATTGATTGCTTGGGAAGTCCTGTTAGCCATGTCCTCGCTGAGTCGGCTAGAGCGACTGGGAGGTAGTTAGCCATGACTTTGTGATTTCCTCCAGCTGCTCGGATCGCCAGAGTGTAGACCGTGAGCCAGAACTCGGGATTGGTCTTGCCGTCGTATTTGTCGATGCCTGTAGGCTTGAAACCCGGCGGCTAGTCGACCTGTTGTAGCTCCTGGGTGAAGGCTGGTATGCCTCCATCGTCATGAGGGCTCCGACTCCGAATACGGCGGCGAGACCGCTCGGGTGGAGGCCAAAGCGCTCGTTCTCGTCTTCCAGTTGGCGTTGCTCACCTCCTCTCGTTCGCGCCAAGCGCTGACGTTTGCTGAAGGTCACGCCGTGGTTGGCCTGAGCCGCCGGTCGTCGTTGGGGTTGCCGAGTGACGTTTGGTGTGACTCCGAGTGCTGCCGACTAGAGCCGGCTGCTCGGCGTCGCTTTGAAGCGGATGAGACTGCCGTTAGGGAAATCGACCGGTTGGTCGGTATGAGGGTATCACCCGACTGTTGGTGTTGTTGACATGCAGCAGCTGTAAGCATGGCTTTTATCCTTGCGATCGTCGGGGTGGCCTGGTGATCAGGCCCAAGTTGGAGCGTGTCCAGTAGGGTTGCGGCGGCCACGATGTTCTGTTGTGGCGTGACGAAGACGTCGTGGTCGCCGACTTTTGTTTGGAGGGTTTGTTCCTGAGCGGTTCGCCCAGCCCTGCGTAGGCCGTCGTCGCGGGCGTGCAGGCATCTTGCTTCTTCCTCCTGTTGTTCTCGCAGTCGGCGGGCCTCCTCCTCTTGTTGTTCGTGTAGTCGGCGTGATTCCTGAGTAGGAGTAGAGCCTTTGGATGCCATGAAGATTTCTCGTGGCGGGAAGAAGCTTGCCGAACTGCTGTCCGACTTAGAGTCGGAATCCGACTGGGAGTCGTAGTCCGACTGAGAGTCGTAGTCGGAATGGTTGATGGGGGTGATTACCACTCCAACCTCCCTAGATCCGATCTCGAGCGGCTCGGAGCCGTATCCGAGTCGAACTCCAGGGGATCGGGTTTGCCGCGTCGGATGTAGATTGTAGATATCCGCGGCGTCGCCGAGTCCGAACGGGAAGTTGACAATCTCTTCCCTTCTCGGCCCGATCTCGGCCGGCTCAGAACCGAGTCCGAGTCGAACACTGGAAGGAAGAGTTGTCCCTGGACTCGGGCGTATTGGAGACTGCCGCAGCATGTCGTCGAAGATTGCCGCAGCGTCGTGTGGGCCGACTGGCGCGGAGTCAGCTGGATCCTCGGCCGATTGGATCGGGTCCGTGTCGGCCTGGGTGAGATTGCCGATCTGGTCGGCGGCGAAGTCGAGGCTTCTGAATGCAATTGTATCTCCGGGGGAGAGTTTGCCGCCGTCGACTCCGGTTGCTGGATCCATCGAGCTTGTAGATGTAGATCGCGCCGAAGCCCCTACCTGGCGCGCCAACTGTCGATGTTTTACACCGGCAATAAATATATGGGGCTAGTCGGCGGATGGAAACTCGGTGGATTGCAAAGGAACACAAGGAGATTTATACTGGTTCAGGCCCTCGATGTGAGGTAATACCCTACGTCCAGTTGTGGTGGTATTCCTTTGAGGATTGATGTTTGCTTCTATGAGCTCGTGCCCTCAGGGGGCGCCCTGCCTCCCCTTATATACTGGGGGACAGGGTTACAAGGTAGGAGTCCCCGTCGGATTACAACTAGGAGATCTCCCCTTAGAGATATAACGCACCCGACTAGGACTGTATATTCCTTTCTATACAAGGCGAAGTCTGCCGAATCTAGCTATATCTCTAATTACAAGGCTAGGCCCATCCTCTATCCGAGTGGCCCATATGCTTGTCATGAGGTACCCGGGGCCCATGGCACCCACAAAGCTGATGATCTTGTGGCCTGAGGCTGCATCCACCAATAAATCCGCTATCGGCATTGGGTATTCATCCTTGGGGGTAGCCTTATTCAGATCCCGGAAATCAATACATATCCTCAACTTTCCATTTTTCTTTTCCACCGGGACGATATTAGAAACCCACTCAGCATATCGGCATGGCCTTATAAACTTGGCATCATACAACCTTGTAATCTCTGCTTTGATCGGCTCATATAACTCTGCCTTGAATCTCCTTGGAGCCTGCTTAAATGGCCAATATCCTGGTTTAATGGGCAGCTGATGTTCAACAATTGATCAGCTTAATCCTAGCATCTCATGGTACTCCCAGGCAAAACAATCCCGGTACTCCTTCAATAATGTTATCAATTCTTCTCGAAGTTCAGGGCTTAACTTTCTGCTTATATACGTCGGCCTTGGCCTATCTCCTGGTCCTATGTCAACCTCTTCCAAATCATCAGCCGACGTAAATCCTTGCTCAAGTTTCCCCTCGAAGTCTTCAATGGAGCCCATCAGAGTAACAATTCAGAGCCGACTTGCTGAATCGGCTGTATTCCTTGGCTAGTGACTTTGAGATAATCTCCTTCCCATATTTTCCCGGATAAGCAGTCAACACCATCAGCTTCCCAGACTGGTAGATCGGTCATGGCAATATTAGTTGACCGATCTGCTAGAACCACTTCGACTTAATCTCCCTACCATTGTATCAAACATTGATGCATTGTTGAAGGCACACAATAGTTTGTATGAATCCAGTCCCTGCCAAGAAGTAAACTGTACGACCCCTTTCCGTTGATGACGAAAAACGTGGTGGGTAATGTCTTATTCCCTACTGTCAACTCCACGTTCAATACGCCTTTCGCTTCTGATGAATTCCCACCGAAGTCTTTTAGCACCATATTTGTTTTGATCAGATCTTCGGTAGTCTTCCCCAATTTTCGGAATGTGGCATGAGGCATGAGATTGACTGCTGTTCCCCCATCAACCAGCATCTTTGTCATCGGCTTCCCATTCACATAGCCCTTGATATATAACGGTTTTAGGTGCCGATGCTCTGATTCTTCAGGTTTATCAAATATAGCTTGATCGGGTTGCAATGTCAGTTGAACAAAAAATCTCCTCATCGCCTTCTTCATCCGATGACAGCACTTTGTATTCCCGAGGTAAAAAGAACACCATATTTGTTGGGGCCGATTGATCAAGTTCATCGTCTTTCTTCTTCTTGCGCCAAACCTGTTTAGTTTTCTTGTGACGATGATCGGCCTCTCCCTGATCTTGACTCTGTTCTTCATGTCGTTCTCGGTGCCGTAAACGCTGTGCCCTTCTCTTCTGATTTTTCGTGAATATCCCACTAGGGCACCATTGAGGATTCTGGACTTGCTTCTCACGTACTTCCTCTTCATCCTCTTCAAAGAATTCTTCATGGATCGGCCCTAATCGGCTATGAACCGATGCTCTTTTCCCAAGCGACCGATCCTGCGAAAACTCCTGCTGGCGATCATGCCGGTTCCTTGTACTGCTGCACTCGGGGCAATTTTCAACTGATGGTAATCTCATCCCTTGATCCCAGCAGAACCGGAAGAACGGGCAATCCCAATGTGGATTATATCTTTCTTGCTCATCCCTCTGTTCCTCGTACCTCGAATATTTTTCTATCATGTCCGATGAAGTAACCCTTGATTTATACCTTTGACGTCTCGCTCCATCGGCCTGATCTCTTGACGATGATCCCGCATAGACCATATTTACGGGAAACAGGTGCCCATCGATCTTCATCGGCTTCTTATCTTCAAATTTGATTCTGCCCTGTTCGACAGCCGACTGAATTTGTTGCCGAAAAACCTTGCACTCATTAGTATGATGTGATATAGTATTGTGCCACTTGCAATATCTTTTCTTCTTCAGTTCTTCGGCTGATGGAATCACGTGATTTGGCGGCAGTTGTATCTACTTTTCTTGTAACAGCAAGTCAAAGATCTTATCGGCTTTACTAATATCGAAATCATACCGCTCCTCCTTGCCGATATCCTTGACCCATGGGCATAATACTGATTTCTTGTTTCTGGCCCACTCCGCCAGTCCAACTTCAGTATTGGATTCCTTATCGTCTGAATCTGATGAATAAACTTGTACTTGAGCAACCCTTCTCTGGTACTTATCCCTTTTTGCCTCTTGAAATCGGCTTTCATGAGCCGATACCTTCTGTACTAGGTGCGCCAGGGACTCGAACTCTTGCGAAGAAAATCTCTCCTTAATCGGCGCTAAAAGACCCTGGAAAGCTAGATCGGCCAGATGCCCATCGCTCAGGTTTAAACTATAACATCGGTTTCTAACATCCCGAAATCGCTGAACGTATTCCGGTACTGTTTCATCTAGTCATTGCTTAACCGATGCCAAATCTGATAGTCTCAACTCATGAATTCCAGCAAAGAAATATTTGTGAAACTGTTTCTCCAGATCGGCCCACCCCCGAACGGAATTCGGTGGTAATGAAGAAAACCACGTAAAAGCCGATCCCCATAACGATAAGGGGAAAAACCTAACCCTCAGAGCCTCTTCAGCCGATGCCTCCCCGCACTGTGCCAGGAATCGGCTGACATGTTCCACTGTAGACGTGTTGTCCTGCCCTGAGAACTTAGAAAAATCCGGGACCCTGTATCGGTGTGGCAATGGAACTCTGTCGAACCACTCAGGATATGGATGCCGATACATGAATGTTTGTTCCTTGGGCTTGATCCCGAACTGCTCCCTCACTATTTCAGCAACCCTAGTTGATAGATCCTCTTCCCTCAGGTTGTCTTGTTGATACTGTACAGGTGGAGTTTGTTGCCGATTCTGTCCATTATATTCCCTTTGGTAAGTACCTGGATCGGCCCCGCCTCCCGGGTAATTTTGCTGATGTCCTCCATAGTAGGCAGTCCGATGGTACCCAGCAGGAATATCCTGTTGCCCCTCAGCCTGGTTCTGTGCAAACATGTTTTCTGGTATATCTCTGCTGATGTTGTAAGCAATCTGAGTCGGTTCAACCTTCGGTGGGAGGTAAACAGGACCCCGAACAGGCTCTTGAATAATCGATCCATCCACCGTCTTCTTTATAAGATTGTGAAGCGTATTCACCAGAATTCCGGACTGATTGATGAGCGCGTGATGAACCGCTTCATTCACCATCTCTTGTAAGGGTTTTACTGGTGGACTCTCAGGTGGCGTACGGCTCGATTCTCCAACCAATACTGGCTTCGGAAACTGGGATTTCTGAATCGGCCCTTGCCTTGTCATACTGAAGGACTCTAAGCACAGCTTCTGAAAGTTGGCCATAGTTTGCTCAATTTGCTGTTTTTGTTCTTCTGTTAAATCCTCCATGCTGACCGGAATTATGTTGTCCGCTTTGACTTCCTTCCCGGCCATGTTGCAGGTCTGATTGTTGAAAACTTCGCGTTGAAACTTTGTTGAAACCTCGTGTCCCACCAGGCGTGCCAAAAGCGTGTTGACGCCGAAAACCCGCCGGGGGCCGTCCGGCGTCTGGGAGACACGCGAAGGCCTGGGAGATTTGCTTCACTCCAGTGCAGGTCCTAAAGTTTTGAGGTTCGTAGGCGTGCCAGTCAATTTGACCCTGCAATTGACAAGGAGAGAAAATGTCAAATTTGTGAGCCAATCGGCTGGTAGCCGACTTGGACTCATCTCATCGGCCGCTGGCCGATACGCACTGTAGCACTCACACATCGGCTGAAAGCCGATGACGGCAAGAATAATAGCATAATAATGAACAAGTATTGCGCTAGCCGATCATCGAAGGGATACTCAAAAACCGGCTATAAACTTGGTAAAATAAATGAGCAGAGTGCATAAGTAAGTAGATTAAATAAACTCCAGCCGATCATAGTGTAAAGTTACTGGTATTGCTGTGAAAGTACTGCCCGCGCCCGTGCCCGGGCCCTTGCTCACATCAGCTCCCGGGATCTTCATTCGCTGTCCGTGCCCGTGCCCGGGTCCTTACCTGTGCTCGTGCCCGGGAACCTGCTGGTGCTCGCGTTCGGATCGGCAGAATAAACCAATCGGCTAGCCCTTAGCCGATCGTAACAGTAATGCAGGCAAGAATACATAACAAGGCAAGCAGAATAATCGGCTGTATTTAAAGGGAGACAACTTATCGGCTAAGCACTCCGATAACAACATCGCATAAAACCCATCGGCTTATTAAGAATAACGTTATTATTCAGCCTAGTAGATCGGACCCAACCGTTGCAGCACAGACTGATAATAGCGAGATCTCGACAGGCCGATAGATTTAATGCGATCGTGATGTATATGATAACTTATCGGCTAAGCACTCCGATAAGACGCTTGCACATAAAGTATCGACCTAGCAAGACCGATTTATCGCTAGCAGTTTAGTAGGTCGGACCTAACCGATGTAGCACAAACTGATGATAAATCGCTCTCAGTAAGCCGATATGATCTATGCACGCGTGATGTGATATACCTAATCAATCTATGAGATCAAACTGAACTGATGCAGCCATAGATAAAATAAATATACCGTGGTAAGCCGACTACCATAAACCGACTAGAATATCGGACCTAACCGAGGAAGTCCTAGCCGATAGGTAGCCGGGGTGACGAGACTTACCCTCTCGCAGGAGTTCGGACCTAACCGATGCAGCTCGGCTCGAGAAGCAAGATCCCGTCGGAAGGGTGGCGATGTGCCGAATTTTGTATTGATCGAGTGATAATTTACAAGGCACCCGGGCATACGTATATATACCCCGAGTTAATACAGTCCTGATAGGACACGGTACAAGACTTCCTAATTACAAAAGGAAACACTATCAGAACCTGATCGGACACGAGATCAAGTCTGCTAAAGATAAAAACTAATATTGCCTAAATAGTAGACACGGTAAACAACTGCTATATTGCGGTCTTCATGGCTCCTCCCTGGATTCGGTCACTTCTGGATCAATCTCCGTTAGTTGACTGTGACGCTCTCCTTTGACCGAATCTGACATAGGGCCTTACCAAATTTTGGCGTTAACACTAAGCGCGCGTCTTCCGGCGGCGACTCTGTCCAGCTCTTCACCTTCTGGGCCGCCTCGGTCGGGAAAAGGAGCCGATCATTAGCGTCGACGCCGATGTAGACCCAATTTTGGCGCCACAAGTCCCACTTGTTCTTCAGTGCCATCAGGATGAACTCGATGCCGGGGCGGCCGTGGAAGTACACGCAACCTACCCGCTCCGGCAGATCGGTGGCCTTGTTCTTCGGCGCGCTCCTCATGGTAAAGTAGCGCCGGAACAGGTCCACCGAGGGCTTCATACCCACGAACATCTCGCACAGATGTGCGAAAATCCCCAACACCATCACGGCGTTGGGGGTCAAGTGCAACATCTGCACCTCGTACGTCTCCAGCACCTGGAGGAAGAAATCGGAGAACGGCGGAACTAACCCGCCGACGGCGTAGTCGATGAAATACACCCCTTCGTTGGGCTCCCCTGGAGCTGGCTTCGGCTCGCCGAAGCGCACCTTGATCGCCGCCCTCCGCTGTGTGGCAACCGGCATCATCCTCCTCATCTACTCCGCCCCGGCGTCGTCGCACACGCGTGATGGCGGGATCGCACCGCCGTCCAGCGGCCTTACTCCACGGCCGGCGCGAGGCATCGCGGATGCAGCGGCGAGGGTGGTTGAAGGAAGAAGAAAGCGAAGTGAAGAGCGCGCGAACAGGGGTTCTAGGCTCTGGGCGCAAAGAGCAACAAGGGCGGCGGCGGTTCGAATTTGGCAATGGGGGAAGCCAGCCGCTGCCCCCTGCTGTTTATAGCCTCAGAGCCCCCATGGAGCGCCGCTTCGAATTCCCCATTACGGCCCTCGATTCGCGGGCCATAAGTGGGAAGTCACCTCCCGTCACGTCTTGTCTCGGGCGATCTCGCCCGTTGGTCGCCCCGTCTCGTCTTCTGTCAAATCAGGTGGGCCCTGCATCTCCTCGTTTCCCCAAGACGTGGCTCTGTTCCTGCCCGGGGTGAGTCCCGGCCGAGCAACAGGGCCAGGGGCCACTATCGGCGAAATGGGACTGGGGGCCCCACATACCCCGGGGACGCGTGGATCTTCGGCCACGTCAGCTCCTCCGGGGCCCACATTCTGCACAAGTGACGACCAGCTACGGTCGTTTTCCCGCTAAGTGCCGGGGGCCCGAGCACTGTCCGAGCCCGGGTGCACCTTCCCCGGGCGCGTCGCGACGACCGCTCTCATCCACCTCGGGCCTGTGTCCCGCGGACGTTCCCGGGCCCAGGTCTCGCCCCCTGGTCCCGGGACCCACAGCTCCCGTCCCGGGGCCCATTCCCGGGGGCACATTACTGGGACTTCCCGGGCCCGGGCCTCGCCCTCCCGGTCCCGAGACCCACAGCTCCCATCCCAGGGCCGTTCCCGGGGGCACATTACCGGGACTTCCCGGCCCGGGCCTCACCCCCCCGGTCCCAAGACCCACAGCTTCCATCCCGGGGCGCGTTCCTGGGGCACATTACTAGGTCTTCCCGGGCCCGGGCCTCGCCCCCCCGGTCCCGGGACCCACAGCTTCCGTCTCGGGCACATTGTTGGGACTTCCCAGGCCCAGGCCTCGCCCCTCGGTCCCGGGACCCACAGCTTCGGTCCCCGAGGACCTCGGCGCCTTATGCGCGCGGAGGGTTCGATGAGCTCTCTGCCCCGGGCACGAGTCTGACTCGAGCGGATCAACTCTCCAACTACCCGCATTAATGACGAGGCGACGGGGCGTGTCACACCTGACACCTGCTTGGACACACGTGGACTCTCATGATGGCCCCCCATGGGCCATCTCCCTGTGCAGTCAGAGAATATTTGACTAAGAGGGCTTTAGTTTTCCACACTCTGGTAGCGGTGGCGTGCGCTGTCACATCTTCCTAACCTAGTGTTAACGCCAAAATTTGGTAAGGCCTTGTTTTAGATTCGGTCAAGGAGAATATTGCAGTCAACTAACGGAGATTGATCCAGAAGGGACCGAACCCGGGAAGGGGCCGTGAAGACCGTAGTATGGCGGTTAATTACTGTCTATTAATTAGGCAAGTGCTTATCTTTAGGAAACCTGACTTCGTGTCCGGTCGGATCTCATTAATGTTTTCTATTATAATTAGGAAATCATGTACCGTGTCCAATAAGGACTCATGTCAACTCGGGGTATAAATACGTATGCCCGGGTGCTATGTAAAAAATTATCTCTCGATCAATACAAAATTCGGCGCATCACCACCCTTTCGATGGGTTCTTGCTTCTTGAGCCGGGCTGCATCGATTAAGTTCGACCTCCTGCGAGAGGGTAAGTCTCGTCACCGCGGCTACCTATCGGCTAGGACTTCCTCGGTTAGGTCCGATATTCTAGTCGATTTATGGTAGTCGGCTTACCACGATATATCTATTTTGTCTATGGCTGCATCAGTTCAGTTTGATCTCATAGGTTGATTAGGTATATCACATCACGCGTGCGTAGACCATATCGGCTCACTGGGAGCGGTTTATCCACAGTTTGTACTGCATCGGTTGGGTCCGACCTACTAAACTGCCAGTGATAAATCGTTCCTGCTAGGTTGATATTTTGTGCGCAAGCGTCTTATCGGGATGTATAGCCGATAAGTTATCATATTTTACATCACGATCGCATCAGATCTATCGGCCTATCGAGGTTTTGTTATCATCATCAGTCTGTGCTGCAACGGTTGGGTCCGATCTACTAGACTGACGATAATAACTTTATTCTTAATAAGCTGATGGGTTTTATGCGGTGTTTTTATCGGAGTGCTTAGCCGATAAGTTATCTTTTAAATACAGCCGATTATACTGCTTGCTTTGTTATACATTCTTGCCCGCATTATTATTACGATCGGCTAAGGGATAGCCGATTAGTTTACTCTGCCGATCCGGGCGCGAGCACAGGCAGGTTCCTGGGCACGAATTAAGTTCCCGGGCACGACCAGTGTGTATGGACCCGGGCACAGGTACAAGTGAGGACCCAGACACGGGCACGACCTTAGGCAAGGACCCGGGCACGAGCACAGGTAAGAGCCCGGGCAAGGGCACGGACAGCGAACGAAGATCTGGGCGCGGGCACGAGCAAGGGCCTGGGCACGGACGCGGGCAGTATCTTCGCGGCGACACTAGTAACCTTAACCACGATCGGCTGGAGTTTACTTAATCTATTTATTTACGCATTTTACTTACTTATTTCACTAGTTTATAGCCGATTTTTGAGCATCCCTTCGATGATTGGCTATTTTAATATTTGTTTATTATTATGTTATTTTCCATGCCATCATCGGCTTCCCGTCGATGTATAAGTGCTACAGTTCAAATCGGCCATCGGCCGATGAGACGAATCCAGATCGGCTTCCAGCCGATTGGCTCATGAATCTAATATTTTATCTCCTTGTCAATTGCAGGGTCAAATTGACTGGCACGCCTATAAACCTCAAGATTTTAGGACCTACACTGGAGTGAAGCAAATCTCCTAGGCCTTCACGTGTCTCCAAGGCACCGAATGGCCTCGGCGGTTTTCGGCGTCAACACCTAGCCGCCCGCAACAACCGAGCAACGTGACGACCAGACGTGCCGAACTAACTCCGGCATGGCTCAGCAGGCGGGCGCGTGCGACAAGACATATCATACCTAGAAAAGCTTTCTCCTCGTATGTGTACTGGGCACTGTGGACTCCCCTTGGACTATAAAAGGAGGATGCACGCCAGGGAGAGGGCGGGAGAACTTCTGGAGAGGTCTTCTGAGGGCAGCTTCTAGAGAGAAACTTAGTTCCCAAGGGCTAGCTCCTGAGCACCCTTGAAGAACATCTTGTAAGAACAAACTGTATTCATCTCCCACATAGCAGATACACACAGGAGTAGGGTATTACTCTTCCACGCGGCCTGAACCTGTCTACTTCTTCTATCTCCCTTGCGTGCCATCGACCAGATGCCGCAGCCGTCCTGTGAACAACTCCCCTGGCCAAACCTCAAAGGGGGGGGGGGTCCCCAAACTCCTCACGGTTGGAGTTCACTCCTCCGACAACTACACCGCAACACCATCAATTGTTCGAGAATGCCTAAGACGGGGTCGTCTTGAAGTTGTGCCTTCACCCGTAGGACGACTACCATCAGCGCCTGAACCGGACGGTCTAGCTTCCGCCGCACTTGGACCGATTGCATCCTTTGGATATTTCTTATATGTATGGCCTGTTTGGTTGCACTTTGAACAACGACTATGTCTTCCACTGGCTTCTGACTCATCCATGTCATTACGGATGCGTCTTGTCTTGCGGTGACCTGCTTTATTCCTCAATTTTGTTGGGTCAGGAATGTAGATAGCTTGAGGATGCTCCGTAGTAAATGTCCCCGCAATACCGAAACCGTATATCTCTCCACTCCACATATTGTAGATTGCTTCTTTTCTAAAATAAGGTGAGACAAAATAACGTACTTCTATCCCGCACTCACCGCTCGCGGCAATAACATGAGAACATGGCTTGTGGAGCAGAGTAGGCTTTCGGCACGAGCACTTGCAGGTTCCGTCTTCTTTCAGCACGCACTCCTACACAACTCTTTTGCGGAAAATTCCACGCATGCCCTTGTCGACACACAATACTTCAAATCTGTGTTCTTGTGTACCTTGAGATACAGCTCAATGTCTTTGGGCCTTATTCATTTTACCTTGCAGGTACTTAGTCAGTAGTGTGCCAAAGAAAAGATTATTATCCGTCATTGAGGGGCCGGCTTCTCTGAACCGATCTCTGAAGTATTTGCATGTGCCATGCAAAATAAATTTAACTATGCCAACAAGTGAGAGCTCTCGAACACCAAGCATCACCCAATTATAAATCTCTGCCAAATTTGTGGTCATTATGCCAAATCGAGAACCATCCTTGTCATACAACAATGCCTATTTCTCCTTTGACTCCTTCTCAATTCATTCCGAAAATTTTCTAACCGAGGATGCCGACCTTCTTCTCATACGAGGTCCGTCATTTGATAGAGATCTAAGAGCTTGAGGAGCCTCATCCCCTACAAGGGTAGCCCTTCTGAACTACTCATCTGTTTGTTTAGTGGTCAGCTCATTCAACCTCCTCCAAAGCTCATTGAACTTCTTCTCTTGATTCTGGGCGCACAGCCTCTTGAAAAGATCCATAAGATACTTGTTCTTAAATTGTTTGTAGAAATTAGCACCCATATGACGCATGCACCATCTACTTTCGACATCAGACCACCTTGGTGGATATCCCTTCTCAGCACATCCATCTCTCAATTCCTCAATTGCCCGTAGCAAGCCGGCATGACGGTCATGTATGAGGCATAATGCTGGCCTCGTCCGTACAACTGCATACTTAACCCTTTCTAGGAACCAATACCAGCTATCAGTGTTCTCACTCTCAACAAAAGCAAAAGCCACTGGTAGAACTTGATTCTTCCCATCAACTCCAATTACTGTTAATATCTGCCCTCTGTGTTTTCCGGTCAGAAATGTCCCATCGATGCAGAGGATGGGACGACAATGCACAAATGCCTAAATGCAAGCACGTAATGAAAAGAATACTCGTTGCAACACACTTTTATTACCATGGTCAATTGATGGAAAGACTTTTAGGTCGTAATAGGTCTCAGGATTCCTCTGAAGAATACAGGCTAACAGACGAGGCAAATTATCATAAGATGCTTCGAATGTGCTAAACCTCATCTCTACAACCTTCTGTTTTGCCCTCCAAGCTTTACCATAGCTAATTGTGCATTTGAATTTCCCTTCAATATGTCTAACAATTGACCTTGGTTCGTATCCCAGGTTGTTTACAATGTGGGAGTACATCTCAGTTGCATCAAATGCAGATGTCATATTTCTATGATATTTTTCCACACCGGGTAAATGACATGAATGCTCGGTCACGATTGAAACTTGCCAATAATCCTTCCATTTACCCTTGAATGCGTGCACCCGCCATGGACACCCATCCTTCACGCACTTCACTTCATACGTTGATTTGCTTGACTTTACGACCGAGAACTCTCTCTGAAGTGACACCGCCCATTGTTTTACTGCATCCTTCAAATCCTCTATATAAGCATACTTAGCCCCCTGGATTACCTTATTCTCCTTGTACTCCCATGGCACATGATGCCGCTCGAAGATAACAAGGCCAAAGAAATCCTCATTGCTCCATTCAGCAGGCATCACATTGTCCTCATCAGACGAGTCATCATACTCTGCATGCTCGTTTTCAGAATCTTTCCTATCCATTTCTTCTACGATGGTGTTGATTAATTCTCCCTCATCTGCCACACCCATTGGCTGCCTATCTTGTACATTCCCTCCTTCATTTTCTTATATTATTCCGGCATCATCTCCCGGCGTACTTGGACCCTCATCATCTTGTACGGGCATTGCAGCAGCGGTGTTATCCTTCTCATATACCGACACAAGTATGCCCAGTGGCCAACTACGTTGGAATGCATTCTCCACGTACCATCTCCAAGTGGCAGTGCAATCCGCCGGCATTAGTTCCCAAAAATAACCTTCAACTGCACGACTGGCTATAACATACAAGGTTATTACGTTGATCTGGGGGTCCAGTCGAAAGTCTCGCATCAGCTAGTTATACACTGACCCGAAACTTCTCTCAACAGGCCTATCAATGCCTTTAGCCGTTGAACTAAAGTCTGACAAATCTATATCCTGTGGACCATACCTAACATTTTCTTGACCATAAAATAACTGAAATATCACTTTATTTGACATATCTGTTGATAATAAAATACAGTTAAACTAGGTAAAAAAATTCTCCTCTCATCTAAAACCGTATAATTGAGATTTTATAACTACCATTTGTACATAAATTAAGTCATCTAACAGATTAACTTAAAACTTACAAATCTACGAGTAACAACTTATTTTCATATAGTACTATGCATGTAACTAGTACAATACTATATTAATTTTTGCATCTAAATAGAAATTGAAAAGGAACAGTATATTTTACCTGCAGATGAATCAATAAACTGGCAAAGCTTCGCTGTTTTTTTTAACCTCCCTCTTAGCTCTCTTCTTTTTTTTCTGTGATTTTTGTGAATTTAATGGTATTTTTTGAGACTGGGAGGGGTTTTTATAGGGGCTGGTAAAAAACCGCCCTCTAGGAGGGCGGCAAGGGGGCCGCCTGTAAATTGACTGGCCCCGCGAGCGACCTTTTGCAGGCGGCCCCCTTGCCGCCCTCGTAGAGCGCGGTTTTTGGGTGGCCAGGGCCCGCCTGCCAAAGTGCTAATGGACGTCGGCCGCCCAGACCACGTCCGTTGGCCACATCATAAAATCGCCCTCTGGGAGGGCGATTTCATAAAAAACGTACTCCCAAAAGGCGTTAGGGATATATTTTTTGTAAATTTTTGAAACGAAAATGTAATTTTGTAAATATTTAATTAAAAAATATAAAAATATAAAAAACTCATCCTCACGCCGCCGCGTCCCCGTAGTAGCAGAACCCTAGCCATGGACGCTACCTGCTCTGCCGCGGATGTGGCGGCGGTGTCGCCGGATCTCGGATGTTCGTGCAACTCAGGGCTAAAACCTGTTCGTCTCATTCCGTGCTAGCCAAGATTCCGGGCCGTCTTGTCCTAATTCGAGATTTATTTATTTGTTTGTTTGTTTTGGCGATCTATAGTGGGTTAGTGATGATGGGAATTACGCAGGTGCACATGGAGGAAAATTATGTGGACGCGTTGGTGAGCGCGTCACTACGGATGGTGAGGAAGGGGTTGCCGGTCGAGGTCCAGTGCCTTGGCCTGAGGATGGTTCAGGTTGTGAACAAATCCTACGCTACTTTATCAGCCCAAATCGATGCCTTTGAATACCCCTTTATAGAATCAAGCACTTAATCTCCTGTGCTCTCCTTCGGTATTGGGGTTTTAATTTTTGCTCTCTTTACACACCAAAAGGAGAAGCAATTCGGTTTAATCCCTGATTATGTATATTCCTTCTTATTTAAGTGGTAGACATATCACAGAATCTTCTGATAGAGTCTAGGTCCATTGTTATGTGAAGGACACATCCCATAGAGGCAGCACAACTGTTCCGTTTCATTTCATTCTATTTTTACAGAACAAAAGTTCATTCATATCCTTATGAAATCAATCTGCAGCCTTTGTAAAACCCTGCAATTGTTTACGTTTCATTTCATTCTATTTTTGCAGAACAAAAATTCATTCATATCCTTATGAAATCAATCTGCAGCCTTTGTAAAACCCTGCAATTGTTTAGAGAACATATCATCAACTATATCGTGACCACTGTTTACTATATAGATAACCACTATTGGCTGCCTGTCACTTAAATGAGGATATTTTTACTTTAAAATAATACTCCCTCCAGTCATCATTGTTTGACATTTAGGACACAAATAATGACTTGCTGTGATTATGACTTGCAGCAAGTCATTATTTGTGTCCTAAACGTCAAACAATAATGACTGGTGGGAGTATATTTCACACCTTGGTCATGTACTCACGTGCATATTTGCCACTGAGACTAGAAAAGTTCTTTTCTAGAAAGTTTTTTTAAAAAAAATATTAGGCATTATTATGTAAAGCTAATTTAGTTTGAAATTTGTCAACTAACTATGAGACCATCAATTGGCTGAAGATGAATATGCTACATAAACTGTGCATCTACCATCTCTGTTCAAACGTGATGCTTTAGCATGTGCTATCGCACTTACAGTAGGGTGTGCTGTTCAAAGCATCTCACTTGTTTGGTTTGCTATTGTGGAGCAGTGGCCTGTTACCGTGGCACAATTTGACCATATCATGTTGGTATTTGCAGCATTTGGTATATTTCAGGAAGAAGGAACTCAGCAGCACACAATATGCCGATTTAAGAAAAGTTCTTGTTGGTTCCCTCGATGATTTAGTTTTAAAGGACGCTACAACTGTCTCAGATAATCCAATGGGTAGCACAGCTAATCCTAAGAAAAATAACAAGCATAAGCGGTGCTTACTTGTTGTGCTGGCTGTAAATATCAACTTGAGAAGTCTAGCTGCCATGGAAACAGACAGTGTAATCGGAAAAGGTACAGGTGAAGTACGTCTATACTTATGTTCACTTTTTATAATGCTAACTGCTTACATTCAGAATCTTGACTGATTTGGTATTGTGAATAATGTGATGAACTCCTGTATAATAACTGAGTTAAAGAAAAAAAGAAAACAAAATAATAATGTTTTATGTCCCTGAAAACTGAAAATAATATAGTCATAGACCATCCCATGAACCTAAGAGTAACATGTTAGACTGCAAAATTATTATCAATGTGGCTTTTTTATATACGACATCGGAAGTACTGATTTACGACATCAGTTTTTGCGTCGTGGATGCAAAATTTTGTTCAGGTTTACATTTGATAGGTAGTAATTCGCTTTCCATGGTGTCCTAAATCTCAGTTCTGAAAGAATTGATTTTAGGTTGCGTGTAATAAAATCTCACACCTGGCCACAGAATTGTGTGTGCGCTTCTGTGTTTCAGGCAACCTGGAATCACTGTTTCAGAATCTAAGATTTAGGATACCTTGCCAGTGAATTACTATCTATCAAATATATCAACTTTGATGTTTCTACCTTTTTGCTACGTTCATAACTATTTCTTAGTTTCAAGTGATTAGATATGTTTATTGAGTAAATGTTATTGAATCTCTTGTATTTTACGTGCATATTCATTTCATTTTCTCATTGTTTTTGTCCTTCAGCAGTGGGAGAAGGTAATCTCAGCCCGTTGTCAAACATCACTAGCAATTCAGCTCGAAGTAGTGATAGGAGCAGTGGCATTTGGAATGAAACATCATGTAGCAGCGTATTTGAGGACTGTGATTATGTTCCATTTATGAATTATCCAGGCAGCATTAGTGATATTATTAATGCCTGCAAAGAATTTGTTGAGGTTGCTGAACCGGCAATGCTGGTAAGCCTATTCTCACTTGTAATATGACAAAACAGCAATAAAGACTTTTGCTGCATGTAATATAATAATGTCCTTTTATGCTGATTGTTTTGAATCAACTTGGAGGAAATATACATTCCAAAACTGTTTTCATGACTTCACAGTTTCCTTCAGGTTGAATGATTCATAACGGCATTCCTGTAACTTCATTGCTTTCTGTTCCCTGTTCATGTGTCCCCACTTTGCTAAAAGATTTTTAATGTGTGGTAGTTGTTTCTACCAAGTGGTATACCTTATCTAAAGATTTCAGCTTATAAGCCGCTGCCAAATTTTGAATTATAAAACTTAATTTTGGAGTTGATTTTGGAGGTTTCTTTCATCGTAGTTTATTTCCCAGCACTGGCTTCTAAATTGCTAAGGACACATATATAAAAGTTTTACCCACATATTATTTTTTGGTTACTGATAAGCTGTTTACGGCTTACATCAGCTATAGGGCAAACGATGGTAGCCGAAGATCCCGTCAACCATCCTGTAAATGTTCTGTTTCTGATATCATTCTCTCTGATGGTACAGGTTAATGCTGAAATGATGTCTAGCCATCAAAAGAATGCATCTCTACTCCTTATGGAACATAATGTTATAAGTCAAGCATTCCTTGCTGTAATATCCTATTCTGGGTATGAAAAATATTTGTTATTTGTCTCCCTCGATTTTGACAGCAGTGAACTACTCTTCATTCCTAAAAATCTGATGTTTTGAAAGCTTTTTAAACTAGTAATATGCACAAAGAATCTAGACTGTCCACATCATGTTAAGATTTTATAGAAGTATCTGTGATACCTGATACACCATGGGGATTTTGATAAGTACGAAAACATCACTTTTGAGAAGGGGAGCAATGCTTCTTTTTTGCTGACCTTTTCCAGTTTTTTCTTAACAGAATACATCAACATGTGGAACTAATTCCTTGCTTGCTTAGCCTTCTCAACAAAATTTGGACCTTACCGGAGTGGAGAAGTGAATATTTGCAGCATGGGTCAGGGCTGACTTGCCTGTTTTCCGACGGCCAATTTTTGAAGATGGTACACTACGTGGTCAGATTCTGTGAGGTGAAGATCAGAAGGGACTGCACTAAAGTGTTTACTGCTTCAAAATCTTGTAAACCTTGCATAGTAACCTTTGTATGGCTGATCCTTCCCCTGATCTTAGAGGTAAATATCCACCTAAACATAGTAGTCTACTTGCCTGAATTAAGATAGCAATGCCATTTATTTTTCACTTTCGTGGTAGGTCATTCGGTTATTGCCACAGATTTGTTGCACCACAATTTCTCAAATATGTTCCCAATTGTCGTAGGCTCGTGTGCTAGCCAAAACATGCCTAATGTATGCTTGCCAATTTCTTTCTTTAATTGGCTAAACATGTTTGTGTGAGTGTGGAGTAGAAAACTAAATCGACCTTACAATTCATTATTGAAGTTTGTTTATTTTCTTTCTAATTTTTGTCGGTGTGTTGAATTTCAGCTGCTTCAGTGCATACATTGGCTGTGGAATTCATCTATTGCTTATACTTTGTCTGAAGTTCTTGAAAGGGCAAAGTATCCGGACGCTTCCTTTCAGTTTGAACACAAAGCTAAATTATTTTTGATTAGCGACAGGGAAGGTTCCCAAGAAAAGGATACAAGAGAATTGATAGAGGGAATCAGAGAGAGTGGGTAAGTACACTGGTTTTACAATTTTGGATGTTTTCTTCTTTTTTTATGGCCTGATATTGGAAGTTGGAGAGCTTTTATATGGGTGAAGTGTCTGCGACTTAACAATATTGCCATATTTTATGTACCTTAAGATGTTAGGTTAAAATGACATGCATAGAATTGGTAATGTAGTTATTGCCAGCTAACTGTTTCTTGCTTTGATATGTCATAATACTTTGCTATGTCTAGATTATCGACAGATGTTTTCCGCAATGCTATTTATATTTTGAGACGTAAAAAACTGTTTATGCTAAAACCTAAAAAATCGCATCGATTCTATCAGATCAACTAGCTACATGCACGCCTCTAGTTACATACATCGAGCAAAGACCATTTGAAACGGGATGAGTATTGAGAAGAGTTGGAGCACCAGCCATAGCTCCGTATCTCCGAAGCTGTGATGATGTTGCTTGTCAAAGTTTGCTCACATATAAAAATTAAAACATTAGTCCAGTGTTGTCCGAGTTGGTCAGTACACCACTCCCTAGCATCTAATCTCTGATTTGGGTGCCCTGGTGGGATGCAGCCAAGCGGCTATGCGCATCATATGTGCTATGTCCAGCCCATCATAGGCAATTTGATTGTAACAGGAGCAGTTTGCGTACTGTTCATGTGTATAGTGCAGCATGTTACTTTTATAGTAAATTTCATAAAACCCTAGGTATTATGGTTTAAGTTACACAAAACCACGAGAATTTTGGCAAGTGGCACATAACCCTAGGTATTATGGTACTAGAGTTTCACAAAACCATAGAGTCAACCGATTTGACTTACTAATATATCAAAATAAAAAAAATACTTAACTTAGATGGCTATAACATTTATATGATGGATAAAAAACTCATAAATTTGAGATGTGATTGTATAAACTCATAAGTATGGTAGATCAAGATCAAAATAGTCGACATTGTAGTTTTGTTAAACTTTAAGGCCATAATACTTAGGGGTTATGTGCCATGTGCCAAAATCCCTGTGGTTTTGTGCAACATGGACTCTACTTTTTATGCTCGGCCCATGGTTAGTTTGTTCCTTGGAGATTATATTTGTTCATATTTAGTTGCTATCTATTTCCTTAATTTAGAAATAGGTTATTTAAAGGTCAGTTGTGTCATCTTTATAAGGATGGGGATTGTATCAGTTTTCATTAAGCAAGAAGTATCAAGGTTCGTATTTTCTCCCCCGTCCCATGGCCGCTGTTAGCCAGTATGGTCGTGCTGCTTGGATTCAGGGCATCTTTTCTATGCAAATCACAGGTGACCCACCCAGGGGACATTGACCAAACATTTGCAGTGCCTTTTCCTTAAAACATGTCCCATGTATCAATTATGAAAATTATGTTATTTTCTGCTTTTGTATTTTGGTTCATAACTGATTATGCCATACTACAGGTACAGTGTGATTGGACTATGTGCATCTATTGAGGGTGCATTTTCTTGGTTATTAAATCGCACTATTACTGCTGCTTTATTAAGTGATTTGGCATCACTGGAATTTAGACATTTAGGAAAACTTATCAAACTTACAGTTATTCCTTTGGTCAAGAATTGTCCCCGTAAGTTCTGGAAGGAATTGGTGGACAACTTTTTAGGGAAGTTACTAAGACTGTGTGCATCTATACTTCATTCTGCATGGTTTGAGCTACTGCATCGTGGACGTGCCGGAGCATCTTACTATTTTGGTAAACTGTCTGGTGTGGAGGGAAGGATCAAGACATTGGAAAGGGACATACTGCTTGAGTTCACTCATGAAGTTTCCGGCTTGCTTGAAGTTATAGCATTGACAGAACAAAGTAGAGAGCTTTCCCTGGAGGATAAAGTGGCCATATCTTTTCAAGATTCCATGCCATCGACTTCGCTCTTAAGGTACCAAACTTAGTACTACATTACCCTATTTTGATTTAATTAACCCTAGTACCTATGTTTTACTAGTAGGGTGCTGTATTAGTTACTGTCCGTCTTGCAGGTACCTAGTAATTAATGATTGCTTTGGGTTTTTGAGAATGAGCCTATTTGGGTACTTTGTGGATGATGCATCAACAGCGAAAGCCATTCCATTTTGCCACGCTCTTGTTTGCCTTGCAGTTGGTAGCAACGATGCAAGGCTTAGGATATTTATTCTGGACAATCTACTCCCGTGTCTTATTCAACATCTAGATAGTAAGCTGCCATGTGCAATTCGAAGCCTAAAATTTGAACTGAGTTCAAGCGGGAGTGATAATGCTAGCAAAGGCCTTGTTGTCCTTTGTCAAGAATTGTATGGCTACATGTTAAACTGTGGTTATGTGCAGACTCAGGCAAGTCGTCAGCACTTCTAAGTTCAATTTTTTTTGAAATATTATGTTTACTATAGAACATTGATGTACAATAGCACACCAACTGTTCATTGTTGTATTTGTGACAGGCTTTGATTGGGGGAGACAAAAATGGGGACGATTTTCAAAATAGTTTTGAAGTGTGGTTGGGGTGGCAAAAGGAAAACTTTCGTGCAAAGGCATGTTCTGCTGCTTCTAGGGAGCTTTCCTTTGGGTACCTGTGGAAATGGGAGGTGTGTTTTGTGGATTTTTTTAAAATTCGAAACATAAGTGAAACCTGACATTGTATTTGGTACTCTTGCTCATTGAAATCAATTTTGTCACTACCAGTTCGAAGATGAATGTCACAGGTATCTTTCTTTATATATTGACATGTAGTTAGAGGTGGATGCAACTTCTGAGTTTGAAGAGGTAAATTTTTTCAATTACTTCAATGAAATATGTACTTTGATAAGTGGATTGTGACTCTTGGATAATGTACAAAGTCCCAAACTGAACATCCTTACAGCAACAACAGAAAAGGAGACTACCAGAGTAGTTTATGCTTTGACAACAGTTTTGGAAATTGTAGCCTTGTTGAAGAATCCAACATAGAATTGTTTTTGTTATGTTCTTTTTTATATGGCCTTCAATTGTTTTTGCCTCCCAACTATTTTTCCAGGAATATTTATGTTTGCATATCACAGTATGGTTTGATAACCCAAAACTATGAAATTTCTCCGCACAAGACTTATGCTTGTCCATAAAAAGTGAGATTGTAGGAAAAAATATTTTGGTTCTTCATTAGACACTCGTGTTTTTGGGGTACTAATACTTCACTGAGTCATCTGAGTACCTACAATTGCAGGATATTTATGCGGACAAAGCATGTCTCTTTGAGAAGTTGAGGCCGGAATTCAGAGATAAATATGCCATCAACAGTCATGAGCACCCTTATATGCGTACCATCTCATCGATACAATGTGTAAGGATTTCAATATACCTTCCAGCTTCATATCTTTGTATGGTGTCTAATGTATTGTTTTTGTTGTTTCTAAAGCGAAAATTCTATTCAATGGCTCCTGTGCTACACAAAAGAAAAATCTGCAATCTTGTTCATCAGCTAATCAAACTGAAACCTTACATTAAGGTATTTATCTAATTTTCTGCGTTTTTATTTGAGTTGGAGAATTATAGTAATCCAGATAACTTTCAGGTCTCTGATTATCGCAATGGTGTTATTTATCGTCTCAAGCGAAATTCTGAGATACCAGCTGAATTTTCTGACTGTGTGTTACTCTCAGTTGAAGTGAGCATTTCTTGTGTCCCTAAAATTAATTTGCAGCATTTTATCTGCATATCGTTTGTAACAATTTTTTTTTCTTTTCAGCTTCTTCTTTCTGTATTATTCTTCTGGGAACCTATATTTCATCCTATGATTCGCGAGGTGACTTATGGGACTTAAGGGCTTCATCATTCTCATGCCATATTTTTGCATGATCTGCTTACCATGGTGCAATGATTATTTTTCATTTTTGTTTAGGCCCAGATAAATGAACTTTCAGCTATAGTTGATAGATTAACGACAACTGGATGTCTAGAGGTTTGTCCACATACTACTTTGTGGCCTGTTCGAATCTCTATCATGAATAAGATTCCTTTTCCCTTTCCAGCCGTTAGTACCGACTGTTGAAGATTTCCCGTTTCATCTGCAACCTTATGCTTGGGTTATTATTGAGACTAAACTTGAGGATTCCAAGGTACGTGACCAACTCTTCTTTTTCTTCTGAAATTCACTGTTCATTGTTGTTGTCTGGACGGCATCGCTAAAAAAAATAGCCTGTTGGAGCATTCATGAAATTTGAGAAAGTCCACAGCATTTTATTCTGCACTCTGTCCTGTTACGTCATTTCATCATCCCACCTTTCCTCGACAGGCATCTTTGTATTGTCCTTGCTTTCAAAATAATTATCCTTTCTGTTAGATTTATTGTTTCGGATTAATGGTCTGTTGAAGAATAGGGGATCATTTTGAGATTTGCTGTTTCGAATTATACCTTGACTATGTGCATAAGGCATGCAGTTGTACAGTTTAATATAGACGGAGTGATCTTTTGGTGCCATTTTTTGTCTTTACCAGCTTCAATGTTGTAACGAAATTATCTTTTTCCCCAGTATTATATCGCAAAACAACAAACAAGCTTGCATGAAGAGTTTGACGAGTATTTGGCCTCTGGCAAATTAGATGATGTTATGGTTCGTTTCATGTCTTCAAAGGTACAAGTCTTGCTGTAGGTAGAAATAAGTCATCGTAGCACCTGACAGTTTTAGAAAAAAGTTTTTATTAATCATGTTTTTTCTGATTTACAGGATGATTTTGTGGAGTTTGCTGTAAATGAGGTGGTGCCGACTAAGTTTAGGGCATTGGATTGCTCTCTAATGAAATTATCTTTTGAGGTACTGATGGATTTGCACAATTTCTAGCTGCTATCCAGTTTGTTTTTTTCCCTTAACAAGTTTCTTTTCTTCTATAGCGGAGAGCTGAGATTGTGTACATGCAGTCTGATATCTACACCTATGCTGAATGTTTGCGAAGTCTTCTTGTGAATGAGCAAGTGTGTATACAACACTTAACCTATGTTGTTGTACTGCTTAAAGCGGTTATTATTTTCAAATGTCCTTTTGTTCAACTTTATTTTGGTATAGTAGTTTATAGGATCCTAGCATGTTTTTTTTCAATTGAAGATTGAAGAAAAAATTTGATGAAGAAATATTAACACTTCCTAATTATCGAACATTTTACTACATACACAGAGCATAAAAGGCTATTTTGAGGTTGTGGATAAGGTCTCCTTTGAATTGACTTTTGGTCGAAAATTTTTATATACGTAAAAACCTTTCTCGTGCTTGCATCTCGTTTTTTTCTTCTGCAAGACAAGATGATGCACATAGGCAATACATATTTTTTTTTATTGTTCAGTAGTTTTGAGATAGCGTAAGCACCACAATAACCATACATCATATGTATATTTTAATGAGCGCGTTATCAATAATTATTTCTTCATTGATGTTTGGTCACCACTGATCTAGAAAACTAGTTCTGTGCGCTTAGAAATTTACTTTCATGATATCCCCTAATCGGTGACTTGTTTCAAATTTCAGTTGAAGGTTCAAGCCCAATGTTTGATAAGTCAGCTTGAAGCAGAAAGTTTTTTTGATGTCGACAGCAATCGGGTCGATTGGGTACAGCTCAGTATAATGAAAATTGTCTTTGTACAACATGTTCACGCATGAACAAATCTCTTGCTTTTGCAGGGGAAGGCTTCTTTTTCTGAACTGGTGGACAAATTCAATTCTGAACTTTTTTCCAGGAATTCCCTTCCTAAGCACTACGCCATTCGTGGCCTAATTGTAAGTTGTCTTCATTAGTGTATTCTATTACAATATTTATTGTTACTAAGGTCAAGCTGTGACAAATTTCAGGATTGCCGGAAAATCTTGTTACAGAAAGATATCAGTTTGGATCAAGCATTCGAAAAGGTAGCGACTCAAATGTTTACAACTTGAAAGTGCTTTGAATTTGTTGTCTTCCCTGTTGCCCTGGTCGAGCAGCCTAAATTGTGAAACTGTTCCGACTTATCAATGAAACTTATTTTAGGTGGTGGTTGATGTATGCAATAGCTTGACTGGATATCTTGAAAAGGTAAAGAAATGTGTTGCATCTTAATGATTTACATAAGATACAATCATAAACAGTAATATTAATAAATTCATTAATTATTTTTTTGCTGTTTTAGTTTTGGAAGGATACAAGGTACTATCGGCACCAATACTATGACATTATAAGGGATCCCTTGAATCAGGTAGGTCCCCTTAATCCTGCGTACTGATACCTTTTCATTCTGTTTGATCTGTTTCTGTGTGTTTGATTCTTTTTGGCTGCCACATAAGTTTGGTTCCCCTTGCAGCTGTTCTCTTGGTTTGCGGTAGTTAATGAAATTGATAAAATTAAAGTTTTCTTAACAAAGATGTTGGTCACATGCCATGGAATCTAAGTTGGTAATTAAGGTATTTAACAGACGAGAGTGCAGCTTCGGTTTGGATATTTGGATTCAGAACTTTTGGTTTTCGAATTGTAGCCTCCATATGGTAGTTGATATCCTCCAACCTAAGAAAGTAGAAGTGAATTATTTACAGAACTATATCACTGTGGCAATGTTTGTCTTGTGCAGTAAATTGGGCTAGGTTCATATGCCTGACTGAGCGTGCCCTTGATTGTTGACATATTAGATCATTGAGGTAGTTTCAATATCGCAGCAATGTTCTATAGCTTGCTCAGAATTTCCGCTATTGAAATCTATAATGTCTATCGTGAACTCAAATGCGTGTTGTTGATATCAGAGGCCTGATTTGGCTGCAATGCGAGGGGCAACCTCAAACAGAGCTTGCTACACTTGCAGTGGCAAGGCTCCTAGACATATTATTATTCTCTGTTTAGCTTTCCTTCTGGCTTGTCCGATGAGCTTATTTTCTCGTATCCCACGCGCACGTTTTCTGAACTGCTAAACGGTGTGTTTTTTATAAAAAAATTTCTATATGAAAGTATCTCTAAAAAATCAAATAGATCCATTTTTCAAGTTTGTAATAGTTAATACTTAATTAATCATGTGCTAATGATATTTCTCGTTTTACGTGCGGCTTATAAGCCAGGAAAATAAGGCATCTCAAACACCTAAAAGGTGGAACTATAGTTACCTGATAGGATGAATTTTGTCGTTTTCTTTTTCACTTATTAATTAGTTCTCTGTCCCCATAACAGGCCAAATAGATTTTGTTTTTTCTGTGAAGATCTCTATTAGAGAAATCCAAATCTTTGGTCAAGTAAACTTGGGTCTCTATAGCTACATTTGGGCGTGGAACGTTTGATTTATTAAAATGATATGGTGGCTAATATAGGACTTGATGTCTTATTGTGATTATTTGTTGCCAGATTCTGGGGGTGATAGTGTCTTATTCCTTATTTCGTTCACACTTGCTTACCTTTTTGGACAGGTTAATTGGTGCCCGAGAACACAACCATTCTAAGGTGCCAACTTCGTTTTGCTCTGTATGTCATTTAACGTGCCAACTTTGTTTTGATCTGTATTGTCATTTAACGAATTCCGAAGTTAAACCATGATGGTCCTGTTGAGGAACACTGCCATTCTCTTTTTTTCTGTCGTCCTTTTAAGTGATATATATTATTATTACTCATATATGTACATACTGAACGTACTATTCAGATTTGGAGTCCTAGCTGACCTGCTGGAGTAGCTTGTACAGTTCATGTTTTTTTCATTGGCCTGGCATGGTTAGAAGTGCATGATTTCATGGCAAGCTAAATCGTGAGGGCCGAGTCGTGCCAAGAGACATGGATCTTGAATTCTCTCATGTCGCCTGAACTCAATTGGCTGCCACAGTAACGAACTAAGGGCATTTACAGTGCATGCATCCTTTAGAAGTGGTCTTAACGTGCCACGTAGGATGAAACCACTGCTAGGGTTACTACTGTTACAATGCACGTGATTTAAAATGGGTTTCATGTAATATTTCTATTTCAGTCCTTTATATTTTTTGCTTCAGTTCTCATATTTCTTCAACTTATATATAGGTCTAACGCCCTCAAAACTAGAAATTAATATAAAATATCTCCTTCCCATGTCCTTTCCCTCTTTCTCACTCCTCATCGCCGGCTCTCTTCTCTTCCTCTCTGATTCCTCTCTACGTCGCCGATGCCGCTCGTCCTCCCCTCTTGCGCCGATGCCGCCTTGTCAGGCCACCGTCGCCCATCCTCGTCGGGCCGCTGCCGCTCCCTCTTCCTTGGGCCACAGCCACCCATCCTCGTCAGGGCATCGCCGTTGAGCTCGCCATATCCGGCCTTAGGCTCACCGGATCTAGCCTTGGGCTTGTCGGATCTGAATCTGTGTTGCTGATGATGGCGGCGGAGGCAGCTCGATGGCGGCAATAGCTTCCTATAGCGGTCTGGCCTGGAGCTTGATGGAGGCAGCTCGGCGGCATGGAGCGGTGATGACCACGACCAAGTTCCTCCTCGGCGGCGGTGGCTTCCTCTGCTTCCCTATCGAATCTGCTTCTTATTTTTCTTTTTGGACCACCGATTCTCCTGGCTCTCATCCAAAGCCACCATTTCTCTGCGAGGGCATGCGTGCCTTCTGTAGGGCATATGCACCTCTGCGGAGGCATGGCTGTGGCTGAGCTGGAGGCTCGCCTCCTACATGGCGAGCCGAGGCCACTCGTCACATAGGAGCGTTGTACATGTCCTAAAGAGCATACCTTGTGTGTTTGATTTTGCTATGAAAAAACGACGGCGTGGCAGTATCCTAGAAGACGGAAAATCCAGATGGAACAGATTCCATGAAACTGAGACTCGCTCCAAATCTGCAGTGACCGGCGGGATTGTAGTTGGAGCTGAATCAGGCCAGCCCGAGATTAGATCCTACTCTATTTTAAATTTTGATGTCCAGACAAGGATATATAGCTTGTTTTTAGTTCATTTATCCTGTCTGAAACGTAGCTTGAGAAGGAGCTACTAAATTAAATAATCTTGGAGCAAATACGATGGAGGCGACTACATTGCGAGGCCTCTTGTTAACGCTAGAGCCCTTCCCCACCTACCCTTTTTTGGGCAGGCCTAGCAGGTGCGCGCGCTGGTTGGCTAACCCCGCGCGTGCCACGGCCGTATGGTCACCTCTCCTAATCACTATCATTAAGCTTTAATCATCCTCTTAAGTATTATCATTAGTACTTAATAATTTTTAATTATAAAATAATACGTAAATAATTAGAGTAAAAATTTTTAAATTTCAAGTTGAAAGTTTTAAAAATCTAATTAAAAGTTTCAAATCTGCTACTTAACATGTCCACACAGTCACACCACATATTCATTTGCCTAAAAGTAAAGAAAAAAATATGGTTCCTTTATGTTGTCTTCCTCGTAACTTGCACCGAAGTCATTGTCAAAAAAAATCACATTGATCCAGATACAAGAGAAATTACATTGATCTAGACACGGAGAAAAACACCTAAAAAAAAGAGAGAAAGAAACATCAACCTGAAGATAAAAGAGGAGCAATGTCACCTTTAGATCCTTTGTTTCTTTGGCAAATACTTCTCTTCGAACATAATATATACGAAAAAACTAATACGAGAATGCTCTCGTTTAACGCGCGAGAGCCTGTAATTGAATCGAGCACTTGATGGGGGCGAAGTCGTAATACACGAACGGAGCGCACGTCTTCCACCTACGCGAACCAATCACCCGCACGTGTCACTTCCTCCTTTCCCTCTACGCATCGCGTTCGCGTAGATCCCTTCCTTCCTTTTTTGGTTTGACTGAGTTGGAGTGGAACGTGGGCTGTTCCGGAAATGCTGATTCGCGCGCGTGCACTGGCAGCGATCGGTCTACAGTCTTTCCTTTTTTTTTTCCCGAGGAGATATGCGTTGCTGTTTCCTTCTTTGGTTATAAAACAGAGAAGCAACACATTTTTCCCAACGAGCGTGAATTTCTTGGCTGGCAGAACGTTATGGTCTTGATAACAGTGGCCTTGATGTCCTTGGGCCAAATTGTCAATTTTTGTTTTTTAGCAATTTGACTCCAAATTTATCGTAGTGAAACTTTGAATCTTTCAAGTCCAAATTTAGAACTTTCAATTCAAAATTTAAAAATTTCAACTCAAATTTTGAAATTTTTAACTCAAATTTTGAAACTTTTAACTCAAAATTTGAAACTTTCAATTCAAAATATGAAATTTTAACTCAATTGATTATTTATTATTTTCAAAAGAGAGAGTTATTTATGCGATTAATTTGGAGAAAAAATAGAGCGCGCGGAAGGAAAATTGCGAGTTCTACACGCCGTGATTTTTGGAATGCGAGTCACGGGAATGCTGGTGGTTCTGCCATGCGTGCTGTTGTCCGTACTTATCACAAACCGATTGTTTTCAAACACGTGTTCGCGTATTAGCAACGTCCAGGCTGTTCATGTATTACAACTGCGCCCCATCAAGTGCTCGATTCAATTGCAGGCTCTCACGGTAACGCTAAAACGTGAGCATTCTCGTATTAGTTTTTCGTATATATTATGTTCGAAGAGAAGTATTTGCCAGAGAAATGGAGGATCAAAACGTGCCGTTGCTTCTCTTTTGTCTCCAAGTTGATGTTTCTTTCTCTTTTTTTTGAGGTATTTTTCTCTATGTCTGGATCAATGTGATTTCTCTTGATGAAGATGACTCCGGCGCAAGTTACGAGAAAGACAACATAAAGGAACCACCTTTTTTTTTTTTACCTTTAGCCAAATGAAACTGTGGTGCGACCGTGTGGGTATATGAAGTAGCAGATTTAATTTAGGTTTACACCTGTTGTACACTGCTTCTGTGGAAAGAAAAACACGTTTCTACTAAAAAGGGCAAGGAAGCTCCTGGGCGCGCACGCGTGCCTGAGCTGTTGGCCCATGTGTACAGTAAAATTAAAATAAATAAAATATTAAAAAATCGAGTGAACTTTATACCACTAATTTAAAACTTTCATCTTTAATTTTAAAACTTTCAATTCAATTTTTAAAACTTTCAACTTAAATTTAAAAACTATCAACTAAGAATTTTAAAAAATCTACTCAAATGTTAAAATTTTTAACCCAAAATTTGAAACTTTTAATCAGATTTTCAAAACTTTTAACTTAAAATCTAAAAATTTTTACTCTGTTTATTTATATATTATTTTATAATTAAAAATTATTAAGTACTAATGATGGTGCTTAGAAGGGTGATTAGGGCTTAATAACAATGATTAGAGAGATAACCGTACGGCCGCGGCGTGCGCACGGGTTGGATACGCTAGGCCTGCCCCTTTTAATCAAGCCATGCTAGCAAGACGGGGATGGAGAATTAATGCTAACCGATCCTGACTCCTTGTGTGCTCGAGTTCTTAAAGCTCGATACTTTGGAAATTGTGGTTTCTTAGATGCTGGCTGTCCAAGGTATGCATCATACACATGGAGGAGTATATTGCATGGTAGGGATCTCCTAAAAAAAAGGTCTCATTTGGAGAATTATAGATGGTACAACTATTGATGTAAAGAACGATAACTGGATCCCCAGAAGTGGCCTGCTTAAACCACTGGGTTTAAAGTAAAACAATGGGGTGCGCAAGGTTAACGATCTGTTCATCCCAGGAACACGACATTGGAATATGGATCTTTTACAGGAAACTTTCTTTGAGGGGGATATCGAGGACATACTACATATTCAGGTCAGTACGTGGGAAGGTGACGATTTTTTGGCATGGCATCACACAGAAAACGGTATCTTTTCGGTGAGATCAGCATATCACCTTCAGAGACATGCCGAGTTTGTGGGACAATTAGCCTCCGCCTCATCATCCGTTGACCATAGAAGCTGGCATAATCTGTGGAGTATGGATGTTTTTCAGAACAAGATGAAAGTCCACCTTTGGCGCATGATCCAAAATGGGCTAGCGGTGGGTACTGAACTACATCGGAGGAAGATCAAGGAGAATGTAAGGTGTTATATTTGCACAAGGGAAGAGACGAGACTGCCTATCACAGATTGTTTTATAGGCTGCTATACCTCTTGGAGGAGTGGGCAGAGCTAATGGTTCAGAAGGCTGCTCCTATTCACAGCCCGATAATGGTATGGAAGAAGCCCCCAGTTTGGTGGGTAAAAGCTAATGCTGATGGAGCTTTTATGGCATCAACAAGCAAGGTGCAGCTGGTGCAGTACTACATGGTTCGGGTTATATGGTCGGGATGCCGTCGATCAATCAGGGTGAATGATTGTTAGGTTTTTTTTTCAAAACTACGAAAACAAATATACAACGAAAATAATAAAAATAGTATTAAGTTATTCTAATGTCATTAGAACACCAAACTAATTACTCTCATATGCAAAAGACGCAAACGGAACATCTAGTCGGGCAGCTATGTGACAACGCTCCCGAGAAAGCAGCACTTTTGTGTAACATGCTATGGTCTCAACGTCCTTACAAGATAGTGATAAGTTTCATGCGCTCTAAGCCTGGCCCGCACGTAGTTAGAAGGATTGGCTGCTATCTGAGCGGTACCACCCATCCTACCCTACTACCTATAGGGGGCCGTCCATCCAACAACCACCCAAAAAGGAACTGCAGCAACTCGTGGCTACAGTACAGAATAGCATTGTGCTACAGTACCAAACAGTAAAAATAGCACACGGCCTTTCAATCAAAATTGTTAGAACTCCACCAATTCAAATCCGTTTGATATGAAACTTGAAACATAAGTTCTAGGCATTGCCTGGTTCAATTTTAGCCGAGAAACATGAAAAACAACGGTTAAAATTAACGGTATCTAAACAAACTTTAATATGAACAAAATCTGACACGTGTGCACTAAAACCTAGATTAATTAAAACCTAGCCAATGGATCTAAGGCAAATTTTGTAGGTAGAAACTAGACTACATTGTGAATCCAACACAAACAACAGCACTCAAATCCAACGGTTAGATCAAAATCTGGAAGCAATATAAGATCAGAGAAAAACCTTCCAAAACTCACCGTACACGAAATCCGAATTAAAAAACGGAATTGTGGATGGATTTGCTAAACTTTATTGATCAAATCATGTTTCAAAAGTACCTACAAAAGCACCCAATCTCTCTCAACCCTTGTTCTCTCAAACCCTAAAAAGAGGTAGAAACTAGACTGCATTGCGAATCCAACACAAAAAACCGCACTCAAATCCAATGGTTAGATGGAGAAACACCTGCCAAAACTCACCATACGCGAAATCCAAATTGAAAAAGGAATGTTGGATGGATTTGTTAAACTTTATTAATCAAATCATGTTTCAAAAGTGCCTACAAAAGTACCCAATCTCTCTCAACCCTCGTTATCTCAAACCTGAAATAAATGAGATACTCGACAGAATAGCCTCTGCTAGTCCTCCCTAAGATATGCCCGTCAAACCACACGATGGTGGCGACCAAGTGATTACATATCATATAGGACTCGATCCACACCAGCTATTAAGCAAATATCTCAATTATTTCAAGTCCATACTTGTGTTCGACTAGCTCCCAGAAAAAGTACAAGTCTTACACGTTCATCTCAAGCAATGATATACAATAAATGGGTATACAAATAAATTAACTAAATTTACAAATTCAGAGTTACATAGGTCAAGCGATCAAATAATATGATTCAGCGGAAGCTTGTTTACCCATACCACAGGCAATCGACTAGGGGTAAACCCCTTAAAGAATCAATCCTAAAGAAGCAACGAATTCCCGTAGCACTCAACCTATAACAAGTTAAGTAACAATAATACAAGCAGGAGTCAATACATTACCAAAATAATATACTGGCAAGGACAATTCTATATCATTACATACAAGCTCTATGTCAAGGAAAGGCTATTTGTTGGTTTATTTTACATAAAGCAAATTTTAGTTCACAATCAGCTGCAATGGTATTTAGTAGAGCAATAAAACATGTATAGTATAGAAGAAGGCGATCAACATAATATAAGTAGCATACTTGTTACTCTCCTCGGCAACAAGTCATCAAAATTCACCAATCCATATCCCAATTTCATAAACACATTTGTAAAGCACAAAACTATACTCATGACACATCCTTATGTCGCTCATGACCACGAACACAGCTAACCGATTAGTTTTGACTCTACAGAGTTTGTACAACTTTACCCACATGATGTGAATTCTCTAGTTTGTCTCGTGCTGGCCAAAGCACTACCACACTCTACACGTTGAGTGCGGTCTAGAGGTCAGAATGAAGCCGTTACATTGTTTACTTGTCTAACCTTGCATGAGCACGATGAGTGGGAATCCACACTAAGTCCAGGTCCTTAATGCCGTCCCGGTGGTTAGCCAAACACCGAGACGCCGTGGAGTAACAACCCACGTGGCACTCACCATTGTATTAGACATGCTTAGACCACCATGCTGTAAGTAGAGAAGCAACCCACTAACAGAACACACACACACACACACACACACACACTCTAGGACGAATCCGGTCCCGTAAATATTTTAACGCACGCACATGGGTAGCCCCTATAAACCATCGCTAAGAGTAGTTCATACTACAACCACCTCCCGAATCAAGGTTAGACGCATATACAACTTAATAGGCTAAGGCCGTCCCATACCAGCACATGTGATTGTATTGTAAACAATAGAGGGTGACATAGAGTTCTGTCCTTAATCGACTCAGGCGAACATTCCCCCTATTGGTGTGTAACTACTACATATGCACACCACTTGCTGCCCAAGTCTAAAATCACATTTTCCATCATTTTAGTTCACAAATAACCAGAGGCTTCACCTCTGTTTAGAAGTTATAAAATTCCCAAAATCTCATTTATAAAGTGATCACAATCTATTCTAGCATATCTCTAAGCATGGCTAAGCAATTTGCATATGTATAACCATGTATAGTCCCAAATGAGCACAAGCCAAATGCTCTAACCAAATCTAAGGTTACAATCAGCAAAGAATACAAGTTTTCAAGGTTGATTATGCAACAATTAGGTTATATCTACCGATTTCCGCATTTTAAATATCGATAGTTACAAATACGCATGCATCTTTGTAACTAACACATTTCATTCCCCAAAACATAGGATTCAAATTGTTCAAAGGAGGAGGGGAGAATACTTGCCTTACTCTTGAATACCTAGAGCAATTATCAAATCCACTCCTTCACTGACTTCGAATTCGTCCTCTAAAAGAAAATTATTGTACGATTGTATAAATAGCAAATAATGCGAAAAATCCAAAATGCTCTAATATGCATGAGGTTTACACAGTGCTTAGTTACTGACCTGAAGTGAACTTAGGTAAAAGAATTTCCATTTTATCACTTTTCATTTGGGAGTTATAAATTTTACGAGTTCTATATATATGTAATACGGTATTTATACCTTATATAAATTTTAGAGATACTCTATGAGATGTTTTGCTAAGTGTGAACTTTAGGCAGTGGATAGATATTGGTTTTGGATGATTTTTAGTGTAGGCAGTTCTATTTTACTATTTTACATTTTGGAGATATAAATTTTAGAAGTCTTATACGTGAATACGTCTAGTTACAAAATAATATTAAATGTCCAAATTAGTTTAAAGTGTGTGGAACCTATGCTGTGGGTTGGTACTGGTCCTTGATGAATTTTGATGAAGAAGTTTCTATTTTATCAGTTTCTATTTTGGATATATGAATTTTGTAAGTTTCAAGCTTGTATACGATACCTATACGTGTATTTTAGTATATATATGTTTTAGGACTGGTTTTTATGAAATATAACTTTACATATTTTGAGAAGAATGTCTTGTGAACCTACTGCCATTTGGGTGTATTTCATGTAGAGTTAAAAATAGAGTTTCTATGATTTTTAGAAATTGTTGTACATTTTATACCTTATACAAAATTGTGGGCGGCCTCCACCTCGGTGGGAGCCCACCATGTGCATACAGTACCCGATCCCTGGATCAGTAGTCGGATACACACATAGTCATTGGTGATACAAACTCAGAGTACATTAAATACATAATCAGAGTACATATATATATTACATAACGAAGGGGGAGATACATATAAAGGTTGTCATCCAGGACAGGCCTTAGATGGACAACGGCAAGAACAGGGTAAACTAGCGAGATACAGCGCAGACAGGGCAGAAGCAAGGGAGAAAAACTACTCGGTGATGGAACACGATGATACCACAGGCTTGGTTGGGAACTAGGCTCGAAACCTCAGAAGTCCTCATAGTCGGCTTGGTCCTAGAAGAACTTAGCAGTAGTCGGGTCTTTGTCTTCTTCTCCAAAACCTAATATAATATATATAGGGACAATGGTGAGTACTTTCGTACTCAGCAAGCCGGGAAAAGATGCCATGCTAGTTAGACAAGGGGGTTGAGAGTCTTATTTGCGAAAACAGCTTTTAGAAACATTTTGCTTGTCAAATACTAGTGTGTCCAATTTTTAGTTGTCGGAAAGAGGCTCACGCCTCGATCCATTCCGCAAGTTGCTTTTCAACAACTAGCCACATATTGAATCATGTATTTCCATTTCCATCTTCCGGTGATAATCCGAGTAACATCTTAACTCAACTATCACCCGAGTGGCTTCGACCACTCCTTAGGTCTGTTACTTCTCCCGAGTGGCTCTAACCACCCGTTGACCCTGAGACTTGGCTACAACCAAATCTCAGCTATCTCTTTTAGCAATTCCGACTACAACCGGTTATTAGCTCATTCGCTACACTGGCTACAACAAGTTAGCTCAATCTTGCTGCCTTGGCTACAACCAGGTAGCCTGCTCTTTATCGTCTTCTGGCTACAACCCGAAGACTTTTCTCCTGTTATCTTTTCACACACTTGTTTATGGTGCTTCAACACCCCGGGTCACACAGTCCTGTTTCTGGCCACACAGGCCTTCCGTTTGCTACTCGGCAAACTCTAGTCACGATTCCCTTCCCATCAATCAGTTTCACAAATCACTGGCAATCAAATCTATGCTATGGGAATCACCTTACATCGCCCTTAACCGTGGGCACGGCTGTTCGAACAGTTCAGCTAAACTCTGTAGAGGGTGCACGCTTTACCCATACGACACAAAACTTACACTGAGTACTGGCCGGTACCGGAAGTTCGTGACAAGGCCATTTCCAAAGCCAGTCTAGGGTTATCCAATGCTAGCCGAAGGATCCACACATGATCAATGCTTCAGGTCAGCTCCAACCACCATTAGCACCAAGGCTCACGAGCCACAACTCAGATGAGTCCACTCCAGTCGGCACCAGGTTTCCCTAAACCTACAATTTACTCGGCCAGGGGCATCCCATACTACCCGTATGGTCGTATTGTAAAATGCTCGGATGCAATTCCCAAAGGAAACAGTCTTTATCGGTAATATATAGCCAGGCCACACAGGCACTGCCTCTGTATATCAAGGTTTTCACAACTTTCATTTATTTCGCAAACACGCCGATACGCAGAGTACCGGGTTTTCAAATAGTTGAGCAAAAACCACTGTTTCCCAAACGACAATACAATCGCTGCAAGGCTAAGCCATTCTACTCGGCATTCGTATCCGTAGATAGGATGCCAACGTGCCAATAGTGGGGCTATCAAGGAGAAGTTCATCAATATCCTACCAAAATAAGTGCGACTACTGGGTAGATCCGTCGGTTGCGCTTGCAGACCGAGGCCGATCAATTTAAAGTGTAAACTAAGCATGCATATTTTGCAAACAACATAATTTTGTACATATAAGAGACAATATGGTCAAAGGGGCTTGCCTTGTTCCTGCAAAAGACCTTCCTCAACGAAGATGGCTTTTGAATCGTCCTCTGGTTCAGGATCTAAACACACAGAAAGATAATTACCGATATGCTGAAAAGAGGTAAAACACTAGGAAAAGAACATCGCGGTAGCCGGATGAAGGTTTATCTTAGATGGCTGAGTTAAGCTTGCGAACAAGTCAACAAGGCTCACCGGAAGAACACAGGGGCGATGCGGCAAGCAGCGGCGATGGAGCTTAGGGAGCAGAAACGGCTCTGGGGCTGGGGAGGATGAAGATGATGGTTTAGCGGCGAAGCTGGTGATGGCGATTTGGCAGAGACGGCTGGGTTGCAAAACAGGGGAAAGAAGAAGCATGGATGCCCTTTTATAGCTGGCACGCGAGGCAAGGACGCGGCGATGCAGGGCGATAGATAGAGAAAAGGAGTCATGATAAGCTGTCAAGGCGATGCGACGTCAAGGCAGAGATTGGCTTAGGGATTGGGCGTGGCCGGTGGAGTTGGTAGACACTGTAGCGGCGATGAGACACTCAGGTCGTGGCAAGGACGGGTTGGTGGGACTTTGCTGACAGAGCCTCTGACTAACCATTAGTCCAAGCAGGTCCTTGCGGTGCAGCGGGTTATTGTCCATTGGTCCGAGCGGGGCTGCGGGCAGGTGAAGGTCGGTTACGTCACCACTTCGGCAGTCGGCGTCCAACGGGAGAGGCGTGGAAGTCATGGTTCCTGCGCAACTTGGTGAGGCGATGAGACAGCGCGACTGATGATAAGGTAGAGCGACGTGTGCTGACCGGATTGGGACAGGTTAGGGAAACGATGACGGTAAAGTCGTCGCCAGAGATTAGACACCGGGGATTTTCCCGCCAGTCCGGTGTTGCTGCGAAACAGACCGGGTAGACAGGTCCGTCGGGAGGGCAAAACAGCACGGGTTAACAAGGTAGTTGGCGATTTCAAGGCTTACTCGGCAGCAAAGGTGGCCGAGTGGACAAAGGGTAAAAGGGCAAGATTCAGGAACTGAGTAAGAATCTACTCAGCACAAGGGGAAACGGCAGTCGGTTGGCCAGGGAGAGAAAGACTGGGGCACAGCTGAACGGAATAGGAGAGGTGTTAGAATTCAGAAAAAATGAATTCCAACAGGAGATGGAAAACGGGTCGTTACAAAAATATTCATCTATTATTCAAATACTAAAGGTGTTTTATGTATTGCTTTTAGGTAATCTTCTCTTTATAGAAATAAAGGGCAAGATATTATGAAACTAACAAACTTGGGTTCATGTTAATTGGAGCTAATATGAATTTCTTATGCATTTTAGAAGTTATTACATATTTTATACACTAATTAAGGCATTTAACCATTACCAAATTTATATAAGTGTCTTTTGTATAAATTTAACCAAGTTTTAGTTTACCATAGAAAATTTCAACATTTTATGAATTTATCAAATCTTATTTTACCAAAATTGAAGTTCATATGCAGCGGATAAAATCTTAAAGTGTTTATGCACTTTTATTTTTATCTTATTTTTGAGGTATTTTAAGTACTATATATTCCATATTTTAATCTACAGGAATAAAGTACATAATTTTTTGATTCCAACAAATTTTGTTTCATCCAATTTGGAGTTAAAATGAATTAGTTATGGATTTTTGAATTTTGCACATTTTCAATGGAACAAATAATGCCATTTAACATTTTCATTTAGTTTTCCAGATTTTAAATACATGAGTCCACATGGAGGTGTGTAACGTTTTGCAGTTAAGCCCTTCGGATTTTAGGAAACCAACCCGCACTCTCCCACGTGTGTAAAACAGGATTTGTAAAGAGTACACGAAGGTATTACTTAGTATGCAAAGGTCCTTGGCCCACATGTCACGTATTGCAGATTGTACAAACTAGTACCTACGCTTTTGATTCTTCTAAGAATGAGATCCTTGGGCTTAGACAGAGCAGAACAGCATGCGCAGTGGACGTATTTGGCCTCGCCGGCAACGAACCGAGGGGAATTTCACAACGCGGCCAAAGGAGAAAGTGTAGAGGATTCCCTTGCGCACCCAATGGTGTCAGCGTCGTGCCCGGAGGTGATCAAAGCTAGGCGCAGCGACTGTGCGAGTGGCGGTGCAATTCGGGCTACAAGTGAAAGTGGAGCTGCGGCTTGATTTAGTCCAAATGGATGCATGCAAGAGCTTCTAAGGGAGTCTAGGAGGCTCACCAAAGTTCACTCGAGGCATGTTAAGGCTTGGTCGATGATGACGACGCTGGAGATGGTTCGACGACGGTGAAAATGGTGAGGCATCAGCGTCGGCTTTACCCAGCCATTTAGCTGCCAAGAAGAAGTGTCCAAGAGGTTAGTGAGGTCCCAGGGAAGATACTGGTGCGAGGAATAGAGTTCAAACTCACCACGGGCGGAGGAATCGACGGCGACGTCTTCGATCGGAGCTGGTGAAGACGACGGTTGATCTCCTCCGTCAGGGCTCGGCTTGGGCTGGTCCTTGGGGGTTCTCCTTCTAGGAGGGAGGCGAGCTTCGTGGTATAGCAGTTTTAAGTCAAGGAGTCCGAGGCGGCGGGAATGGCGATGTCGGCCGGTGGCCAAAGTTGAGGACGAGGATAGCGTTCCCGGTGCTCACGGAGTCTTCAGCCAAAAACTTTTGGTGTACTTGTAGAACATGTTGAGAGAGTGGTGGTGGCGCGATGGTTGGGTCAGAAGAGCACTGAGGTGGCCGGAACGCGAAGCCGACGTCGTCAGCCGTGACTGGAGCGTGGGCGCCAGCTCCAATGGCATGGTCGCGTTTCTACTGATTGGCTGGTCAAAATGGAGAAAGATCAAAAGCAATGTTGTTAGGCATGGTGAGTAGAAGAGGGAACGCGAAGGAGATGATGATAATGACGACCCGATGGCTGCCGGCGATGTCATCTTCTTTGCGGCTGATGACGAGTTTGAGGTGGAAGAGGAGGCTAAGCGCTTCCTCTTTTTGTTGCATTGGCCAGAACGTGATTAGGGAGGATGGAGAGAGAGGTTAGGGTGAAGGTTTGAGGTTAAACGCGAAGTTAACATGTCAAGGTCAAGGTGGCCATGTCCTGGGCTTGCAGGATGCGTTCCTGGGCATCCACATGTCCTAGGGGACAGCTAGGGTGTCTTCGGCGGTGGTATGACTGCCAGGTGGGGTCAGGGTACTTGTGGGGCTCACATGGCGGTGGAATTGGAGTTGTTCTCAAGAAATTTGAAAGTTGTGCCGGTTGCCGTTTTGCAATGAAGTTTCCACAGAGTTACAGATGTTTTCTAGGGTTGGAATAATTTATGTGAGTAGATGGATATATGGTTTGCTGATCTGAAAAGTTTTAAAGTTAGAAACCTTATAGTTTTAATGTGGCAAAAAGATGAAATAGGCTTGGTGACACAGTTTTCTGCAGTCCCTTTTTATTCCCTAGGGTTTGCTCTTATTATTTTATGTAATTTCTTTGAGACTTAAATTAAGTAAAATTTTTTAGTTGAAAGGTACATATTGGTACACACTTTGGTAGAAGGGAACTGCAATAATAATTTTTATTTTTATTTGGTGAAAATAAGAACTAAGCAATTTATTTAGCTAGTTTTCCTAGTTTTACTGATTTAAAAGATTTTATTGAAGTATCAATTGAAGTAATAAAATCATGTAAAATTTAGAGTAGACTAATTGTGTTGGATAGTGCTTATAGGAATTTTTCCATGGTTTTATGTTGAACCAATTATTTCTAGAAATTCATTAGACTATTCAAATGCATATGCATCTTATTATAGAAATGCACTTTAAGATCAAAAAACAATCAAAAGAAAGCATGCACATGAGATTTTGATGAATTATTTATCTCCACATTTTTATGTCAAACTTTTATTTATACACATTTAGTCATATTACATTTTTTATTGTTGTAAAGTAATTCTTAAAAATCTTTATGCACTAACCCTTAAGCATTTTAACTTAATCAAATTTTTTATGCACAATTGAATATGTATTACTTCCATTTTCAATTGACCTAAGGAGGGTTTTAAAAATTAGTAATATGGATTCCTGTGCCGTGTTTTACATTCTTTTTACATTTTTATATTTTCACCTAAGGTGAGTGTTTGTGTAAATTGAAATTTTGACTATAAAAGTTTTAGCATACTCATATTTAAGATTTACTCTAGTCAATCTACTTCTTATTTTACTCCCTTGTGTAGAAACTATAGGATTTTACTTTCAAGATCTTTTTATTAATTTATTTTAGTTAAAATTTCGAAAGTCAAAATTTGGGTATATTACAGTTCTACTCCTCTTAAAATGAATCTCATCCCCGATATTCGGGTCCGACTGGGTGAAGGAATGAGGTAATCTAGGTTTTTGTCTACTACATTGGTTTGGAGACTGATGGATGGTAAGTTGCCTAAGGTACCATGTCTGCAGTTCTTTTTAATAATATATAATATTATCTATTTTCATGGGGAGAGAATGGTTAATACGGTATGGATAAAAGGTTGCGATTAAAGGTAATAGGGCAAGTGTTGGTGAATGAAAACTTCTTACTGTAGGAACTATATTTGGTGCTAGTGCATTTTAAACAAATCAGATTCAATGTCTTTTGTGAAATCTAATTCTTAATGACCTAATATGGTTCCAACTATACTTGAATTGCTTTCATGTTTTCCTTGAATCAAAGTAGGGTAAGTCTAGACCAATTTCCTACAGTGTTTGCAATATTTAAGTAAAAGATAGATTTATCATCTAAAAGTGGAGTTGTGGGCTCTACTATAAATTAAGTTCTATTAACCACCTTGAATTTATTTGCACTTTGGATGGTTAAGGTATTTTCGATAGAGTTCTATCAATTCCCAAAGACTTTTAGGTGTAGTAAAGGCTGCGACGAAGTATTGTGTAACTGAACTTTACTCCGGTTACTTAGAGTCTATTTCGTTCTTATTTAGCAAATTTTAAATTGCTAATTAAACGAGTACAAGTTATTCGAAAGGGTACATGAATTATGGGGTCTATATTTGGTTGGGTGACTAAACAAGGTCTGCTAGTTTTTCTCTATTTGGTTCACTAGACACTATGGTTTGAGTCTCCTATACTTGGACCAAGGTTTTTGTATTTATCTAACCTAACAACAGATGCTAAGCTTGGTGGGTACCGCATTAGGAAATAAAGTATTACCTCACTGTTAATCCTCATTATTATTTCCCTAGAACATTCATGTTTGTTTCATCCATTATCAAACACATTGTATTATTTATTGATTTTCAAATTCTATCTAATCATGAGCAATTTTGCACCCCCAACTATTTCGCTCCGCCCGTTTTCCTCCTCCTTCTTGCTGACATGTGGGGCCAGGGCCCACATGTTAGCCCCATCTTCAACCTTCGGCCGAATCGGCCAGAGGAGAGAGAGTGCCTGCACCGTCGATTCCGTCCTCCCATTGCCGTGCGATTCCCATCCGCCCTCTGTTCGAATGCACGTAGACCGAGTCTAGCCCACGTCCGTATGTCCGTTCCCCTACGACGTCACTCTGCTGACCTCGCCCTCCCTCTGTGATTTTGGACCACCTCAGCTGCGGTTTCTCCCTGCTAAGCCCTTATAAATCCACCCCTGCACCCCTCTGAGCATTTTCCCTCACTCGCCCACGCTCGCTACACTCCCTAGCACACCCAGCGCCCAAAATCCGTAGCGCCGCCAGCCGCTTGTCGTTGCCGCTCTCAGCCGCGCCAGCCATGCATGTCTGCGCCGCCTTCTTCGCCATGTCCAGGAGAACCCCGTCCACTCGTCGTCTGCCCCGTTCCGCCGCCGGAGCTCCTGTTCACCAAGTGAGGTGAGCTCCACCACCGCCAAAGCTCCCCATCCGCCTTTTTCTGTCGTTCCAATCGGTCATTCTTTCCCCCCAATTCCTTCCCTGTGTTCGCAAGGTCTTCAACTCCTTCAGCCACCACCTTTTCCTCATCGATCACCACCGAAGCTCGCCGTCGCCGTCGGACCCGAGCTTCGCCACCGCCAAATCCTCTCTGTCTCTATCGCTCATCGTGTTTCTGTCGCTGCGAGTCCTTGGTGAGCCTCCCTATCGCGTTCCCTGTCTTTCCCGCTGATCGCCGCGTGCACCAGATGGTTGCCGGTGGCGACCATCGAGCCGCATGCGCCACCCCTCGGCCAGCCTGGCCGATAGGCGTGCACGCCGCTCTCGGCCATTCGATCTGCTCCAGCAGATTGGGGCCGTTTGCATGCCGCCTGTTCGGACGCCTGCATCCTCGCCACGTCGACGCCGCATCGGCATTCTTGTCCGCAGTGGCTGCCACGTCAGCAGCCACGTGGTGCACCTGTGCTCGCGCATGCGTGGACCTGGTCCACTGTGCCCTGTCCTCTATTGAGACGCTGACCCATCGGGCCCGCTTGTTGGTGCTGGCCTGTCCTCTCTGAAAGCCCATTGATGTCGCCTAGAGGAGGGGTGAATAGGCGTTTCTGAAAATTCTCAAAATGCAGTAGTAAAATTTTGGTAGGAACCTCCAACCCCGGGGATAGGAAGCTTGGACCGGCTCTCTTGGTCTAGCCGAGAGGACTGGCCGGAGGTTCCGACCCTTGAGTTCTATCTCTACCAAGACACTTCAAAAATGGATAAATTGATAGAGATCAAGTGTAGTGCAAATAAGGTAGGAGATGGATGCAGGCAAGTATAGAGACAAAATAAAGCAATAACATGCAAGCACAAGGGAGACACAAATATTTTTTTTCCTGAAGTTCGGATCACAAAGATCCTACGTCTCCGTTGAGGAGCTCCAAAGAGCCGGGTCTCGATCGACCCCTTGCCTCACCAAGTGACCACGAAGATCAGCTTGATATCCACTAGAATTTACCTCTTTTTCTTGTGGAGGCGAGGTTAACCTTCACAAACTCTTCTCGGGACAATCCACAACTCGAGGAAGCTCGCGGGTGACGTCTAACCGTCTAGGAGGTTTCCCTCCAAGAGAAATAAGCTCCAAGCAACTGATCCATGTCCTCCTCAAGTGCACAAGATCCTCCTAGCCTTCTCTCAACAAAACTCACTCAATTCCTCACTAGATCCTCACAAGAATCACAAAGGTGGAACTAGAACTAGTTGGGAGAGCTCAAAAGATCTTAGGAGAAGCTAGAAGACAGTGGAATAGAAGTGGAATAGCCAAACAACGGCTAGAAACAAGGTTTGGGCTTTATAGGCATTGGCATACATCACTTAGCTGTTACTCACAGATTTTGGCCAGGAGGTTCCGACCCCAGAGGTAGGAACCTCTAGCCAACACTTAGTCTCTGGCCGAGAAGGTTGGTCGGAGCTTCTGATCCCAAGGGTAGGAACCTCCGACCCTGACACTGAAACTAGCCCAACCTAAGTGTATGTGTTGTGCCAAAGTGATGGACTCTCAGCTATTTGGATCGTAAGCACTTGAGTGGTCTTGGAACACTGTTTACAACGCCTCTTGATAGTACAGCTTTCTTACGACTCAAAAGAAAATTCAAAAGAATTTAAAATAAACTCCGAGTCGCTTCGCCGCTTTGCGTCATGTTTTTGTGGGGGTCTCTATGCACCACACCAAGCAACCCGGGACTAATCTTTACACAATTTTTGGTAAACTCATTAGTTTCTTAACCGCTTTATCATTAATCCACTAAAACCTACTTAGGAGCTAGATGCACTTTCAATCTTCTCCTTTTTGGTGATTGATGACAACACGGTTAAAGCTTACAATAGAATGAATATATAAATTTGATTTTGAATGAAAGGAGATGAATTTGGCTCCTCCTAGAAATATGCATATATTAGTGAGAGTGAAGTATATATGCATATTGAGTATTGGTGGAATATAGAAAGCCTCATTCATCTCCTTTATCCGTGGGGTGCAAAGTGTGACATGATAAACAATATATAGAATGCATATGACATGTCAAGCATGCAAAAAGGAAAAAACATCACATCACATTGCACGGCATCACAAGAATAGATCTAAGGATTGAAATTAACTAGAACAATAAGTAACTAGTCATTACATCTCAGCATACAGTCAATACATGTCCACAAGCCGATAGGAGATCTAGGAATCCTAATACAGGAGGGGGAGGTTGGAGCTTCTGGCTACCAGAGCCGGAACCTCTAAACATAGTACAACAGCAGTCAAAAATGGTTTGAAGAGGCCCCTTCATTCTGAATTTTTTCTCCCTTTGGCATAAAGGCACCAAAAAGTGAGGAAAGCCAAGGGAAGAAGGGACTCAGTCATCGTCGGAGGGGATGATCACAGTGTCGCCGGACACTGGATTGCCCGCCGTGTCGGTCTCATCATGAGGAGCAACTATCTCTGTATTTCCACTAGCGGCGTCATCATCCCTCTCAACAATGGGAGGAATGTTGTAGACAGGCTGAAAAGAGGGAGCTGCTGGTACAAAGTCATCATCCTCATCACCATCGTCCTCATCCTGCTCATCATCCTTCCCATCATCATCATCGTGGTAAGAGTCCTCCTCTGTGTCCTCATCAGAATCTGCCTTGGACTCGGAATCTCCAAAGGGTCTAGTAGAAGGACCTGCGCCACTAGCGATGTGCAGAGCAGACTCATATGCAGCAAAGGGATCCTCATATACCTTATCTTCAGAATCATCAGAGACTGTCTTGTCGGCATCCCTCAACATCTCCTTCTGCCAGTGCTCCATCTTCTTGATCTTGACGATGTTCTTAGTACAGATGTTAAAAATAGCCTTAAGTGCCTTTTTGATAGGCGACTCAGAACTCTGAGAAGAAGAGCCAAACTGAGAGGAAGCTGAAGGAAACTTCACTACAGGAAAAGTTGGTGGATGGTAAGACTTATGTTTCACCTCCTTTTCAAAAAACTAGCCCGGATACTTCCTCGATTATCTTCATGACATAGGGAGCATAAGCACATCCTCTCTTGGGCTCTATCACAATGTTGAAGATCTCAAACCAGATATATTTCATCACACTGATAGGCGGCTGATTCCTCCTCAACCTTGTAAATAGTGTGTAGTGGCGAGCAGGGAGAGCTGTGGCATTGCCAGCTTTGGGAGAGAGTGTAGCCCTGATTATGTTCAGAAAGATCTTGTAAGGGGGAAGCAACCCCTTTGTAGTGCCCATGTAGTTCCTGGGTGCTCCATCTGCATACAGAAACATAGTCCTCTGAATGGGAAACATTTTCTCATTATGCAAGTTCAGCCTGTTGAGATCATCGGGGTCCAATCACAAAATAGCCGTGAACTGAGAGATGGTGACAGTGTACTCCACTCCCTGAGTCCGCCATCTCATCTGAAGCTCATGCTGTGGATTCTCCTCGAAGAACACGGTCGCGTAGAATTGACCGATCACCTCCTCATTCCAGTCATACTGCAAACCCATGATCCCTCCGATATCTTTGTCCAGGCAAAGCTTGATCACATCCTTGAAGATCAGCCCCCTTCTGGCGCTACATGTACTCCCAGTCATTATACTTCATCTCGATGTCCGGCTTGGGTCGACTCATGAAGACTGAGTTGTACCAATCCACCTGGACAACAGTGACAAAACGGGGGTCAGATAACTCCTGATGGAGAGTATCTGGGTTCTGTTTCCTGTCTCCGCCTCCCCTTGCCACATCGTGCAGATAATCAAAATGTTGCCTTGCAATGTGGCCAAAGCGAGTAGTGTTGACTGCCCTGTGCTTGATCACTCGGATTGGGTCATCAAAAGTGCCACTGCCAGTAATGCGAGCACCACCACCGTGAGATCCACCACGCCTTGGTGGCGGTGGTGCATCGGGATCCCTGATCACTAAGGCAGAGCTGCAAGTCTGTTGAGTAGAGGGAGGCTGTGTAGCGGCCCTTTTGCCTCCTCTTGCCCTCCTGCTGCTGCTAGCACGAGCCGGTCCCTTTCCTTTGTCAGCTCTCCTAGGAGGTGACTTCTGATCACTCTGGGTACCGGAGGTGGAAATGTCTTGTCTCGCCTTTTGACGTTTCTCTCGAGCCATTGACACTAAAATACAACCATGGAATCAAGGAAAGAACTGAGGTCAAGATTTTATCGGAAGAAACAAGGCTACAAGGGCTAGCAGAAAACTCCAGTCGAAAGGTCCGACTCTAGGGTCGGAGCTTCCGGCCAGCCCTCTCGGTCGGGCCGAGAGTGCTGGTTGGAACCTCCATCCTTGAGGGCCGAAACCTCCGGCTGACACATGGCTGGAACTTTGATTTACAAAACTTGCCAATGTATTTGATGCAAGACTATAGATCGATGGTCTAGGGGTGTGCAGGAAGGTTTCTAACCAAGGGGAACTAGTCCTAGGTTCACATTTTGAGAGATCGGGTCAAAAATAGAAAAAACCTAAGGAATGAGATCGAAACCAATACCTTGAGATGAGGAATTGCAAAAACGTCAACGGGACAGAGTCTCCGACCACCCAAGAGGAAGGAAATGTGAATGCCCAAAGATTTTTGACGGTAGGAATGCAAAACCGCCACAGGAGGGGATGAGAGCGAGTTAGGGCTGAGAGGACATAAATTGAGGAGAGAGAAGACTCCTAGCCGTGCACAGGAGAGCAAAAACTGTCAGCCGGCCGGAACCTCCGGGTTAGGGAGCCGGAGCTTTCGGCCTGGTTTTTGAATAGGGAGGAAGGGTCGGAGCCTCCGATACTAAGGCCGGAGCCTCTGACCAAATTTTTCTAGAATGGGGAAACAAGGGTATTTTGATATAAAGGAAATAGACATAATTTTCCGTTGACCCACATGTGACCAGCATCAATCAATCAACATATAACAATGGTCACAATGCAGATCAACAACGAAAAGAACCAAATTTTTGCAATAAAAACTAGCACATAAGGATTTTCACAATTATTTTGAGAAAATGAGTTTTTATGGGATAGGGGGAATGTTGGAGCTCCGTTCTTGATGTCAAGACCATTTTCTACATAAGAAGAGGTCTCAAAAACACAGGAGCTCACTTTGATTTGCATCCTTTTGACCCATACTTGACTATTGATTAGTCAAGCACTTAGTCATGCAATGTTTCAAGAATCTAAGATACTGAGTTCACTCCTAAGCTCACAAAACATTTTCACATCTAAGAGCTTGGTGAAGATATCAGCAAGTTGGTGTTGGTTCTCACATAGGTAATGGCGATATTTTCTTTAGCTTCGTGGTCTCTCAAGAAGTGGTGTCTTATGTCAATGTGTTTGGTTCTTGAGTGTTGGACGGGATTATTGGCTATTTTAATGGCACTCTCATTATCACAAAGGAGTGGGATTTTGGTCATTGTGTAGCCATAGTCTTGGAGAGTTTGTTGCATCCAAAGGAGTTGAGCACAACACGAGCCAGCGACTATGTATTCCGCCTCGGCGGTGGATAGGGCAATTGAGTTTTGCTTCTTGAAAGCGAACGCACATGCACACACTAAGCACAATATCCGGTCCAGATGCACAAAGGTAAAGAAGAGATCTAATCATGGAGCGATATACCTTTTGATCCACCGGTTTGCCGTTGTCATCGAGGTCGAGATGCCCATTTGTTGGCATTGGAGTCTTGATGGGCTTGGCTCCCTATCACGCCCCGATCTGGCATCGCCATAAAACGACACCAAATAGGGTGTGCCGTAGGAAAACAGTGCGAACTACCTTCCCGCGGAACCGCAATACCGATACCAGTCCCAGGACGCAGTGCTGGTATCCACGGTAATTAGACAAGCATCATTGCAGAACCTTAGATAGATAAATAATTAAATAGACTTATATCTTAACTTACGTTGCAGTTTCGGAGCAAGCCGAAGACAGCAACAAACAACACGGAGGCAGCGACAGCAGCGGAACAACGGACTAAGTCCCAACACACAGGCAATGGCTAGAAACCAGGACGAAACCCTAATCTTCACTTCACTGTAACTCTAGCTTCTAGCTCCTAGCGGAGAACTATATATATAGAGCAAGGGTGAGTACTTACGTACTCAGCAAGCCAGGGGAACTTAGGTGGTTGTTGCAAGCTTCAAAGAGAGGCTGGTTGTTTTGCAATCTACTTTCTTTAAATCTTTTTAAATCTGCTAGTGTGTGCTTCTCAACAATCAAGGCGAGGTGAGTCTCGCCCAATCGGAGTGAAAGAGGCATCAATCTTTATTTCTCCATTTTCACAATAAAAAATTCACATCAAACGGCTTCCCGAGCCAAAGCAATTCTCCAGACTTCCCGAGTCCTACTGTCCTCGCAGCCAAACCATTTCATCGGACCTCCAGCGTCCTTCATGGCACTTTCTTCCCACAGTTCCCAAAACCACTCACACCTTTTGCAAACAGGGTAAAATAAAACTACGCTAAGGAATCACCTCACATCCGCCCATGACCGTGGGCACGGCTGTTCAAACAGTTTAGACCTCTGCAGAGGGAGTACACTTTACCCACACGGCATGACTCACTCTAGCCACCGGCTCACACTGATCAGGCACGATCGGTGGCCTAGAGGTTTTCGTGACAAGGAGTTTCCCCAGCCCTCCCAGGTTACCCCATACCAACTGGAGGGGTCCTCAAGATCAATCACAGGATAGGTCCACGACCATGCTGTACTAGGAACCCAGGAGGCAACCCCGACACCCTCCCGCACGATCCACAGTCCAATGGTATGCAAGGCGTCCTGAGAGTCTAGTTACTCAGCCAGGGGCTTCCCAATTCACCTATGTGGTTGTACTATCATATGCTTGGATGAAATTCTGAAGGAATCGGTCCTTAGAGCGACCACACAGGCATCACACACACCGGATCGGCCTTGTGTCGCGGATCTTCATTTTGAAACTCATTTATCTTTCACAAGGCACCGACCCAGGTGTCGGGTTTTCCAAACGTTTCGTAAAATCCATGTTTTACCCCAAAACAGTTGCTCAAAATTTAAGTTAAATGGGGTGACCGTCAGTACCCGTTGTTGACACCGAAAATCACCAAAAGTGCCAAAAACGTGTTGATGATCTGGTTCGATGCGCTTAGACACGCGAAGGCCTAGGAGATCTGCTTAACTCTAGTGCAGGTCCTTAATTTGAGGTTCGTAGGCGTGCCAGTAAAGTTAACCCTACAATTGACAAGGAGATAGAAAAAATTAGATCAGTGAGCCAATCGGCTGAAAGCCGATTTGGATTCGTTCTATCAACCGATTGCCGATATGGGTTAAAGCACTTATACATCGGCTAGAAACTGATGATGGCAAGGGCAAATAAGCAATAAATAAGGATATCGGCTCTACCCAGCTCCTTGATGAGACGAAACCTAGAAACTACCGATGGTCATATCGTTAAAACCAACCTTGATAGATCAGACCGAACCGAGACAGTATAAGGTTGAGGTTAACAATACTAAACCGATAGAAACCAGATTAATCATGCTATCATAATAGATCGGCTGGATATAGTATAAAGATAACTTATCGGCTAGACGCTCCGATAAAACATTGCATAAAAACCTATCGACTTAGCAAGGATAAATTTATTATCAGCAGTCTAGAAGGTTGGACCTAACTGATGCAGCACAAAATTGATGATGATAAAAGAAACTCGATAAGCCGATAAATCCTATGCAATCGTGATGTGATATATCTAATCAGACTAAGAAATCAAACTTAACTGATGCAGCCTTAGATAAAATAGATATACCGTGGTAAGCCGATGATCGCAGACTAGTTAGAATATTGGACTGAACCGAGGAAGTCCTAACTAAGCCGATACGATTACCAAGGTGATGAGACTTACCCACTCGCAGGAGGTCGGACCTAACCAATGCAGCCTGGCTCGAGAAGCAAGAACCCGTCGAAAGGGTGGCGATGCACCGAAGTTGTATTGATTTGAGAGATAATTTACATGGTACCCAGGCATACTATTTATACCCTGAGATTGACACAGTCCTGATTGGTCACGAGACAAGATTTCCTAATAACAAAAAGAAACTACTAACAAGACCTGATCGGACACGAGATCAGGCTTTCCTAAAAGGAAAATTATCAATACTGCCTAATTAACAGATAAGGTATTTAACTGCCATGCCGCGGTCTTCACGATCCCTTTCCAAACTCGGTCTCTTCCAGATTAACTTCCATTGGCTGACACAATCTCTTTCCTTAACCGAGTCCGATATGAATCGTACCAAATTTTGGCGTCAACACCCGTATAATAGTGCATGAATACCGAGGTGCGATAGCGGTGGTTACGAGGGAACAGGGTATCTCAAACATCACGAAAGGATTTAATGTAGCAAAGTTGGGTAGGTCCACCGGTCTAACTCACAGATGGGACCGGACGGAATCAGTGCACATTTACCGATGCAAGATTTCGCAAATATAATAATTAAAGTTCACATATAGGCTCGATTGATCAAAGATGACTTGCTTTGCTCTAGATCTTCATGAGTCCTCGAGAAATCTCGGCGAAATCCGCTCCGAACGAAATTCCGACGATCGTTACTACGCGTAAACACACAAAAATCTATAGAAAGACCAGAAAACAGATCCTATTTAGTGCTACTAATAGTGCTATTATATAGATCTCAATTTTAGAAAAATTTAGGAACTGGAACGGAGTCAATCGGAGTCACGGATTGAAAGATATGAATTTCCGAAGTTTATATGAATTTCCGAATAACTAGAAAAGGATTTTAATTAATTTTTTCTAGGGGAATATTCTAGGGAATCTCTCGGCCAGACACTGATAACTGGGGCCCAGTGCAAGGGAGAGAGAGCTAGTGGGTCTGATAGGTGGACCTAGGTGGCCCGCACAGTAGTGATGGCTGGTGTATGGACTGGGTCCAAACACGCATAGAGAGAGAGGAGAATGGAATAGGTGCACGGGCTGGTCTACGGTGGATCAAATCAAACGGGGCCCGCTCGTCAGTGGCGTATGGATATGGAGACCATGGGTTCGGAGGACGGCGGTCGTCACTGCCTGAGCGGGGCCACACGGCAGGGGGGCGAGGAGGAGGGCACAGAGCGACCGAGATCGACAGCCCACGGCGGCGGGACCTCGCCGGTGAACGGCGGCAAGACCGGACGAGCGACGGTGCCAATGGTGAGAGGGGACTGAGGCGAATCATCGAAACGGCTCGGATTGCGTCGCCGGAGACGGGGTTTGGCTGGCGACGAGAGTCCGAGGCAGCGAGGAGAGAGAAGAGGAGAAAACTTGGCGACGGCCATGGCTGCGTCGAGACATGGAGTGATAGAGAGATGGGGAGAAGCGGCACGTCGGTGCGTGGCGACGACAAGAGAGGAGAGGATAGGGGTTCTTGGTTCGGAATCACACAATGGAACCGTTCGGCCAAGGTGGTGTTCGAAACGGAGTATGGGGCATACACACATGCGTTGAGGAGCTCACCGGCGAGAGCGAGTGTGCATCTGGCGGCGAGAGGTGTAGTCGGGGAAGGAGGACAGAGGCGTCGGTATGGGGTCCAGGGTGAGGCGTCGTCTTGGGACCAATTCAGCGCCTCAGCTTGAGGACCGTGGCGGCGTACGCCGTAGGGCGGCTGGTGGCGCCATGACAAGGACGATGCGGGGAGTCGCGACGGAGCTCTTGTACTCGGGTTCCACGCTTGGGGTCCGAAACAAGAAGGGAGGAGGAGGCAGCGGAGGGGATTTTATAGGCAGAGAGGCTCGGCTAGGGCCTCCAAACAGGGGGCTCCAATAATTGGCGCCCAAATAAACGAGGAGTGAGAAGAGCAATCGGGCGCCACGGCGGGAATTCTCACGGCTGGTGAAAACGGCCGATGGCGGAGATGAGTTGGGCGGCGGTAGGCGGTGTATTGCTTGGCCTATCTTGAAATCCTTGCGTGGGACCGGTCGGGGCGGCTCAGCGCGGTCAAGGGCGCGGTGGCAGAAGTGGGGCCATGGTGAGACGAGCGGCACGGTGCTTTTGACCGGTTTGGTCTGGGACCGAGGCAAGGAGGGGAGAGGAGGGGGAAAGGGGGGGGGCAACAGGGGCGGCGGAGAGCGGCTATCCAGGCCCTGGCGGCTAGTGGTGTCGGCGGGGCCAAGGTGACATTGGGGCAGTAGAGACGTGCGTGGCGCGGTGCTCGGTCATTTGACCGAACAGCCCACATGCGAGGACGGGGAGAAACAGGACGAGATCGCGGCGAAGACGAAGAACAGTGGTCGGGGAACCAACGGCTCACGAGATGGGAGGCCACGCGGCGCAATCCCGACGTCGAGGGCACTCTCGTGGGGGAACACGTGTGCGGGCAGAGGGAAAAAGAAGATCGGACGGCGGCTGTCACGATCAGGGACATGCGGCGGTGATCGGGTGGCTACGGCGCTCACGCGGGAGAGCAGAGGAGATCGGCAGCTGTGTTGCGCACAGGGGCACATGGCAGCCACTTGGGAGTGCGCCGGCTCTCACACAGTGATGGGCCAAGGAAGGGGCGGTGATGGCCATGGAAAAAAAGTGCTGCTTTTCTTTTTATAGGGAATTATTTGGATGGTTTTGGAAGACTTCAAAAGGAGGATTGAATTCAAAAAAATTTTTGAATTCAGAATAATTTTGAGGATTCAAGGAGGGGGTTTTGGCCTAAGTGGCACAGTAGTGCTTCCCATTTTTCCAGGGGTTATTTGGAAGGATTTTTGGTTATTTGTTTTGGGGATTTTGAATTTGAATTTTGGGGTTTGAACTCAAGAATAATTCAAGGAATTTTAGGGGTAGTCTCAAGAATATTTTTGGTATTTGTAGGTGGATCTTTTTCCGAGGATTTTTGTAGGGGCATACCAAGGAGAGGATTCAAATTCAAATTTAATTTGAATTTGGGGGAGATGCTCAAGGGGGTTTTGAGGAGCTTTTCATAGGGTTTAGGGGGAGACTAAGGATTATTTAGGTGGACATATATCTATATATGTATATATATATATATATATATATATATATATATATATATATGTGTGTGTGTGTGTGTGTGTGTGTGTGTGTGTGTGTGTGTGTAGAGAGGTATATATATATATATATATACATATGTTGGTGGAGAGGATTTGGATAGAGGTTTGATTGCCCGAGTTATATTATTCAAACCCGAGATTTTCTCAAGGACTCAAGGGAGGGAAAAATTCAAAGAAATAAGGATGGATAGACATATATATATATATATATGTATATATATATATATATATGTATATATATATATATATACACACACATGTGTGTATGTGTACATATATATAGATACGTATATGATTTGGTGGAAAGGTTTGTCGAGCAGAGAGGCGATTCCCCGGTTGACTTAGGGTTATGTCAGAGTTCAAGGTGGCAGTATCAAGGGGATTTATCGAGGGAATTCAAACAGGAGAGGAATCAAGGATATTTCTTAGGGTTCTGACTTGGAATTTTGGAACAGATATCGAAGCAAAAGTCACGGGAGGAGAAGATCAGGAAACTCGCCGTTACGGTTTTGGAACGAAGTTCGATAACGGTGATTAAATTGGAGATTGTTTTAGAACGGAGGTTTATTTTTAGAGGAAGGATTGTCGAGATCAAGGGCAGGGACAAACTGAGATCTATGGCACAACATACAATACAGCACACAAGAATCAAAATTTTCACGGGTAGTTTTTAGCAAAAATAGTTTAACGTCTCGCTGAAAGTGGGGCGTTACACTCCCTCCATCTCAAACTTCTTGAGAATGTCCTTGAGATACTTCGATTGCGAGATGAAGGTTCCATCCTTTTATTGCTTGATTTGAAGCCTAAGGAAGAAAGTGAGCTCCCTCATCATCGACATCTCGAACCTCCTAGTCATGATCTTGCAAAATTCTTCACTAAAAGAAGGATTAGTAGAGCCAAAGATTATATCATCAACATAAATTTGGCACACAAATAGATCATTCTTGAATTTCTTAGTGAAGAGAGTAGTGTCGGCTTTGCCTATTTCAAAGCCATTTTTAGTAGAAAGTCACGAAATCATTCATCCCAAGCTCTAGGGGCTTGCTTGAGCCCGTAGAGAGCCTTGTGAAGCTTGTAGACGTGATTTGGATATTTGGGATCTTCAAACTCGGGTGGTTGCTCTACATACACCAACTCGGATATTGGTCCATTGAGAAAAGCACTCTTGACGTCCATTTGATAAAGTTTGAAATCATGTTTAGTGGCATAAGCTAACAAAATTCGAATGGACTCAAGGCGAGCAACCGGTACAAAGGTTTCACCAAAATCAAGGCCCACAACTTGGGTGAACTCTTAAGCCACTAACCGTGCTTTGTTGCGAGTAACTACTCCATTCTCGTCTTGCTTGTTGCGGAAGACCCACTTGGTTTCGATGACGTTTTGCTTGGGCCTCTCCACCAATGACCACACTTGATTGCGGGTAAAGTTGTTCAACTGCTCTTTCATGGCCATTACCCAATCCGGATCATTAAGCGCTTCCTCTACCATAATTGGCTCCAAAGACGAGACAAAAGAGTAATTCTCACAAAAGTTAGCGACCTGGGAGCGAGTGGTTACCCCTCTTTGGATATCACCAAGAATATTGTCGACAGGATGATCTCTTTGCACGGTGTGTGAATTCTTGGATGGTGCACCCGGGGGACTTGAGCTCGCACGGTGTCTCTTGGCTCACTAGTGCCCTCGGCATCGATCCCATCCACTCGTGCTAGATCATCCTCTTGATCAACTCTTGTGCTCGGAGGCGCCGCTTGAGTGGAAGGAGCTTGTTCGGTGCCTCTTTGCTCCTCCACCTCTTTTAGCGCTTTCACCTCTCCTATTACCTTTTTGTTGATGTCGTGTCTCGTGACTTCTTCACCTAGCATCTCAAGCTCAACTTGCTCCACTTGGAAGCCATTAGTTTCATCAAACGTCACATCTCTCGTGGTTTCAACAATTCTGGAGACTTTATTGAAAACACAGTAGGCGTGAGCATTTGACTCGTATCCGAGTAAGAATCCTTCATCCACTTTAGGAGCAAACTTGTATGAGCGAGATCTCTTACTCAAAATAAATATTTACAACCAAAGACATGAAAGTAGGAGACATTGGGTTTGTTACCGGTGAGGAGTTCATGTGTCGTCTTTTTGAGAAGTTTGTGGAGGTAAAGGCGATTTAGCGCATGACACGCGGTGTTTACCGCCTCCGCCCAAAAGATGTCCAGGGTCTTGTATTCATCTAGCATAGTCTTGCCATCTCGACAAGAGACCGATTCTTCCTCTCCACAACTCCATTTCGAGGTGGATCATATGAAGCGAAGAACTTGTGCTTAATCCCCTCATCATCAAGGAATTCCTCCACTTGAGTATTTTTGAACTCCCCCCATTGTCACTCATAACTTTCTTGATCTTGAGCTCGAACTCGTTTTGGGCTCGCTTTGTGAATTTCTTGAAAATTCCTTGGGTTTCACTCTTATCTTGCAAAAAGAACAACCAAATGAAGTGAGAAAACTCATCAACAATTACGAGCCCACATTTGTTACCTGCAATGCTTAGATAGGCCACGGGACCGACGAGATCCATTTGAAGTAGTTTAAACGGCCTTGAGGTAGTCATGATGTTCTTTACGGGATATGGGTTCTCAACTTGCTTTTCGGTTTGACAAGTGCTACACACACCGTCTTTCTCAAATGTGACGTTAGATAGCCCGAGGATGTGTGCCCCCTTTAGAAGATTCGATAAGTTCCTCATCCCCGCATGGGCTAGTCTTCGATCCCAAAGCCACCCCATTGAGGATTTTACAATCAAACAAGCTTCCGGATTCACTTTATCTAGAATAAAGTCCACTAGATAAAGATCTCCATTCAACCTTCCATTGAATGCGATGGAATTATCATCTCTTCTAAAGATGGTAACATTCTCGTCAGTAAACAAGCAATTATAGCCCAATTTGCACAATTGAGATACCGATAATAAATTGTAGCTTAAGGACTTGACGAGAAGAACATTAAAGAGATAGATTGTTGGAGATGGAAATTTTACCTAGACCCATTACCTTACCCTTGCTATCATCTCCAAAGACAATATTGTTGTGATCACCTCCATTCTCATCAAGAGTTACAAACATACTCCTCTCTCCCATCATGTGGTTGGTGCATTCGCTGTCAACAACCCAACTCGATCCACCGGAGGAGTATGCCTACAAAAAGAATCAAGCTTGGGATTTAGGTACCCAAACTTGTCTAAGTTTGGGTTCTTGAGCATTATTCACAAGCGCCTTAGGCACCCACACATAAGCCCTGTACTTCTCATGGCAATCACCAATGAAATGAGCAATCACTTTACCACGGTGATTCTTGGTGACCTCATATGACTCATAATACAGTTTTTCTGGTCGAAGCCTACTACCATTTGGGTCAGAGCCTCCTACCAGCCTTCTCTGTCTGCCAGGGTAGGCTGGTCGAAACCTCCGACCATTCTGGTCGGAGCCTCCGACAGGCCTTCTCGGCTAGGTCGAGAGGCCGGGACAGAACCTCCGGCCACTATGGTCAGAGCTTTCGGCCACCAGGCTGACGGAGAGTCTTTTTACCTCCTCGGTTTGCGTTGAACTCCCTTCTTTCACGAACTTCAGGCATTGCTTCCCATTCACCATGGTTCTTCTGTATGGCATGCTTTCATGAGGAGAGAAGCCAAGACCATAGTCGTTCTTGTTGGTGTGGATAGTGAGGGTTTTGTAGAGGGCATCCTTGGATGGGTATATCTTCAAACATCCATACTTCACCAAGGTGCCCAATTATTCATTCTCCTTTTTGAGAGCCTCCAAAGCTTCAAGGTTAGTAGCATATGCATCTAAATCATAATTATAGCACTTAGCACAATCATTGCTTATGGAGGCATTAGAGGTCCTAGCAGCCTCATTGGAGGTGGAGGTGCTATTCTAAAGAGTGTCAAATTGCACTTCAAGAGCCTTGTGATTTTGATCCAATTTCACAAAGTTTTCTTCAAGTGTTTCATTTACACTCTTTAGGTTAGCCATTGAGTCATTGACCAAAGTGAGCTTTTTGGTCAATTTCTCAACTCTCTCCTTCTCTTTAGGCAAGTTCTCCTCTAGGGCAAGGTTTGTCTCCTTCTCAAGGATAAGCAAGTCCTCTTGCCTTTCGAGAGACTTCTCTTTATCCTCCAATGCCTTCATAAGCTTTGCCAATTGTAACATGGCCGGCTTGCTAAAGCCCTTGAGCATCTCATCCATATCATCCTTACTTTCATCATTACTAAGATCATCATCATCAATTTGAGGAGATTTGGATGGGGAGGTTACCTTTCGCCCTTGTGCCATGAGGCAAGTGGGCTCATAGTGATCGTTGTTGCTCAAGTTGTCGAAGAGACGCTCCTCGAATGCCAACGAAGACTTGATGGCAATTGTGGCAACCCCTCCTTCATCGTCTTCTTCCTTGTCATCGTCCTCATCATTGGAGAACTACTCATCTCTATTGTGAGCACGTCTAGTCTTCTTCTTGACCACCTTGGACTTGTCGCACTTGTTCTTGAGCTTGGGGCAATTGGTGATGAAATGGCCATACTCCTTGCATTCGTAGCACGCCCGCTTAGATTGCCTCCTTCCTTTGTCATCGTCCTTCTTGTCCTTGCCAAAACCATCTCGATGAAGAAAGTGCTTAAACTTCCTCACAACAAGAGCGAAGTCTTCATCGTCACTCTCGGAGTCCCTTGAGGTTTGCTCTTTCTTGGCCTTCAAGGAAACTTCTTTGTTCTTAACGATTACGGTGTTCTTGGCAATTTGCTTGACCTCCTTGGCTTTCTCTTCTAGTAGCTCATGTGAGACGATTCTCGAGAGAACGTCGCTTGGGGTAAGATCATCATCATCAATTTGAGGAGATTTGGATGGGGTGGTTACCTTTCGCCCTTGTGCCATAAGGCAAGTGGGCTCATAGTGATCGTTGTTGCTCAAGTTGTCGAAGAGACGCTCCTCGAATGCCAACGAAGACTTGATGGCAATTGTGGCAACCCCTCCTTCATCGTCTTCTTCCTTGTCGTCGTCCTCATCATTGGAGAACTACTCATCTCTATTGTGAGCACGTCTAGTCTTCTTCTTGACCACCTTGGACTTGTCGCACTTGTTCTTGAGCTTGGGGCAATCGGTGATGAAATGGCCATACTCCTTGCAGTCGTAGCACGCCCGCTTAGATTGCCTCCTTCCTTTGTCATCGTCCTTCTTGTCCTTGCCAAAACCATCTCGATGAAGAAAGTGCTTAAACTTCCTCACAACAAGAGCGAAGTCTTCATCGTCACTCTCAGAGTCCTTTGAGGTTTGCTCCTTCTTGGCGTTCAAGGAAACTTCTTTGTTCTTAACGATTACGGCGTTCTTGGCAATTTGCTTGACCTCCTTGGCTTTCTCTTCTAGTAGCTCATGTGAGACGATTCTTGAGAGAACGTCGCTTGGGGTAAGATCATCATCATCAATTTGAGGAGATTTGGATGGGGAGGTTACCTTTCGTCCTTGTGCCATGAGGCAAGTGGGCTCATAGTGATCGTTGTTGCTCAAGTTGTCGAAGAGACGCTCCTCGAATGCCAACGAAGACTTGATGGCAATTGTGGCAACCCCTCCTTCATCGTCTTCTTCCTTGTCGTCGTCCTCATTATTGGAGAGCTACTCATCTCTATTGTGAGCACGTCTAGTCTTCTTCTTGACCACCTTGGACTTGTCGCACTTGTTCTTGAGCTTGGGGCAATCGGTGATGAAATGGCCATACTCCTTGCATTCGTAGCACGCCCGCTTAGATTGCCTCCTTCCTTTGTCATCGTCCTTCTTGTCCTTGCCAAAACCATCTCGATGAAGAAAGTGCTTAAACTTCCTCACAACAAGAGCGAAGTCTTCATCGTCACTCTCGGAGTCCCTTGAGGTTTGCTCCTTCTTGGCCTTCAAGGAAACTTCTTTGTTCTTAACGATTACGGCGTTCTTGGCAATTTGCTTGACCTCCTTGGCTTTCTCTTCTAGTAGCTCATGTGAGACGATTCTCGAGAGAACGTCGCTTGGGGTGAGTCTCTTGAAATTCTTCATCTTCTGGATGAGGGTCACCAAGGTGGGATTTCTTAGGGCAACGGCTAGAAACAAGGTTTGGGCTTTATAGGCATTGGCATATGTCACTTAGCCATTACTCACAGATTTTGGTCAGGAGGTTTTGACCCTAGGGGTAGGAACCTCCGGCCAACACTAAGTCTCTGGCCGAGAAAGTTGGTTGGAGCCTCCGACCCCAGGGGTAGAAACCTCCTACCCTGACACTGAAACTAGCCCAACCCAAATATATGTGTTGTGCCAAAGTGATAGACTCACAGCTATTTGAATCTTAAGCACTTGAGTGGTTTTGGAACACTGTTTGCAACCACTCTTAATAGTATGGTTTTCTTACAACTCAAAAAAAATTTAAAAAAATTTAAAATAAACTCCAAGTCGCTTCGCCACTTTGCGTCATGTTTTTGTGGGGTCTCTATGCACCACACCAAGCAACCTAGGACTAATCTCTGCACAATTCCCGATAAACTTATTAGTCCCTTAACCGCTTTGTCATTAATTCACCAAAACCCACTTAGGGGCTAAATGCACTTTCACTCTCTCAACTGGCGCCATATACTTTGTTTAATGCGCAATAAATAATAAAGGATTATTTTTATAGTAAAAACACTATGAAACTTCAAAAATTCATAACTAATTCATACGAGTTCTGATTAATTCCATTCAAATTGCATTAAATCCATAAAAATGCGAAGAATCCATTAAAAATAGTCTTAGGCCCTGTTCTTTTGAGCTTCTAGCTTTTGGCTTATATCTCGTTTTCCGTTAGCATGTTTCCCGAAACATAAAATGATGCGTTTTTTGCAAAAACTTTCTCTATGAAAGTATCTCTAAAAATCAAATAGATCTATTTTTTAAGTTTTTAATAGTTAATACTTAATTAATCACGTGCTAATGATGTTTCTTGTTTTGCGCGTGGCTTATAAGCCAGCGCAATAAGCCAATTCAAACACCCCCTTAGCCTATATTTCAGTGTTCTTATGTATTGTTTTTATTGTTTATGCATTGATTGTAGATAGAGACCGACGTTTCCGACTCCCTGGTGTACTACGAGGTTGTCACGGAAGTTGCAGGTGCAGAGCAAGGCAAGTTGCATCTCTATCTTGAACATTTTGTACCCAATTTATGCAAATTATTTGTTTTGCTTAAATAAAATTGCATGCTTTATTATTTCATGTAGATTGGGAATGACCTATGTTTTATATTATTAGCCCTAGTTTGTCAATCCTGTTTCCTTGATAACCTGGGCAATAATTTGACTAGACTATGATTTAGGAATTGCTTAGCCATGCTTAGATAAAACTAGCTCACTTTGGGGGATAATTATTCATTATGACATTTATATTCGATTTGTGTTGAGATGATGGATACTTTGGTAATGGTTAATGACATAACTAAAATATGACCTAATGGTGTGTAATGGGTGCATGGTTTTGCTGGTCACACCCATGGCAATTAAGGATCGGTTCATGGGAAACCCTTGAAAACAATTCCGTATTTATCACAAGCCAGCGTGGGCAACGGCTGGGCTTATAATGTAGCTCTTCCCTCTCCTAGGCACTGATGGTGAGGATGGGCATGTGGAGTTGGATTGGCCCGGGTTACGGTGTTGATCGGCTTCTAGATCTATCGTGGCGTAGGGGGGTAGCCTGTCCAACATGGTGTGCCCTATCGGCAGGTGCAACCTCAGTGTGGTGTGGATGGTTAGGGAGGGGTTGCATGAAAGGTCCTATCCAGCCTCTTTGCGGAGTGTCGTGGTGGCACGCCGGCGCTCAGGAACGTGCGGGGCTATCTCTTGTGGGTACAGTTGTACGCCTCTAGCCATAATAAATCTATTCGAATAGCCGTGCCCACGGTTATGTGCGATTGATCGAGATTCACCGTGATTAGTCTCACCCTAATAATTTTGACCTAAAATACTGTTTAGACTAGGATGGATGGTTTGGGCATATTCAGCGTGGTGTAGCGTTGTTCAGTGATGATGCATGTGCTTGTTGCTGCATCAAAAAACCATTTATCGCTTTCAGCTCATATTTTGTGCACCACCAGTGATTTTTTTAAAAAAAGGCTGGATATAAAAGGAGGACCTTTCATATCAATGGTATTAAGCAGGGAGTGAGTCTCGAACCTGGGCCGGCTAACCCACCAACTTATGGTGCTAGCCGGTAAGACTCCAGGTCTTTCTTGCCTATGTTTCTTTGTTCCTTTGTTATGGTTGATTTGGTGTATGCACATCTTTATGTAACTTTGCCGTCATGCACTTTCATATTCCTGTCAATGGTACAATGTGAAGTTAGTGTCAAACTCTATAACCTATGACACCCCTTGGAGTTTAACCATAGTAAGCTCATTCTTAGCGGGATGTTTCATTTTTATGTTTTCAAGAATGCCACATAAACAAAAAGGCATCTAGTGATGGTTGAAATATCTCATACAATGCATTATTTCATTTTATTGTTTCATAGGAAATACATACAAGAGATAAATTGTATTGAAAACAATATAGACATGATTTCATCTAGATAAAACCTATTTCACTTTTCTCTCAATTAATTCCTTGCTATATCATAAAAAAAATGGTGATATGGCACATCCTATCTAATAAGAATAAAACTCCCATTAGGAGTGACCTAATGACAATACACATAAAGGTGCAAGAGGGAACATCATTTAGGCCATGGATCCCATAATCCATAGGAAAAGGTCCATTTTGCCTCTCTTAATTGGGCCGAGATTGATTTACGCCCTTTAACTATAAAATCGGGTATAGAGGCTCTCTCAACTATTAAAATCGGATCAATTTACTTCTTAGGTGGTTTTGATGGTGGTTTCAAACTATATGGCACTTTAACCTGATCTTTTATGTTTAAGTAGCACTTATATGACATTCCAGTTTAAAAAATAAAAATAAAAAAGAGACCCACGTGTAAGTCTCAATAAAAATAAAAAAAATCAGTGGGGCCACGGGTCATCTCTCTTCTCCTCTCCCCTTCGCCTCTTCTCCCACTCCCTCCTACTCTCGCTCTCCCCCTTTTCTCTCCATCCCTCTCCCGGCGAAGAGAGAGAGGCAGACGGCTGCGGCGGGGGAGCTATGCCGGCGCCAACGCAGCGGTGTCTGGGCCAATGTCCTCGTCGAGCTCCCGTGCCGCTGGCGCCCTCGTCGAGCAGGGGGAGGAGGCGGCGGGGTCACGTTGTGGTTGACGGGCCTAGATCCGCGCCGTGACCGACGAGCCCAGCGGACGGAGGAGCAGGACGGTGGCGCCGCCATAGGTAGCAAGGCAGATGCAGGTGTCTTCTTCCCCGCTGCAGTACCGAGGAGGTGGAGGGAGCTCGCCGGCCTCCCCACTCCTCCCTCATTGGCGCCCCCTCTCTTTCGGCATCGGCCTCCCGTCGGCGTCATCCTTCATCACGGCCAGCTCGAGCTCGCTCAGCGCACCGAGGCGGACGACGCCACCAAGTGCCTCCTCACTTTTCTCCGACTCGTCATAGGGCTCAGCTCGAGGCGAGGCGAGGCGAAGCTCGAGCTCGACGACGACAAGGCGGCGCCACTCGACGACGATGCAGAGGTGGGTTGAGGTGGGCATTGTTGAATATGGAGTTGTAATCCTGCGCCTGAATCTTCTCTTTCTCGTTGGCTGTTCTCTCGCTTCTCGGGATTCAGTTAACTGTAGCGCGTCAGGTTTAGTTCGTTGGCAGCTATCGTTGCTTGTTCTGGTTTTTCGTTTTTTCAGTTTCTGAGTTTGTTTTTCAGTTTCTAAGATTAGATTGTAATCTCTTTATAAATAGATGAATCAAGGATCAGAAAAGCTGCGAGTTTTTTTTTTTTTTTGCAGCACCAAACACTTGTGTCGATTCCAATTCCGAGTGATTGCTTTGTGTGATTGTGTGATTTGAGAGCGAGTTCGCCGGAGCGAGGCTGACAAATGATATTAGAGCACAATGTCAGCTCCTTCAAACGGCGCGTCACGAACTCCTCCCAGGCGCGGGCGCGCCAATTCGCCCTCCCCTCCCCCACGTCGACCATGACACCGTGATGCCGATGGCCGCGAGATGGTTGTCCGGGAGGTGGTTAGGGAAGCCGGCAGCCCGGTGACCTACCCCATGCTCACAAGCACGAATTACACAGATTGGGCGGTATTGATGCGGGTGAACCTGGAGGCGCAAGGCCTGTGGGACACAGTGTCAACCGGCGATGTCCCGTACCGCACTGATCGCCAGGCTCTCTCTGCCATTCTCCACGCTATGCCACCGGAAATGTTCCGGTCAATCGCCAGCAAGGATACTGCGAAAGAGGCCTGGGACGCCCTCCAGACCAAGCGTTTGGGGGCAGACCATGTGCGCAAAGCGAAGGCCCAGAAGCTCCGAGCGTTCGAGGCCCTGAGGTTCAAGGACGATGAATCTGTTGAGGACTTCGAGCTCCGGATGTAGGGGCTGGTGAGCGACCTCGCACTTCTTGGCAATGTGATCACCGAGGAGAAGATGGTTCGAAAATTCCTGCTTGTTGTCCCAAAAAAGTATCGCCAGATTGCTGTCTCGATTGAGACGTTGGTTGATTTGAGCACCTTGATAGTGGAGGATCTCTCCGGCCGGCTGCTCGCCGTCGAAGACCGATACGACTCCGACAACGAGGAAACCGGTGGCCTGCTTCTTACGGAGGAGGAGTGGGTCGCACGCACCAAGAAGCGCACCGGGGAGAACTCAACAGCTAACGGTGGGGCAGTGCAAGCGGGAGCGGCGGCTCCTTTCGCCATGGGCGACAGTGCAGTCGAGGCCATGGGAACAAGCGCTAAGGCGGCGGCCGTGACACCAAATCTGGGTCATCCCAGACCGCGGGCCACGATGTCAAGAAGGACCAGTGCCGCTACTATGGCAAAATGGGTCACTGGGCCAGGGACTACCGCAAGGCCAAGCGGGATCGGGAGAATCTGGCCCAGGCCAACCTCTTGCAGGTAAACGAGGAGCAGGCTGATGGCACGGAGGCCACCCTACTTCTGGCCCATGCCCAGGTCTTCGCCACCAAAGCCGACAGCGACAGGCGGGAAGTCTTTTTGAACGAAGAACGTGCGCTGGTAACGCTCGGGGACGCCGGCGACCCGATCGACCCTGCCTGGATCCTCGACACGGCGGCATCAAACCACATGATGGGCTACCGTGACGCCTTCACCGAGCTCGACACCAACGTCCGCGGCTCCGTCAAATTCGGCGATGGCTCAAGAGTACCAATTGAGGGGCGCGGCACCGTGCTCCTCTCCTGCAAGACCGGTGAACACTGAGCTCTCCCCGACGTGTACTACATCCCTCGCTTGCGCTCAAACATCGTCAGCCTCAGCCAGCTCGACGAGTGCGGCTGCAAGATTGGGATCGAGAGCGGGGTGTTGACACTCCGAGATCCAGCACACCAACTGCTGGCTCGTGTCCGACGTGATGCAACCCGGTTCTATGTGCTCAACATCGACACTGCACAACCGGTTTGCCTTGCGCTCAAGGGCGGTGATGAAGCCTGGCTGTGGGACGCCAGGTTCGGCCACCTCAACCTGGAGTCGTTGCGGCAACTCGGCCGCCGCGACATGGTGCGCGGGCTCCCCATCATTGACCACGTCGACCAAATCTGCGACGGCTGCCTGGTGGGGAAGCAACGTTGAGCTTCTTTCCCACAGGAAGCGAAGTACCGTGCGGAGGGACGCCTCGACCTTGTCCACGGCGACCTCTATGGGCCGATTTCTCCTGCGACACACGGCGGCAAGAAATACTTTCTTCTCCTAATCGATGACCTCTCCAGGTATATGTGGCTGATCCTGCTGGCCAGTAAGGGCGACGCGCCAGCTGTGATCAAGTGCTTCAAGGCAGGCGTCGAGGTGGAGACCGGCTGCAAGCTACGTGTGCTGAGGACTGACCGCGGTGGTGAATTCACCTCTGTGGAGTTCGGTCTCTACTGCGTCGAGCAGGGGATTGGACGTCACCTCACCGTGCCCTACTCGCCGCAACAGAACGGCGTCGTGGAGCGCCGAAATCAGACGGTGGTAGCCATGGCACGGTGCATGATGAAGGCCAAGGACATGCCCGACGAGTTCTTGGGGGAAGCAGTGACGACGGCGGTGTACATTCTCAACCGGTTGCCCACGAAGAATGTCCTCGGCAAGACTCCATATGAGGCATGGCACGGTCAAACACCTGCTGTGCATCATCTCCGCACGTTCGGGTGTGTGGCACACGTGAAGGTGGTGAAGCCGCATTTAAAGAAGTTGGAGGACCGGAGCAAGAACATGGTGTTCCTCGACTACAAGCCCGGCAGCAAGGCCTACCCCGTCTACGACCCCGCCGCCAAGCGCGTGTGCGTCACACGCGACGTGGTGTTTGACGAAATGGCAAAGTGGAATTAGGGGGAGAACAAGACAGGTACGGGCGCCTCGTCCGATTCTTTCACAATCAATTATGACGTGGAGCCTGTCGCCGTCAACGCCGCCTCGCCAACTCCACCGTCCTCCGGCGTATTGCCGCCGGAACCTGCGGCGCCCCTCGCTCCAAGCCGCCGAGCCCATAGGTGGAATTCGTGTCACCTACCACGGCAGACCCGAATCTCGACGACGACCTAGGAGCTCCGCATCGCTACCACAACATCTCCAACATCAATGCCACCTCTGAACCGGTGGAGCTCGATTCGGACGAGCTCTGCCTCCTCGCCGCCGAGGAACCAAGCACGTTCGCTGAGGCGGATCGCGATGCGAACTGGCACAAGGCGATGTATGAAGAGATGGGCTCGATTGAGGACAATCGCACATGGGACCTCGTCGACCTCCCTACCGACAAACGACCCATTGGACTCAAGTGGGTCTGTAGGCTCAAGAAGGACGAGACCGGCGCCGTTGTCAGCACAAGGCACGCCTTGTCACAAAGGGATATGTCCAGAAGCACGGCATCGACTACGATGAGGTCTTCACTCCTGTCGCGCGGATGGAGTCAGTGCGACTGCTGCTTGCGGTCGCTGCACAAGAGGGATGGCCGGTCCATCACATGGATGTGAAGACGGCATTCCTCAATGGCGACCTGGAGGAGGAGGTGTACGTGACGCAACCTCCTGGCTTCACCGACGGCGAGCACCCAAACCAGGTACTCCGATTGAGGAAGGCGCTGTATGGTCTCCGTCAAGCACCTCGAGCATGGAACGCGAAGCTGGATGCAAGCCTCCTCGATCTGATGTTCACTCAAAGCCCATCCGAACACGACGTGTACACCCGCGGCACCAGCATGGCGCGTCTCGTGATCGGTGTCTACATCAACAACCTCATTATCACGGGCGCCAGCAGCAGGGAGATCGACAAGTTCAAGGGGGAGATGAGCTCACTATTCCGCATGAGTGATCTTGGTCTCCTCAGCTACTACCTCGGCATCGAAGTGCGACAACAAGCCGAGGCGATCACCATCAACCAGTCAGCGTACGCGCGGAAAATCCTGGAGAACACAGGCATGTCGGGGTGCAATCCGGCGTGTGTACCCATGGAAGCACGATTGAAGCTCAGTAAGCGACGTGACAGACCGCCGGTGGACGTCACCAAGTATCGGAGTATCATTGGCAGTCTTCGGTACCTGGTGCACACACGGCCGGACATCGCCTATGCTGTCGGCTACGTCAGCCGTTTCATGGAGTCACCGCGCGACGATCACTACGCCGCCATGAAGCACACCCTGCGCTACATCGCCGGCACGCTCAGTCTGGGCTGTCGTTTTGTCCGTTCCAACAAATTGAAGACGAAGCTGCAGGGGTACAGCGACAGCGACATGACCGGCGACGTTGACGACCGGAAGAGCACCACTGGCACACTGTTCTTCCTCGGCCAAAACCCGATCAGCTGGCAGTCCCACAAACAGAAAGTAGTGGCTCTGTCTTCATGCGAGGCGGAGTACATTGCAGCCGCGACTGCAGTAGGCCAGGGAGTCTGGTTGGCTCGACTGCTCGCTGAAGTCCAGGGCGGCGAAGCGGAGGCGGTCGTGCTTAAAATGGATAACAAACCCGCCATCTCACTGTGCAAGAACCCGGTCTTCCATGACCGGAGTAAACATATTGACACACCCGATTCCACTTCATCAGGGACAATGTGGAAAATGGAAAAGTTAAGGTGGAGTTCACGAGCTCGGGTGATCAACTCGCGGACATCCTGACGAAGCCACTTGGCCGTGTTCGATTTCATGAACTTCTGGCCAAAATTGGAGTTGTCGAGGTTGGTCTAAGGCGTCAAGATTAGGGGGAGATATGTTGAATATGGAGTTGTAATCCTGCACCTGAATCTTCTCTTTCTCGTTGGTTGTTCTCTCTCTTCTCGGGATTCAGTTAACTATAGCGCGTCGGGTTTAGTTCGTTGGCAGCTATCGTTGCTTGTTCTGGTTTTTCGTTTTTTCAGTTTCTGAGTTTGTTTTTTAGTTTCTAAGATTAGATTGTAATCTCCTTATAAATAGATGAATCAAGGATCAGAAAAGCTGCAAGTTTTTTTTGCAGCACCAAACACTTGTGTCGATTCCAATTCCGAGTGATTGCTTTGTGTGATTGTGTGATTTGAGAGCAAGTTCGTCGGAGCGAGGCTGACAGGCGTCTCGGCCGACGGCGAGCTTGACGTCGTGTCGAGCAATAGCTCGGGGTGCGCCGTTTGGGGCCCATCGCCGTCTCCTGGCGGTCCACCGTCGGGGAGCCGCCTGGGCCCCTCTCCACAACTGGGTCGTCGTCAACACCTCTACCCAGGCCACCGCCGACTAGAGACTCCGCCAGCACCAGAGGTAGGGAGAAGCTCGCCACCGCCGAGGGCGTGGCCGCGGTCTCTTTTCCCGGATCTGAGAGGAGGGGATTAGAGAGAAGAGGAGAAAGGTGGGGGTCACTGACATGTGGGTCCCACAGTTTTTTATATTTTTTATCTGACTGACATGTGGGCCCTATAGATTCTTTTAACATTTTAGGTAGAATTGCCACTGATATGTGGGTCCAATTAAGTTTTTTTTATTGTAATTATCTGTAAGCGATACATCCGATAAAGACTAGATCATCATGTCATGCCATGTAGGATGAAACTTCTAAGGTAAATTGACCCGGTTTTGATAAGTGAGTGAGCCTCCGTAACTCGTTTTATAATTGAGGAGCAAAAATCAAACTAGGGTTACAGTTGAGGCAAAATGGACTTCCTAAAGGATGATGTGTTAGGTTCTCTTGACTGAGAGGAGTGTCTATAGTCATAACACTGTAGATATAGGCTATGGGTAAACTCTGTTATCTAATATGTAGTATAGTGTTTTCATTATTGTAATCATATATATCTTGGTAGATCAATGGTTTTGTAACTTATCAACGTTAGTCGTTAATGTGATGCACTGTAGTAACAAATTCAAACAACTAGATTATATGCACACGAAAAAGTCACCGTATTAACTCAGGGTTTGTTTAGGAGGGCTCTAACTCCTAACTCTTAACTCCAGCTCTAACCAAAGCTAGCTCCTATAGGATCTAGGGATAACCTAGAAAAGTGTTTGGCTAGCTTGATTAGCTCCAAAAATCTTGAAAGAGAGGAGGGGGAAGATGGACCATACTACCCTTGGGTTTTTTTGTTGTTTACTTGATGTATGATTAATAATTTTGATTATAAAGTACGAATATATGTTTGAAATTTCTCACCAATATATCAATGTTAATTGTACTTAAAAATTTCAACACCACAAGTATGCAAGGTGAAAAATTACAAAATTGATATAACTAACATTTAAGTTCAAGTCGATGCATGACATATATATAAATGTTTCAATAATAATAATTAGTAGCATAGTCATCTAAAGATAGAGCAAAATATTACAAAAGAACACACTACGGCATATGTCCATCATCCTGCAATACGACTGGCTAGGTCATCACGAAATGCATCCATATAAGCATCACTCGCACCCTCAGTTGATGTATCCGATGCATCTTGAAAAATGGCATATCTCCTAAATCTCCATGGAGGCACATAATCTGGATGCCTATCAAACCTATAAAAATGCTTATCTGGCGCATCATGGTCACGAAGGAAATTATGCAATGCCATTGTTGCTGCCACAATCATCTTTTGTTTCCATAATGGAAAGCTGGGCATCTTGAGGAGAACTCGCCACTTCATTTTCCATACACCAAAACATCTCTCAATGATATTGCACAAACTCGAGTGTAAGAAGTTGAATCTTTCTTTCTCGCCACTTGGTGCTAAACCATTTCAAAATTCTGGGACATGATATTTTTGTCCCTTGTAGAGTGCCAAGTACCCTGGGCGATTTGGGTAGCCGGCATGGATAAGATAATATTTACCTACAATAAAATTCAACATGAATATACCATTTCGAATCAATTAAAAAAACAAGACATAACATATGGTAACTACCTTGAGGAAAATGAGGAAAGATAGTTATATCAGTTTCCAATGCATTAAATAGAACAATTGTGTCATGCATCGATCTAAGTTGTCCAATATATTCATAAGTGATCTCATATCATGATCACAAATAGCCATCACATTTTGAGGAGTTGTCTTAGATCTACCAATATATCTAACATTCTCTTCTTCTGGAACTACTGTATAAATATGAGTACCATTAACAGCTTCAATACAATATTTGAAATGTGGCCACATGCGACGATCCTTCCTAATTCTCTTATGAACTGTAGGGAAGTTTGGATCCTTTGGACGTACAATATCACTTCCTAAATCCACCTCTACAAACAGTACCTCCTCAAACTTTCTCTTGATTATTTCACTAGAATGCTTAAAATGGTTTTGCACCCTTCAGTTTGATGAACCGTCACTGACTATGTGGAGAAAAATGGCAAGTTTCTCCATTGTATGCATGTGTACAAAAGGTGTCAACTTATATTTACTAACCAAAATATCATGCAATGGAACAAAGGTATTGTCATTCATGCGAAGCATCCGATAGCATTCACCTGGTGTGGCCAATATTTCTTGCACCCATCCCATTCCACTGAGTCGTGATGTCCTAGGGGCAACCTTATCCAAGTAGCTTGAGTGATAATTCTCTGCAATTTTACCAACCGAGAAATGGTTACTTGTCACAGTTTGGAAGAGTTGCATGACAAGCAAATCACAATCATATTCTTCATCCAATGAACCATCATCTCCACTCTCATTTGACATCTACACATGAAGACATATAAAATAAATTACAACATATACAATTTGACATTCATAGACATAAGTCTGAAAATAAGGTGCATAACAATCATTCATATAAAGCTGAAAATAGAGTACCATATAAAACTGAAAATCCCAAAATAATGCATGACATTCATAGACATAGGTCTGGACATACAACACCACAAACAAGGTGTTACACAACCCAATAAAGTTCAGAACTGAAAATAACCAATACAAACATACGAATCCGAAATTGGTAGTTCTCAAATGAAATGACATGAGTAGATTAAAGTGATACATTCCATGGGCACACCACCCTTAAACTAATTTTCATACTTCACGTCATACTTCTTAAGCCATGCAAAGCGTCTTGCAGGAGTGTGCAATGAATTAACAAACATATCTCTTTGTTCCTTTTTGACAAATATTTCAGTTAAAATGAAGTGCTCATTTGTCCCTTCGACAACACCACATTCCTCCACTAAGGCCATAACATCCTTTATGGAACAATCCACAGGATCCTCTCTCAGTTTAGTGAATGATTGAATGGATGATAAACTCTGTGCAGACAGTTCATTACTCTTTGACACCTCCTCTATCATCTTTTGGGATCCACTCTTGTTCTTTTTCAGCTTCTCCACCTTTGAGCTAGCACCTCTCTTTCTCTTTGCGCTTGGTTCATCTTCCTCCGTGTCATCATCCTTGTTGTTGTCATCGTTAATGTTAATTGCATCATTGGTGGTTGTGGTGGCTGTTGGTATGGTGCCTTGCCCCAAAGACCAATGGTCAGCACCGGTATTACGAATGTCTTCAAACATTCTCTCTAGTAGCTTCTCATTTTGCAAGCTAGCCTTCATAAACTTGGTGCAGCCCGGTATGTCCTATATAACGTGTCATTATAATATGAGTTAGAACACTAAATTTGGCTAGCTACTGCTTAATCTAATACAAAAGAAAAACTTAGTAATTTAAGTTGTTTCCAACGTTCTACAGTTACAGTAACTGTTTTCTTTGTGTCATCACATCCCAAACCTGTTTGAGATTTCAACTTTTCCAACAATTGTATTCGATCCTAAGTTTATCCCATTTGTTCTTAATTTGAAGCCTAATATACCTTAAACTTGTTCTTGCGACAAATTGCTCAATGACTTTGTCATACCCCCGATTTGATAAATGGTTATTTGGATGATTACCCACAGCTACTTGATTAGCACAGATCTCACATACAACCCTAGTGTTGTAGTCATTCCAATCAGAAGAGTCCATGGGCATTTTAACATCCTTTGATGGCACATTTTGGGACATGCCTGCCATCCACTCACCCATACCAATATTATCTCAATAGTGATAAAACCATAGGGCATATATATTTTCAGAGGGCAGATTTAAAGAAAATGCTACATCATTAGTAGAGACCAAATATAATTATCATGCAGCAACAAATTACCTAGAGGCAATGATTTCAGTTAAATGCAAATATACTAATGCCATTTTTGCATCTTAAATCCGCCATTTTTTCATCTATTACTGATTCAAAAATTTCAAGGTTTGCCACATGTAATTCTGGTGCACCATCCATTTGAGAATGGAGACACCACTGTCTTTACATTGACGATAGTATTAGCACCAGTTTTGACAGTACAAGAACTTACTCATCTAAAAGAACGAGTAGTTCTCCATAAAAAACCCAGATCAATTAAAGCTTAAGTTGCATTAAGAAATTTCTCGCCAATATATCAATATTAATTTTACTGAACATATACAATGTAAAAAAAATGACAAAATTGTTCATCTGAACATATACTCGTTAAGTACTTTCTCTTGAACAAGAAGAAATTTTCAGTGATCTGTTCACTGATTAGTCAAGTTATAGCAAAAACTGATGTTAGATTGTTCACCGTACGCTGATCTGGAAAAATATGGGACAAGTATATAATGAAAATGAGCAAACAAGAAATTATGGAAGGCAGCAGCAATTGTCTTCTCAATGCATATACAATGATTTCTAGAGAATCAACAAGCCCATGTTTCAGAAACAAAAGACCTGCCAACTCGAAAACAAAGCACTTTTAACATGTTCTACAATTAGTACCTAGGGTTGGGTTAGGTATTTTCAGCTATTCCCTTCCTGAAAATTTATTTCTTGGAAGTGCTCATGGTAAGCATGCTTCCTTATGTCTGCAGCAGAGGGTATCCAAATTTATTTTCCCCATTTCATGACTAGTCTCTATTCTTTCTCTAATCTGAAATTTCACACACCTCTTCAACCCATCAACCAAAATTGCAGATATGAATTTTCCCCATTTGTTCATTGGAAAATCACAACCAATCAACCAAATCAATCAATCATTCCCACAGAAATAAGGCACAAGTGAAGGAAAGAGACAGAGGAAATTTTAGGGTTTGCCCAGCCATACCTTCTCATGACCCTTGCGCAGCCCACCGCCGCCTTGCACCGTGCGCCACACCCGCCCTGCGCTGCCGCCTTGGGGAGAGACCAGAGGGGGAAGAGACGGGAAGGCCCAGCCGGTGCCCGCTGCCTAAGAAGAGACCGGCACACCGCCGCCATCGCCCGTGCACCCCACCTGCGGTCGGTGTCACACCCGGAATTTCCATCCAAAATTCAGGTGTTTTATTGTGTGTAAATCCTCGTCTAGGAATCAATCGAGGCACACATATGACAAAGTTGATAACAAAATAATTGTTTTACATAACGAATGTATTTATTACAGAGGCGAATGACACCTTTCAAAATAATAAAGTCTAAGCAACGGAATAAACTACAAATGTCACGATGACTCCCACTCCACACGCACTTGACCAGGCTCCTGCTTAATCCTCCCAGAAGTCCTCCTCGCTGTAGTACTCCTCTAATAATGATTGTTAATTGCAATGTGGGTACATGAAATATTCCGCAAGCCACACAACAAATATGCAAGTGCAAAAGATAGCAAAAGATGGCATAATATGGCTCAAGTTGCATAAACAACATTTAACAAAATATTTAAGAAAGTAATAAAAACAGTAATTATTAGTCAACATTACTCAACACTGTACCACTCTCCAAAGCGATATAGGCCCAACCACTCCAACCTGGAGCTAACCATATTCTACCATTCATTATTCAATTAAGATAGTATGGGACTAATCACAGAAAACATTGCTAGGCCCGCCCATTAACCACGGGCACGGCTATTCGAATAGTTTTACTCTGACCAGAGATATACCAATTTACCCACAAGATACAACTCCACAACACATCACTGTGCGCCTTAATACCACCACGGTATCTCAAAAAGAAGTTGTGACAGGATTATCCATGTAACTCGCATAATAGGAGAGCCTCCCGCCAAGCCTCTAGTCTCCGATAGGGGTGATCAAGTGCCTTCCCGCAAGACAGCTCAACACCCAAACTCATGGACTTATTGACAACTGCCATGTGTGGACTTATATCAGCCACAAACAAAGTCCTGGTGCCTCCTATTGAACTCGGCATACTTCAAATCCCGCTATTACCCATTCTAGCTTGTGGTTAGTATGAGTGCTGCTTCGCAACAAGTAGTCCGTGAACCGGCTCTTAAGCGTCATGAGCACCGCTAGCAACATTCACAATCCTGGTGCTCACAACCCACCATTTTGTCAAATTTTAGTGAACCATTAAGTTATCCTCACACAACCACAGTCGTGAACTGAATCATCATTTCATGTGAACTGAATAATATCATTCAAGGTTTAAATGATTGCCCATATGTTATGCTATAGTTTCTATGCATGGCTAAGCAGGATCCCAGAATTATTCTAGCTAACCAATAATTAAAGCTAGCTAGTCACATTACTCCCATAGGTTCAATGACAGGTAATCAACACAATAAGGCCACAATCAAAGCTAAAGGTTTCCCTTCCCAATGACATTATAAAAATAAATGCATACTTGAAGGAAAAGTATAGCTTAAAACATAGGTACAATATGCTCAAATGTGTTGAGAAATCCGTGTGACTTGTCGTGCTGCTCTGCAAGTGCTTCCGAACTGTAACGACTCGTTTTTCTTTTCCCGCTAGTCTTCGTTTTCCCGAGCTCCCCTCCTATCCTGTCAGCTGTGCTCCAGTTTTTCTCCCTGGCCAGCCGACTACCTTCTCCCTTGAGCCGAGTAGATTGCTACTCAGTCCTTGTATCCTGCCCTTATCCTTGTCTTACTCGGACCCCTTTGCTGCCGAGTGAGCACTGTGATGTGGCCGACTACCTTGTTGAGACCTGTTGCTTCTTTGTCCCCCGAGTTGCACCCGCCCGTTGGACGCCGACTACCGAAGTAGTGAAGAATCAATCTTCACCTAACCGCAGCATCGCTTGGACCAGTGGTCAGTCCGAAGCCCGGTCAGTGAGATTTCTCCAACCTGTCCTAGCCTTGACCTTAATGTCTCATCGCGGCTACAGTGCCTGCCAACTCCTCTGACCAGTTGGACTCCAAAGTCACTTCCTGTCATATCCCTGTCAGTTCATCTTGACTTCCTTGCTCCACCCGTTGCCCAGCTCCACCGTGCCTCAACCTTGCACGTCGGCTATATATATAGCCAACCGTGCCCCCTTCTTCCTTTGTTTTGCAAACCGGCCAGCTCCAGCTCTGCTAAGTTTTCATCCTCTCAAGCTTTGGAGCTCTGTCGCCTGGTTCGCAAGCCTGGTTCAGCCGACTGCCACATTTTCTGCAGCCGACTACTTCTTGATCCTTTTCTTGGTATTTTAACCCTCCTGCTTATCAGTGTTTCTTTCTGCTTGTTCAGAGCCTGAACCGGTGGACGATCCAGAAGCCGCCTTCGCCGAAGAAGACCCCTCCTTGGAACAAGGCAAGCCTCTTTAATCATCTTGTTTCCCATATATGCAAAAACTATGTTGTTTGGAAAATATATGCATGCTTAGTTACACCTTTTTAAACTGTTGCCTCGGTTTTGCAAGCGCAAACCGATGGACCTACCCAGTAGTAACACTTATCTGGTAGGATGTTGTTATATTTCACCCTTGAAGAGCCCCACAAATGGCACGCTAGCATCCTATCTGAGGATACGATGCCGAGTAGAATGGCTTAGCTCTTGCAACGTTGTTTGTCGTTGGGAAAAACATTGGGTTTACCAAACTGATTGAAAAACCCGGTACTCCGTGTATCGCGGTGTTTGAAACAAATAAAGTTTGTGAAAATCTTGATATACAGAGACAGTGCCTGTGTGGCTTGGCTATGTATCATCATTAAGGACCGTTTCCTTTGGGAATTCCATCCGAGCATCTTACAGTGCGACCAGACGGGTATTATGGGATGCCCCTGGCCGAGTAAATAGTAGGTTTAGGGAAGTTCAGTGCCGACCACTGAATCCTGTGTGGATCTTTTGGCTGGCATTGGATGACTCTAGACTGGCTTTGGAAATGGCCTTGTCACGAATTTCTGGGTACAGGCCAGTACTCGGTGTAATTTTCGTGTCGGATGGGTAAAGCGCACACCCTCTGCAGAGTTTAGCAGAACTGTTCGAACAGCCGTGCCCACGGTTAAGGGCGATGCAAGGTGATTCCCATAGCGTAGATTTGTTTGCCAGTGATTTGTGAAAGTGTTTGATGGAAATGGGACCGTGACCAGAGTTTGCCGAGTGAGCAAACGGAAGGCCTGTGTGGCCAGAAACGGATCTGTGTGATCCGGGGTGTTAAGCACCATAATCAAGTGAATGAAAAGTAAACAGGATGAAGATCATGCTCCCGGGTTGTAGCCAGGGCAGCAAAGTTTAAGCCCCCGGGTTGTAGCCAGGGCGGCAATTCAGTCTTCGGGTTGTAGCCAGAAGACGGTGATGAGCACGCTCCCGGGTTGTAGCCAGGGCAGCAGTGTTTTAGCTAGCTGGTTGTAGCCAGCCTAGCGGGCATTCAGTGCCATGATCATGCTCCCGGGTTGTAGCCAGGGCAGCGATGATGAGCCCCCGGGTTTGTCGATGTTTTACACCGGCAATAAATATATGGGGCTAGTCGGCGGATGGAAACTCGGTGGATTGCAAAGGAACACAGGACGATTTTATACTGGTTCAGGCCCTCGATGTGAGGTAATACCCTACGTCCAGTTTGTATGTATTCCTTTGAGGATATACGGTGGTGGTTCTGATGAACTTCTATGCACCGTGAGCTTATGAGTGCTCTTCTGCCCTCATGGGGCGCCCTGCCTCCCCTTATATACTGGGGGACAGGGTTACAAGGTAGGAGTCCCAACCGGATACGGCCAAGGGATCTCCTCTTAGAGATATAACGCACCCGACTAGGACTGTATATTCCTTTCCATACAAGGCGAAGTCTGCCGAATTTAGCTATATCTCTAATTACAAGGCTAGGCCCATCCTCTATCCGAGTGGCCCATATGCTTGTCATGAGGTACCCGGGGCCCATGGCACCCACAGTAGCCCCCGAGACCTTCATAGTTGAGTCACAGCTGATGCCGAGTGCTCATCCTCCACGGTGAAGTCTTCCCGAGTGCGTTGCTTCCGAGTACTCTTTGTCTGAGTGCTGCTTCTCCCGAGTCCTGCTTCATGTCAGCTGGCAGCGAGGCTATGAAGGTCTCGATGTAGATGTTGGAATAGTGTGCGCCGAATAGGCGCACCTATTAGGTGTGGCCCCTGACTTTGTGCTTAATTGTGAAGACAATTAAACATAAAGTCAAAGATCTTTAACCTTGTAGTCTTTCCCGAGTAGATTACTACTGGTACATGAGACTCTTCGGTATCATGTCAACCGGAATATGATTTATAGTCTTGCCGAGTAGGGAACTACTCGTATGTAGGACTCTTCGACTTCATGTCAGTCGGAATGTGTGTTTATAGTCTTGCCGAGTAGGATACTACTCGTATATGAGACTCTTCAGCGTCATGTCAGCTGGAAAGGGGGGTTTATAGTCTTTCCCGAGTAGTATGCTACTCGAAAATCAGACTCGTCGGCATCATGTCAGCCGGGATGATTATTTATAGTCTTTCCCAAGTAATATATTACTCGAAAATTAGACTCGTCAGCTTCATGTCAGCTGGAAAAGGTGTTTATAGTCTTTTCCGAGTGGCGTCCCATTCGGAAGTTAGACTCTTCAGCTCGTCAGCTGGAAGAATGTTTATAGTCTTTCCCGAGTAGTATGCTACTCGAAAATTAGACTCATCCGCGTCATGTCAGCAGGAATGAGAATTTTATAGTCTCTCCCGAGTAGTGTACTACTCGAAAGTTAGACTCATCCGCGTCATGTCAGCGGGAATGAGAATTTTATAGTCTCTCCCGAGTAGTGTACTACTCGAAAGTTAGACTCATCCGCGTCATGTCAGCGGGAATGAGAATTTTACAGTCTCTCCCGAGTAGTGTACTACTCGAAAGTTAGACTCATCCGCGTCATGTCGGCTGGAATAATGTTGCCAATGGCAACTGGTGGCCACGCATGTAGGCCGAGTACCACTATATGAAAAATAAATCCATTACGTGGTTAGGTGTACTCGAGAGAGATACCTGCATCTTCAATTTTAATGAAGACCAGCTTGTGATCCTTTGTAAGGATGTATCCTCGAGACCTGGTGGATAAGACAGATACCCAAACATATATGTTTAGCAATAAGGCTCTCATGAAGCATATCTGTTTACCTCATCGGCTCCTGTTGGTAGCACCAGCGCTATAATTTCAACTCAGCCTGCGGGCGGCCCACATGGAGCATGCTACTGTAGGAACTCATATCTTGGTGGCTGCTACCAAATAAGCCGGTCTGAGCCGACCTATCCAACATAGCTCTAGAGAAGTATCATCCATCGCATGTCAGGATGAGCTTTTTGGTGTTGGTAACCGCAATCAGCCAGAGAAATCCTTATTCGCAAGCCTTTCCGACTTACGTTCTGGATGCAAACTGGTTGCCACATAAGCCTGAGTGGGTATAATGCAGGATCTGCTTGCCCTCCTCAGGTGTGACGCAGTGCATAAGAACTCCGGATACACTTTGACGATGTAAGTTTTCTCTGACTTGGGTAAAGCCGAACAAGGTACCCGAACCTTGCATTAGCAGAGGGTTCAGCTGGCGACCCTCATGGGGCGTACCCTATCCAACAGAATTATAGCCAAGCCAGGCACCCGAACCTTGCGTTAGCATAGGATTCGGCTAGCGACCCTCATGGGGCGTACCCAACCTGACAGAACCGTGACCAAATAAGGTACCCGAACCTAGCATTAGCGTAGGATTCGGCTGGCGACCCTCATGGGGCGTACCCTACTTAGCCGAATGGTATACAGCCTCGACTGGCGCCGGGGGCCGATTGTTAGCTCGCATGGAGCGTAGTCGGGGAAGATGACGTCCCGACTGGCGCAAGTACTCGGTAAGTAGCCCTCATGGAGCATCCCGAGTGTATTTCGGCAGACTTGTCCAGCCCCCGAGCGTAGGAGATAGGCTCGAAGCCCTGAGTTCCTGTCACGCATATCCGGAGCTGGGCCTGCAATATAAAAATATCGGATGAGTAGCATCTGATGATGAAAATAATCACCCGAATAAAATTATTTTACAATGTATGTAAATACGTGTTCTTCCTCTTTTTGATATTAATTTCCTCGAGTAGTTGACCCCTTACGTTTAAGCACTCTGCCCGACTAGTCATAGCCCCCTAGCGTCGGGAGTTGGCTCATGGCTCTTTCCCAGGCACGCGTTTTGGGTGACTTGAGTTCGTCTTACATGGAGCAGAGTTTCACGGATCGAGATTTATGCTACTCGAGTACTTTTGTCATCATTTAAGAGCAAAAACAGAAAAAAGTAAATGCGCAGCTTATACACCTATTAGGTGTAAGCGGCTGTGGCACTAGCAAGGCCGAGTGAGGAGATGTTTATCAGAAAGCGACTTAGCTGTTCGGTATTTGGGAGTGGGGATGCCATCCTCGTGTTTGAGCTTGTGAGCCCCCGAGCATGTCACTTGTTGTTCTGATAATCCTCAGTTGTTGAAGGTCGAAGGCGGTCGTGACCGACTGCCACAATGGAGCCGTCTGACTTGCGTTTGCGATTCCCAGCTTTAGTTGGGACCGCGTCGTCGATGTCGTCCCGCTTCTTCTGTCAGGGTGACTTGTTGTCATCGAGGGCCTCGGCAACAGCATGGGCCGAGTCGGCGTACTTGTTTGCCATGTCGAATAGGGCCTTGACAGAGTTGGGAGGCTTCCGCGTGAATTTGTCGATGAACGAGGTGTCTTTGACTCCTTTTCGAAAGCGCGATGACGACCTCGTCCTTGATCTTCGGATTGAGTTCCTCCTCTCAGAAAACCTCTTGATGAAGTCACGAAGAGACTCGTTCTTCCTTTGGCACAACTGATATAGGTCGTATTCGGAAGATGGCCTCTCGTATGTTCCCTGGAAGTTGGTGATGAATCGTTCCCGAGTCTCCCCAAGAGCCGATTGATTGCTTGGAAGTCCTATAGCCATGTCCTCGCTGAGTCGGTTAAAGCGACTGGGAGGTAGTTAGCCATGACTTTCTGATTTCCCCCAGCTGCTCGAATCGCCAGAGTGTAGACCGTGAGCCAGGACTCGGGATTAGTCTTGCCATCGTATTTGTTGATGCCTGTAGGCTTGAAACTTGACGGCCAGTCGACTTGTTGTAGCTCCTGAGTGAAGGCCGGTACTCCGTCGTCTTCATGAGGACTCCGACCTCGACTACGGCGGCGAAACCGCTCGTAGTGGAGGCCGAATTGCTCGTTCTCGTCTTCCAGTTGGCGTTGCTCGTCTTCTTCTCGTTTGCGGCGCCGAGCATTAATGTCTTGCTGAAGGTCGCGCCGCAGTCGTCTCGGAGGTCCTGGCTGTCCCGACGGTCGCTTCGACGTTGCCGGTTGTTGTGGTTGCCGAGTGACGTCTGGCTTGACTCCGCGTCCTGCCGACTAGAGCCGGCCGCTCGACGTCGCTCTGGGGAAGTTGATTGACTGGTCAGTACGAGTGTGTTGCCCGACTGTTGGTGCTGCTGACATGCGGCAGCGGTAAGCATGGCTTTTATCCTTGCGATCGTCGGGGTGGCCTGGTGATCAGGCCCGACCTGGACCGTGTCCAGTAGGGTTACGGCTGCCACGACGTTCTGCTGTGGCGTGAAGAAGACGTTGTGGTCGCCGACTTTTGTTTGGAGGGTTTGTTGCTGAGCGGTTCGCCCAGCCCTGCGTAGGCCGTTGTTGTGGGCGTGCAGGCGTCTTGTTTCTTCCTCCTGTTGTTCTCGCAGACGGCAGGCCTCCTCCTCTTGTTTTTCGTGTAGTCGGCGTGATTCCTGAGTAGGAGTAGAGCCTTTGGATGCCATGAAGATTTCTCGTGGCGGAGTGAAGCTTGCCGAGCTGGTATCCGACTTGGAGTCGGAATCCGACTGGGAGTCGTAGTCCGACTGAGAGTCGTAGTCGGAATAGTTGATGGGGGTGATTGTAACTCCGACCTCCCTAGATCCGATCTCAAGCGGCTCGGAGCCGTATCCGAGTCGAACTCCAGGGGATCGGGTTTGCCGCGTCGGATGTAGATTGTAGATATCCGCGGCGTCGCCGAGTCCGAACGGGAAGTTGACGATCTCTTCCCTTCTCGGCCCGATCTCGGCTGGCTCAAAACCGAGTCCGAGTCGAACACTGGAAGGAAGAGTTGTCCCTGGACTCGGGCGTATTGGAGATCGCCGCAGCATGTCGTCGAAGATTGCCGCAGCGTCATGTGGGCCGACTGGCGCGGAGTCAGCTGGTTCCTCGGCCGGTTGGATCGGGTCCGTGTCGGCCGGGGTGAGATTGCCGAACATGTCGGCGGCGAAGTCGAGGCTTCCGAATGAGATTGTATCTTCGGGAGAGAATTTGCCGCCGTCGACTCCGGTTGTTGGATCCATCGAGCTTGTAGATGTAGATCGCGCCGAAGCCCCTACCTGGCGCGCCAACTGTCGATGTTTTACACCGGCAATAAATATATGGGGCTAGTCGGCGGATGGAAACTCGGTGGATTGCAAAGGAACACAGGACGATTTTATACTGGTTCAGGCCCTCGATGTGAGGTAATACCCTACGTCCAGTTTGTATGTATTCCTTTGAGGATATACGGTGGTGGTTCTGATGAACTTCTATGCACCGTGAGCTTATGAGTGCTCTTCTGCCCTCATGGGGCGCCCTGCCTCCCCTTATATACTGGGGGACAGGGTTACAAGGTAGGAGTCCCAACCGGATACGGCCAAGGGATCTCCTCTTAGAGATATAACGCACCCGACTAGGACTGTATATTCCTTTCCATACAAGGCGAAGTCTGCCGAATTTAGCTATATCTCTAATTACAAGGCTAGGCCCATCCTCTATCCGAGTGGCCCATATGCTTGTCATGAGGTACCCGGGGCCCATGGCACCCACAGGGTTGTAGCCAGGGCGGCCGATAGCTAGCTGGTTGTAGCCAGCCTAGCGGGCATTTAGTGCCATGATCATGCTCCCGGGTTGTAGCCAGGGCAGCGATGATGAGCCCCCGGGTTGTAGCCAGGGCGGCCGACTAGCTAGCTGGTTGTAGCCAGTGTAGCGGGCATCAAGTGCCACAGCTGAGATTTGGTTGTAGCCGAGTCTCAGGGTCAACGAGTGGTTGTAGCTACTCGGGAGATAAAGGACCACAAATGCAAAGTAAAAGATGATAAGAACATGAATGATTATGCTTGATTCTTTAAGTGGTGAGTTGTTGAAAAGCAACTTGCGGATTGGATGGAGGCGTGAGCCTCTGTCCGTCAACTAAAATTTGGAACTCACTAGTGTTTGCAAAGAAAAGAGTTTAATAAGGCAGTCTTTCGCAAATGAAACCCTTAGCACTTCTTGTCTAACCAACATGACATCATTCCCGGCTTGCTGAGTACGAAAGTACTCACCTTGTTCATATATATGTATAGTAGGTTTTGGAGTGGAAGACGAAGATCCGACTGCTGCCGAGTTCCTCCAAGACCAGGCCGACTACGAAAACTTCTGAAGGTTTCGAGCCTAGTTCCCAACCGAGCCTGTGGAGTAGTTTTTGTCCAGCTTCCGCCCTGTTCTGCTGTTTCGCTAGTTTACCAGTTGATTATTTTGCCCATCCCGGGTCTGTCCTGGATGGATCTCCTTGTACGTATATGTAAGTACTCTGTTTATGTATTATTGTAACTCTGTTGTATCATTGTTGTGCGTACCCGACTACTGATCCTGGGATCGGGTGCCTTATGCACATGGTGGCCTTCCACCTAGTCGGGAGGCGCCACAGCGGTGGTATCAGAGCAAAAGGTTGGCCCTAGGAACGAAACCCCACCCGTGTAGATGTCTTTGAGGATCTTATTTTGAAAACTATACTATTTGCAAAAGATTAGGACTTGTCTGGGTACCTCTCTCTGCTTTGTAGAATTTGGAAATGTTTCTAAACTCTTGGCTTTTTCCCTACCTTGGGTTCCTGCGCAAGCTCTTAGGTTCCAGTGCCCCATCTGTCATCTTTTCGTTGAGGCTGGGTTCCCGAGTATATTCCTTGTTCTGCTGCTTGAATCCATCTTGCTAATCTTGTTGCTCCTTCATCTGTTCCATCGGTTTGGCTGCCGATAACCTTGCTGAACCTTTCCCCCGTGGTTACCCTTTTCTAGGACCTGATGGCAGAACGACAGCGCCGGAATGTTCGTGCTCCAGCCCGCTTGGGTTTTGAAGACCAAGGTCCAGTCCGCAACAACCTGCTTACTGCCGCGGAGGAACAAGAAGTGGAGCAGACCCACGATCGGATGTCAGGAAGTGGCCGTGCAGCCGGCCTTGGTACCTTCGACGCTGCAACAGCAAACCCTGGAGGATTGCCTCAACCTCCTCACCTTCCAGCAGACCCTCAGCAGCTTATGGCCATCCAGACCCAGATCTTGCAAGGCATTGCTCAGAATCTGGCCGCAATGCAGCCTCTTCTCCATCAAGCTCCACCAGCACAAGCTCATGGACGCTCCAAGCTCGCCGACTTCATGAGGTTCCGTCCAGCCGAGTTCTCTCAGACTGCTGAGCCAGTGGAGGCTGACGACTGGCTGAACGATATGGATAGAAAGCTGAACCTAGTGCAGTGCACACCCACGGAAAAGACCCAGTTTGCTGCACATCAACTTCGTGGTTCCGCAGCTGACTGGTGGGAAAACTACTGTGCTGCCCATCAAGATGCCGCCAACATCGCCTGGCCCGAGTTTGCGGAAGCCTTCAGAGATGCACATGTCCCAGAAGGAGTAATAGACATCAAGAGAGAAGAGTTCAACAACCTCAAGCAGGGACATTCCAGCATCAGCGAGTACCTGAGCAGGTTCAACCATCTAGCTCGCTATGCACCAGAGGACGTGAACACAGACAAGAAGAAGATCAGAAGGTTTCTGAAAGGGATGAATGTGGCAATGAAGGTCCAGCTTCTTGCCCATGACTTCCCTACCTTCCAGCACATGGTTAACAGAGCCTTAGTGGTTGAAGATGCGAGGAAGGAGATCGACGTTTTTCGCAAGCGCAAGGCCTCCCAAATGCAGTCTCGTAGTGGTCCGAGTTCTAGGCCCTATCTCCTCAGTACTTCCCGTCAGTTTGCCCCATCCCAGTTTCAAGAGCGGGTGTTTCGCTCGTCTGTTTCTCGCCCGGCTTCTTCTGTTCAGTCCCGACCCCTCAGTGCAAATACCGGTGCAAGTCGCCCTACCTCAGCCGGCCTTCAGCGGAGGAGTATTCCGAGTGCCCCCGGAAGCCGATGCTACAACTGCAACGAGTTGGGTCACTTCGCCCGACACTGTCCCCAGAAGCAAGACCCTGCAGTCCCTGGACGCCCTAACGCCAGCGCTTCAAGAGCCCCTGTGTTCAGTCGAGGACAGCCGACTACACATACTAATGGATCTGCCTCCCGTGCCCCTCCGACCTTTGGACGTGGCCGAGTCAATCATATCCAGTCAGAGACAGCCCGAGAAGCTTCAGATGTGGTAATGGGTACGTTTCTTGTCAACTCCGTACCTGCAGTTGTTCTGTTTGATTCTGGAGCATCGCATTCCTTTATTTCTCAATCTTTTGTGGATAAGTATGGTTGGGATGTTCGAGATCTTAGTATACCTATGGTCATACACTCCCCTGGCAAGGAGTTTAGGTCAGACCAATCTTGCCCTGGAGTTACCTTGGTAATTAAAGGAGTTAGTTTCTCAGCCAACCCCATTGTCCTGGAATCACAAGGCTTGGATTTGATTCTTGGCATGGACTGGTTAGCTAAGCATAAGGGCCGAATAGACTATGCAACTAGCACCATAACCCTGCAGTGCCCATTTGGACAAGAAGTGAAGTTTGCCTCCCTTGGAGACCCTAAGAACCGACCCCTCTTGAGCTCCATGCAAATAGTCCCTTTGGAAGAAGTGCCGGTGATCAATGAGTACCCTGATGTCTTCCCAGACAGTTTACCCGGAATGCCCCCTGATAGAGAGATTGAGTTCTCTATAGAGTTGCTACCCGGCACAGCACCCATATCCAAGAGACCCTATAGAATGGCGGCTAATGAGTTAGCCGAAGTGAAGAAACAGATAGAAGAACTTGAGAGCCTAGGTTTTGTGCGACCTAGCACATCACCTTGGGGAGCTCCAGTGCTCCTAGTGGAAAAGAAGGATAAGACCAAGAGGATGTGCGTTGATTATCGCGCACTGAACGGAGTAACCATCAAGAATAAGTATCCTCTACCAAGGATAGATGATCTGTTCGACCAGCTGCAAGGAGCTAAAGTTTTCTCTAAAGTTGACTTGAGATCAGGATACCACCAATTGAAGATCAGATCTGAAGATATACCCAAAACAGCTTTCCTGACCCGATATGGATTATATGAGTATACGGTGATGTCCTTCGGACTCACTAATGCTCCAGCTTTCTTCATGAGTCTTATGAATAAGGTATTCATGGAATATCTCGACAAGTTTGTCGTGGTATTTATGGATGATATCCTAATCTTCTCCAAGGACGAGCAAGAACATGTTGGACATTTGAGAATGGTTCTAGGAAAGTTAAGAGAGCACCAGCTGTTTGCCAAGTACTCGAAGTGTGAGTTTTGGCTAGACCGAGTTGCTTTTCTCGGGCATGTGGTCACTGCCCAAGGAGTAGAAGTGGACCTGGGGAAAGTGAGAGACGTGCTTTCTTGGAAATCCCCGACTACGGTCACGGAAGTGAGAAGTTTTCTAGGTTTGGCTGGTTATTATCGGAGATTCATTGAAGGATTTTCAAGGATTGCCAAACCCATGACAGAATTGCTAAAAAAGGAAAAGAGGTTTGAATGGAGTGACACCTGTGAGAAAAGTTTCATGGAGTTAAGGAAAAGGCTGACTACCCCACCTGTGTTGATCCTTCCGGATATCAGGAAAGACTTTGAGGTATACTGTGATGCATCCCGACTAGGCATAGGCTGTGTGCTTATGCAGGAAGGAAGAGTGGTTGCGTATGCCTCAAGACAGTTAAGACCCCATGAGCTGAACTACCCGACCCATGACCTAGAGTTGTCAGCAGTAGTGCATGCCTTGAAGATATGGCGACACTACCTGGTTGGAAACCGGTGTGAAGTATACACCGATCATAAGAGTCTGAAGTACATCTTCACTCAGACGGAGCTTAATCTCAGACAAAGAAGATGGCTTGAGTTGATTAAGGATTACGATCTTGGAATACATTACCACCCTGGCAGGGCAAATGTTGTTGCCGATGCCCTCAGTCGGAAAGTCCATTGTAATGCCATCTTGACCCCGCCCCTTCAACCCGAGTTAAGTCGAGAGCTGGAAAAGCTAAGGATAAATATGGTCAAGCCAGGAACGCTGGCGACTTTGCTGATTCAGCCTACCTTGGAGGACCGGATCAGAGAAGCTCAAAAAGTAGATGAAAAGATTGTATCTCTAAAGGAAAGCATGACCCAGGGAAAAGCCCCCGAGTTCTCCATCGACAGCAAAGGAACTGTTTGTTTGGAAACGCATTTGCGTGCCCGACAGAAAGGAAATCCAAGACTTGATCTTGAGAGAAGCCCATGAGTCCGCTTATTCCATCCACCCAGGAAGTACCAAGATGTACAAGGATATTAAGGATCATTACTGGTGGCCTGGAATGAAGCGAGATATTGCCGAGTATGTCGCAGTTTGTGACATTTGCCAAAGGGTTAAAGCAGAGCATCAGAAGCCAGCCGGATTGCTTCAGCCCTTAAGGATACCCGAGTGGAAATGGGAAGAAATAGGAATGGATTTCATCGTTGGATTACCTAAGACCCCGGCAGGACATGATTCCATCTGGGTAATAGTGGATCGACTGACCAAGGTCGCCCACTTTATCCCCGTCAAGACAACCTACCCGGCCAAGAAGCTAGCCGAGCTGTATCTGACCAAGGTTATCTGCCAACATGGAGTCCCAAAGAAGATAGTGTCTGACCGAGGAGCTCAGTTCACCTCCCACTTTTGGCAAAAGTTGCATGAGACAATGGGCACTAACCTGAATTTCAGTACCGCATATCACCCCCAGACGGATGGACAAACCGAGAGAGTCAACCAGATCGTGGAAGATATGCTGAGAGCATGTGCCTTGGATTTTGAAGGAACCTGGGATCTCTGTCTGCCTTATGCCGAGTTCTCCTACAATAACAGCTATCAAGCCAGTATCCAGATGGCCCCCAATGAAGCTCTATATGGACGCAAAGTTAGAACCCCACTCTGTTGGACAGACGTAGGAGAAAAGATGGTTTTTGGACCAGACATTTTGGAAGAGGCAGAAGAGCGAGTTAAGGTTATCCGAGAGCGCTTGAAGACAGCCCAAACCCGGCAGAAGAACTATGCAGATAATCGGAGACGAGAGCTCGAGTTTCAGATAGGAGACCATGTGTATCTCCGAGTATCACCCCTACGAGGAACAAAGAGATTTGGAATGGGTGGAAAGCTAGCGCCTCGCTATATCGGACCTTACCCTATTGTTGACAGACGCGGAGTAGTGGCGTATCAACTGAGGTTACCCGAAGAACTCTCCGACGTCCACGACGTGTTCCATGTGTCCCAGTTGAAGAAATGTCTTCGCATCCCAGAAGAGCAAGTTCCGTTGAAAGAGATCGACATACAACGCAACCTCACCTACAAGGAACGCCCTATTCGGATTTTGGAGACAAGGGACAGACGTACCAGACGAAAGACAATCAGATTCTGCAAGGTGCAATGGAGTAACCATTCGGAGGATGAAGCTACATGGGAACGAGAAGATCGCCTTCAAGCTGAGTACCCGGAGCTCTTCGCCGAGTAGCGGAATCTCGGGACGAGATTCTGTTAAGTGGGGGAGGTTTGTAACGACCCGTTTTTCTTTTCCCGCTAGTCTTCGTTTTCCCGAGCTCCCCTCCTATCCTGTCAGCTGTGCTCCAGTTTTTCTCCCTGGCCAGCCGACTACCTTCTCCCTTGAGCCGAGTAGATTGCTACTCAGTCCTTGTATCCTGCCCTTATCCTTGTCTTACTCGGACCCCTTTGCTGCCGAGTGAGCACTGTGATGTGGCCGACTACCTTGTTGAGACCTGTTGCTTCTTTGTCCCCCGAGTTGCACCCGCCCGTTGGACGCCGACTACCGAAGTAGTGAAGAATCAATCTTCACCTAACCGCAGCATCGCTTGGACCAGTGGTCAGTCCGAAGCCCGGTCAGTGAGATTTCTCCAACCTGTCCTAGCCTTGACCTTAATGTCTCATCGCGGCTACAGTGCCTGCCAACTCCTCTGACCAGTTGGACTCCAAAGTCACTTCCTGTCATATCCCTGTCAGTTCATCTTGACTTCCTTGCTCCACCCGTTGCCCAGCTCCACCGTGCCTCAACCTTGCACGTCGGCTATATATATAGCCAACCGTGCCCCCTTCTTCCTTTGTTTTGCAAACCGGCCAGCTCCAGCTCTGCTAAGTTTTCATCCTCTCAAGCTTTGGAGCTCTGTCGCCTGGTTCGCAAGCCTGGTTCAGCCGACTGCCACATTTTCTGCAGCCGACTACTTCTTGATCCTTTTCTTGGTATTTTAACCCTCCTGCTTATCAGTGTTTCTTTCTGCTTGTTCAGAGCCTGAACCGGTGGACGATCCAGAAGCCGCCTTCGCCGAAGAAGACCCCTCCTTGGAACAAGGCAAGCCTCTTTGATCATCTTGTTTCCCATATATGCAAAACTATGTTGTTTGGAAAATATATGCATGCTTAGTTTACACCTTTTTAAACTGTTGGCCTCGGTTTTGCAAGCGCAACCGATGGACCTACCCAGTAGTAACACTTATCTGGTAGGATGTTGTTATATTTCACCCTTGAAGAGCCCCACAAATGGCACGCTAGCATCCTATCTGAGGATACGATGCCGAGTAGAATGGCTTAGCTCTGCAACGTTGTTTGTCGTTGGGAAAAACATTGGGTTTTACCAAACTGATTGAAAAACCGGTATCTCCGTGTATCGGCGTGTTTGTGAAACAAATAAAGTTGTGAAAATCTTGATATACAGAGACAGTGCCTGTGTGGCTTGGCTATGTATCATCATTAAGGACCGTTTCCTTTGGGAATTCCATCCGAGCATCTTACAGTGCGACCAGACGGGTATTATGGGATGCCCCTGGCCGAGTAAATAGTAGGTTTAGGGAAGTTCAGTGCCGACCACTGAATCCTGTGTGGATCTTTTGGCTGGCATTGGATGACTCTAGACTGGCTTTGGAAATGGCCTTGTCACGAATTTCTGGGTACAGGCCAGTACTCGGTGTAATTTTCGTGTCGGATGGGTAAAGCGCACACCCTCTGCAGAGTTTAGCAGAACTGTTCGAACAGCCGTGCCCACGGTTAAGGGCGATGCAAGGTGATTCCCATAGCGTAGATTTGTTTGCCAGTGATTTGTGAAAGTGTTTGATGGAAATGGGACCGTGACCAGAGTTTGCCGAGTGAGCAAACGGAAGGCCTGTGTGGCCAGAAACGGATCTGTGTGATCCGGGGTGTTAAGCACCATAATCAAGTGAATGAAAAGTAAACAGGATGAAGATCATGCTCCCGGGTTGTAGCCAGGGCAGCAAAGTTTAAGCCCCCGGGTTGTAGCCAGGGCGGCAATTCAGTCTTCGGGTTGTAGCCAGAAGACGGTGATGAGCACGCTCCCGGGTTGTAGCCAGGGCAGCAGTGTTTTAGCTAGCTGGTTGTAGCCAGCCTAGCGGGCATTCAATGCCATGATCATGCTCCCGGGTTGTAGCCAGGGCAGCGATGATGAGCCCCCGGGTTGTAGCCAGGGCGGCCGATAGCTAGCTGGTTGTAGCCAGCCTAGCGGGCATTTAGTGCCATGATCATGCTCCCGGGTTGTAGCCAGGGCAGCGATGATGAGCCCCCGGGTTGTAGCCAGGGCGGCCGACTAGCTAGCTGGTTGTAGCCAGTGTAGCGGGCATCAAGTGCCACAGCTGAGATTTGGTTGTAGCCGAGTCTCAGGGTCAACGAGTGGTTGTAGCTACTCGGGAGATAAAGGACCACAAATGCAAAGTAAAAGATGATAAGAACATGAATGATTATGCTTGATTCTTTAAGTGGTGAGTTGTTGAAAAGCAACTTGCGGATTGGATGGAGGCATGAGCCTCTGTCCGTCAACTAAAATTTGGAACTCACTAGTGTTTGCAAAGAAAAGAGTTTAATAAGGCAGTCTTTCGCAAATGAAACCCTTAGCACTTCTTGTCTAACCAACATGACATCATTCCCGGCTTGCTGAGTACGAAAGTACTCACCTTGTTCATATATATGTATAGTAGGTTTTGGAGTGGAAGACGAAGATCCGACTGCTGCCGAGTTCCTCCAAGACCAGGCCGACTACGAAGACTTCTGAAGGTTTCGAGCCTAGTTCCCAACCGAGCCTGTGGAGTAGTTTTTGTCCAGCTTCCGCCCTGTTCTGCTGTTTCGCTAGTTTACCAGTTGATTATTTTGCCCATCCCGGGTCTGTCCTGGATGGATCTCCTTGTACGTATATGTAAGTACTCTGTTTATGTATTATTGTAACTCTGTTGTATCATTGTTGTGCGTACCCGACTACTGATCCTGGGATCGGGTGCCTTATGCACATGGTGGCCTTCCACCTAGTCGGGAGGCGCCACACGAACTCTCCTCAAGAAATCATGACTCTTCCGGAACGTCGGCGGCTAAAGACAATAAACAAAAATGAGCAAAACAGTACATAAGCACACATCAATAGTATAATATTATATTTTTAATGGATAGATCTTGATTTTTAATGAATTTTACAAATTGAATCACCCCAAACGGAGTTTGGATGAATTAGTTATGAATTTTAGAAGTTTAAATCCTTTTAAAGCCTATTTCAAAGAATTAAACCGATTTATGATGTCATTTGTGATTTATTTTAATTTGGGAAAAGGTTTATGGCGTCAGCATAGGGGAGAGAGACGACTAACACCTGGGGCCCACCGGTCAGTGAGAGAGAGGTCTCGGGTTCACAGTAGACCGGGTCTACCGAGAGTTTACAAGGAATCCGACAACTGGAATTGAAAGGGATTCTGTGGGCACCCCATGACTTATACCGTACATTACAGTTAGCTCATGTCAACGCGAACTATCTAATTAGGTGGAGTCCATATAATCAAAATAACCACCTAACCTCATCGCAGACTTGACACCACTAACAATGGGTACAATATAAATCCGAAATACCGAGAAATGTACAAACGAGATAATCATAAGGATAGGTTGCCAGTCCTTCCCGTCATACGCCCGTCAAACCACTCGATAGTGATGACCAAACATAATATGTACCCTAGAGGACTCGAACCACAATAGCTATCCCCAACCATCTTAGTTATACACAACTCATGCTCATGTTCAGTTAGTCCCCAGGAAAGTGACTAGCCTCACACTTTCATCGCAAGCAATTGATAAACATCACAAGTACTCTAAATATGGATAAAAGTGCAGCAGGGGTATATATATATTACATAGAGGGTTCACATACCCCATTTCATCTCAGAATGGAATAAAAGATAGCAGCGAAAATACAAACATAAAGGATAAAACCAGTGGTGCCATCCCAATCCCACAAGGCAACAGACTGGGGCAGAGCTTAATTCTAACTACACATTATCCTCACCACCCTCAGTGGGATAATAGTAGACCACATCAATATCGCCGTTATCCTCACCTGAAAGAAATTTAGCGTGAGTACGAATGGTACTCAGCTAGACTTACACAATATTAATAGTTCAAAGGAATGCTGGTCTCTACATCAAGGAATATGGCTATGTTGATCTAGCTTTGCATAAATCTAAGTTTATTGAACAAATAATAACTTGAAACTATAAGCATTTGCGAAATACAGCAATCTAAAATTTCAGGACAGCAAGCAATGTGTTCTGAAAATGAAGTAAAAATAAGCACGAACCCATGCTCTAACATCATCCATGGACCACCATTGCCCAAATAAATATGCTAACATATCCCATAACCATATTTCTCAAGTTTGATGCTAACTTGAGTGAGGAACACAACAAGTATTGTCCGTAACCGTGGACACGGCTATTCAAATAGTTTTTACTCTGACCAGAGGTGTATATCTTTACCCACACGATATGATAGAAGCCAAACGACTACACTCTAGTTTGATCCATACCCGTCGGTACCCACACTCTACACGTTGAGTGCAGACTAGAGGTCACAACAAAACATTTCCCACGCTTAGCCCCAACCACCTAAACCACGTTTGAGCCCCTGACGACTTAGCCACACACACAGGTAACTAAGGCGAGCTCACCGTCGCGGGAGGCACCTCTAGCCAAAGCCAGGCATGCACGAGGCCCTTCAAAGGAAAGACCATCCTCACGACTAACGGACAAGCGTAGATGGCCACAGTCTCCCGTGCTACTAAGTTAAGCCGTCCCATTCCCAGCATGTGAAAGTACGTAGGGTGCTTGAATAGACGTCAACATGTTCGGTCCTTAACGACCCAGACGAAGCTACGTGCATCGGGAAAACACCATCCCGTCATCGTCCTATCATTCGTCCAAGTCAATCATATTCTCAATTATTAATCATAAGTTATTCTTTTCAGATTTTAACCCATCGTATTAAACTAGTTTTAAACCGATAGCTCCATCCATCGGATTTTTCTAAGTCTAGAAAAAAGCATGGCTAAGCATTTGATAAGATAAAAGTATCTTAAAGTCCTTAATCAGGGGTGACAAGGTATAAACATGGCATCAACAACCAAGGAATGGAAATGCATACAATTAGATAATAATATTGACTCTACCCGCTTTTTCATTTTAAATAGACCAACACATGCATATAGATATTGCTTTCTCAAACAAATCCATTTATTGAAAATATAGGTTCAATATGCTTAGATGCTTGCATAGATGCTTTCCTTGTTGCAGCGATGTCACTCTCAAGTTCGAGATCTTGATCATCGTTCTCCGAAATATCCAAATCTACCGAGCAGAAACAAATATGCAATAAGAACCAAATAAACATGTCTATGCAAAATACTTAATTAATTATGAAATAAATACAGTAGTGTCGGAGGATGAAACTCCGACGGCGGGAAGTCCGAAGACCCCCCCTTTGAGATTCGGCCAGGGGAGTAGTTCTCAGGCGAATGCGGCGTCCGGTGGATGATGGATGGATGGCACACAAGTGAGACAGGAGGAAGTAGACAGGTTCGGGCCGCACGGTGGCGTAACACCCTACTCCTGTGTATGCTTTGCTGTGTGGGAGATGAAGGTATTTGCTGTTACAAGGAGACTCAGGGCGCTCAGGAGCTAGCCGGGAGCGAACGGGAGCAGCTCGGGAGCTAAGTCTTCACCCGAGGGCTCGGAGCCGAGGAAGAAGAAGAGGAACCGGGCTCAACCTAAGCTGCCCTTTTCCATTGGCATGGATCCTCCTTTTATCAGCGAAGGGGAGTCCACAATGCCGAGATAGATGAGAGAGCTAGCTACCATCTGCCTTTGTCGCTCGTACGCACGCCGCCGCCTGCCGCGCCGCACCGGAGCGACGTCTAGTCACCGCTGTCCACCTGCTGAGGGCGGCTGTGCAGAGCACATCTGGTCGTCTTGCCGCCCGGCTACTGCGGGCGGCTGTCTTCTGGAGATGTGGCAGAGCATGTCTCCGCTATCGGGATCAAATATCCTCTGACTGTGCAGGGAGCAGGCCCACGGGGGGCCATCTTGAGAATCCATGCGTGTCCGACCGGGCGACGTGCACGGTACGCCCCGTCGCCCGTCATTAACGCTGGTCGTCGGAGTGTTGACCCGCTGCCCGGGAACACGCCCTGTGACCGTGTATGTGGGTCCCGGGTAGCTGCGTGGTCGAAGACCCACGTGACCTCGGAGTATGTGGGACCCCCTGTCCCGTTTCGCCGACAGTGGCCCCTGGCCCTGTTGCTCGGCCAGGACCTACTCCGGGCAGGAACAGGGCCACGTCTTGGGCAAACGAGAAGACGGGGGGGGCCACCTAGGTTTGCCGAGGGCCAAAACGGCGAAGGCTGTTGCCTCGGCGGCCGTTGCCCTGGCCGCCACTTCCTGGAGCTGCGCGGACCCCGGGCGAATATGTGCCCGGAACCCGGGGGCCCGAGCTGGAAGATGGAATGATCCGGGATGACTTCCCCGGACCGCTCTCGCGAAGGTGGTGCCGTCCAGGAACCGATATGTGCCCGGGACCTAGGGGCCCAGGCTGGAACATGGAACGCCGCACTCGCCATGCGCGGGGTTGCCGCTGGGCTAGGCGCCGCGGCCAACAACCTGCGCATGATGGCCTGAAGCCATGGTGCGAGGAGCGGGCATGCGCCCTGCCGCCGAGGGTAGCGAGGACGCTTCCGGGTTCTTGGGACTTTGAGAGGTTGCCCCAGATCGGGGCCAGATCCGGACCGTCCGCCTAAGGATCGGACAGTCTGAACCCCTGCGATCGGACCGTCCACCGAGGGATCGGACCATCCGTATTCCCATCCCTGCAGTCGAAGAAGAGGGGAATGCCAGGGCCCCCGTCTCCCGCGAGGGGGGAGCGGACCCTGGTGCTTTTTGCTGCTCGGCGAACATGAGCGGCGTGCGGACACGCGACGCAACACTCCGCGCTGGAGCAGATGACGACCGCCACCGGCAAGTGCAGGCGGCAGCCCGACGGGAGCGGCGGGAGTCCGCCCGGGTCCGGGCGGATATTGAGAGCGGGCGGGCAGCGGCCGCGATGGCGATGCGGCAGCTCACCGCCCGTACTGTTGCCACCGAAGGTCTTTGTGGTGACCTGTCGGCTAGAGATCGAGGCAGCGGGGAGGCGCGTCGTCCGATTGGAGGCCGCCGCCAGATCCGCCGCCGACGAGGCCTCCCGCGCCTGGTTCGAGATGAGGGCGCGGGGGAAGGAAACGCTCTCCCGGGAGGATCGCGTCTAGGCCTGCGAGGCCGGCTCGCGACCCGGCAGTATGAGACCGCCGTACGCGAGGAAACCGCGGCGATCCCGGAAATTGCTCATGTTTGCTGCTGTTGGTTTCTTGTCGTCCCGGGCCCGGGAACGCCGCGTAGCAGGCACCGTCCAATTCCTGGCGCCAGCTACCGTGGACGGCCACAGCGCCTAAGTCCGTCTTCCTGGCTCCGGCTTCCGGGCCCGGGGGCCCTCCGTGCCCCCGAGCGCCACTGGCCCCGGGGGCGCAGCGACGCCGTGGGAAAAGACTTGACAGCGCACGGGGTCGCCGAGGAGGTGGCCGGGCCGGACACCGCTGCCCGCGTCGAGGTCTGGAAAGCCTGCCGGAGGTGGGTCTCATCTGCACATGGTGAATTGTGAGAGCATTCGGTTCGTTCCTTTGTCCACCCCATGCTACGAGCCGTGGCGTCAACCACCTCCCGAAGGCGTCCTCGTGGTCGCGCCCGTACGGCGGCTGGGTTTTGCGCATAAACCAGCCGCCATACGGGCGCGGCCTGATCATGCTCCCAGTGGGTGAGACTGCCCCGAACGCAACACAAGGAAAAAGACGAAGGGAACGAGACCGGGAAGGAAATTAAAAATGCTGCTTATGTAAAGTGTATATACATGGGGGCCCCGGCCAGCGCTGAGTTTTTGGAGAAATCCGGCGCTGGCCCGGGCTCACCGTAACTTACAGGATGTCTTTACAGATAAATTTGTGAAGATGCTTGATGTGCTAGGGATGGAGCTCGGGCTTAGCTTCCCTCGCGAGCCTCGAGTCCGGGAGGAGGCATGTGCTCGGGACCCGGGGGCCCTGGCTGTCATGCGGAGGATATGTGTCCGGGACCCGGGGGCCCCGGACTGAATTGTGGTTTGATATATGCCGGGTTCTGGGGGCCCGGGCTTGAATATGGAATGTGAGACGACCTTCCGGACGTGACCTCGCCGGGGCGGCACTGTCCGGGCTATCGCGCCCTATTCTGGGTGTCGCGTTCCTAGGCTCGCACTCGCCTTGGCGAGGCTGCCCTGGTTCGGCCTCCTCGGTGTCGGGCCCGGGGCGCGGATTCGAGAATCCGTGCCTCGGCTCGAATATGTGCCCGGGACCCGGGGCCCCGGACTGAAATGTGATTTGATATGTGTGGTCGGTATGTGCCCGGGCACGGGGGCCCGGGTAAGGATATGGACCATATCGGGACGACTTCCCCGAATCCGCCCTTGCCGAGGCGATGCTGTTTGGGTACTCGTGCCTTGTTGAAGCTATTCCGGATTGGGAGCGGGATTCGGACGGTCCGCCAAGGGTTCGGACCGTCCGAACCACCTCGATCGGGCTCGGGCTGCTACCGCTCCTGCCGGAACTTCTTGGCCTGCTCGACCAAGCTCTGGACGGCACGGCACTCTGTGAGGTCGTGCGAATCCGTCTCGTGGACAGTGCACCACTTCCGGGCCACTGCCGGCGAAGGCGGCGCACGTGCGGCCCTTTGCCGCTTGCTGCCGTTGTCGCCCCTGCGGGCATCGTCGGCCCAGGGGGCGCCCATAGCAACCAAGGCGAAGTGCTCGGCGGTCGCCTTGTCCTTCTGGCACTTCCTCCTGTCTTGACGTGACGCGGAGGGCGAGGACTCCTCTTCGGGGCCCTCGTCAGGGGCCTTAGGGCGTGGCCTGTTCCACGCCTGGGCCTCCTCCTTGCGGGCACAGAGGTCGGCGAGGCTGAACAGCTCGGCCGTGGTCTGGACGTCGCAGGTGCCCAGCTTCTCGAGCATGCGCTTGTCCCGCACGCCTGAGCAAAAAGCGTGGATGACTGCGTGAGGAGCGATGTGGGGGATAGTGTTACGGACCTGGCTGAAGCACTGCAGAAAACTCCTCAGCGACTCGTCCCTACCCTGACGTAGGGCGTGGAGGTCCACCTCGGTCCCAGGGCGCGGGAAAGTGCCCTGGAAGTTTGCCACGAACTGGTGGCAGAGATTCTCCCATGAGTAGATCGATCCTTCGGGGAGGTTCATCATCCAGGAGCGAGCCTGGGCCTTGAGGGCGACGGGGAAGTAGTTCGCCATCACCTTCTCGTCGCCGCCAGCCGCCTGGATGGCAGTAGTGTATAGCTGTAGGTACTCTGCAGGGTCGATGGAGCCGTCGTACTTCTCCGGCAAGCTGGGCCGGAACTTGGCTGGCCAGCACACTTGCCGGAGGCCTGGGGAGAGTGCCAGGCAACCCGAGCCGCCATACTGAGCAGGCTCGGGCGATGGATGACGGTTTCCCACCAGCGGGTTGGAGCTGGAGGCCTGGGCCTCGGAACGCCTGGTGGCGTCCGCGCGCCGCTCGCGTTGCCGCTCCATTGTGACCCGGGCGTCCTCATGGGTCCGTAACCGGTTCAACCGATTGCGGAGGTCGCCCGCGCCTTTCTTGGTCCCGGGCGCAGAGCGAGGCGCCGTGCCCCGGGCTTGATTCTGGTTCGGGGTGGTGGGCCGGCTCACGCTAGAGGTCGCGCGGTCGGCGCTGCCAGCCCCCGTATGGCTGTCGGCGGTGACCCAGCGATGGGCCGCGTCTACTAGCTCAGTGACCTCGTTGAGCCACCGCCGCTCCCGGCCCCCGGCCCCGGTAAACGCCGGGGGGTGGCGCAGGAGAGCTTCTGCCGCCAAGAGGGCTCCCTACAGCGTTGCTGACTGAAAATTGAGGCCACGGCGCGCTGTGGAACGGCGCGTCCATTCGCGCCTCATGGATGAGGCCGCGGCGGACCCGGCGGGGCACTTGCTGGCTCCCTCCGCAAGGGGAGGGGCCGAAGCCGCGTACTGAGCGAACTCGGCCCGCGCGGCGCGCGCCGCGCGCCCCCAAGGAGACGTAGAGGGAGAACGCGGCAGGCCCGTCGCGGGGCTAACGTTGCCCGGCGGGGAGTAGCCGCCAGACTCCTCACCGTAATCACGCGGACGATGGCCTCCTGCCATGGAGTGCGTCGGTGTTGGGGACGCCAGCGTAACACCTGAAAAGGAAACTCCCCCTACCTGGCGCGCCAGCTGTCGAAGGATGAAACTCCGACGGCGGGAAGTCCGGAGACCCCCCTTTGAGATTTGGCCAGGGGAGTAGTTCTCAGGTGAATGCGGCGTCCGGTGGATGATGGATGGATGGCACACAAGTGAGACAGGAGGAAGTAGACAGGTTCGGGCCGCACGGTGGCGTAACACCCTACTCCTGTGTATGCTTTGCTGTGTGGGAGATGAAGGTATTTGCTGTTACAAGGAGACTCAGGGCGCTCAGGAGCTAGCCGGGAGCGAACGGGAGCAGCTCGGGAGCTAAGTCTTCACCCGAGGGCTCGGAGCCGAGGAAGAAGAAGAGGAACCGGGCTCAACCTAAGCTGCCCTTTTCCATTGGCATGGATCCTCCTTTTATCAGCGAAAGGGAGTCCACAGTGCCGAGATAGATGAGAGAGCTAGCTACCATCTACCTTTGTCGCTCGTACGCACGCCGCCGCCTGCCGCGCTGCGCCGGAGGGACGTCTAGTCACCGCTGTCCGCCTGCTGAGGGCGGCTGTGCAGATCATATCTGGTCGTCTTGCCGCCCGGCTGCTGCGGGCAGCTGTCTTCTAGAGATGTGGTAGAGCAGGTCTCCGCTATCGGGATCAAATATCCTCTGACTGTGCAGGGAGCAGGCCCACGGGGGGCCATCTTGAGAATCCATGCATGTCCGACCGGGCGACGTGCACGGTACGCCCCGTCGCCCGTCATTAACGCTGGTCGCCGGAGTGTTGACCCGCTGCCCGGGAACACGCCCTACGACCGTGTATGTGGGTCCCGGGTAGCCGCGTGGTCGAAGACCCACGTGACCCCGGAGTATGTGGGACCCCCTGTCCCGTTTCGCCGACAAGTAGGTAGGCCACCTTTTAAAGTGAATTTTAGTAACAATCATTCTAAAATCTTTTATGGTTTAGGATATAAAAAATAATAAGCCATATACTCTGAAAATGGCAGATCTATAATTAATTTGTACTCCCTTAGGGTATTCCAAGTAACTTGCATTCCAAAACAAGATTTTACAAGTGTGAGTATTTTTATATGAAAGTGTACTACTTACCGGTCCTAAGAAAATTTATTTCACAGAAAGAAGTGTTGGGATGATTTAATTATGATTTTTTGCAAATTTAGCTAAAAGAAAGGTAAATAAATCTATAGGCATGTTTTAGTAGGTAGTTTTGTCAAAATCATGTTTACAGAGTTAAAGAGCACTAAGTTAGAAGTTCAACAAAATTGGTTTCACATTTTTAATAATTTTTATGAACCTACTAGGAATTTATAAACTTCTAGGTTATAAAGAAGTATATAAAAGCTATTTCCATTTTTAGAGAAAAATCCTACACAAAAGTTCTCATTTTTTTTATTTTACAACATTAAAGAGAACATTTTTATGAATTCATAGAAATTTGGTTCACTGGAAAAGGAGTTAGGATGAATTTTCTATGCACTTTTGAAGTTTATAGAAATTTCCAATTTTCAGCACGTGTTCATAGTAATTTTCGTTAAGAGTCCCTAAGGTTTTCTCCATTTACACACAGGTCCTCGCTGCAGCTCTCTGTGAGAGGAAAATATATAACACGAACCCTGAGCTTTTCAAAACATTATAGAGAAGTCCATCTTCTTCTCCAACGAGCAGAGACAGGGCAGCACCATGGCTGAGCTCGATCTCGAGCTCGCCGGCGGCGAACGGCGGCCTGGATGGGGGCGAGGTTAAAAGAGAAAATTTAGAGCAAGTCTTTGCGATTCCATTCCTCTAATTCTCCCGGCCGGTGGTGGCCGGAGATGGCCGGAAACTCGCCGGCAGTGAAGAGAAGTGGCGGCGAGCTTGGGCTACACGTGCATGTGGCAATGCGGCAAGGAGAAGGCTTAGGTGAGGCATGCAAAGGTCTCAACGGAGTACGCTGGTGCTCACCGACAGGTCGCGCCTGGTGGATGAGCTCCGGCGAGGTAGGAACGATGCTGGCAACGGTGGAGAACTCCGGCGGCAGCAGTAGTGCAATGGCGGCTCTGATCTGTTGCATGCATGTCCAAAGCATCACATGCATGAGGTAGAACATCGCCTAGGGTTGCTACCACTGCAAGGAATCGATGGATGGCTCACCGGGTGGACGGGAATCGACGGCGGAGGCGCTCGGTTGGAGTTAGAGAAGACGACGTCGATCTCCCTCCTCGGTTAACCGATCTAGGTGGTTCTTGGGGCGTTTTAAGGCTGGAAGGGAGGTGACTCCAGTGGCGCAGCAGCTCGGCAGGCGGACGTCCCACGCAGCGGGAAAAGCCAACACGATGGCACGGCTGCGCAACAACGACGTCGTGGCCATGCTCCCGGGCTCCGTGGCGAGGCCGCGTACCCGGCGAACGGCTGCAAAGAAAGAAGTGGGATCAACATAGCAGCTTAGGCATACTAAGGAGGGCTTGGAACGTGGAAAAGAAAGTGGAGACGACGACTTGACGAGCGGCGGCGACACCTTCTTCTCCACGGCCGTCAAGAGGAAGGAGGGCGTGGAGGACGAGCAGGAGCTCTCTCCCTGGGTTTGTTCGGCGTTGGGGAGGTGTGGAGTGATGGTGAGCTGGCTGGATGGAGGTAGAGGCCGAGATAAGGTGATCGACTCGTCGACATGTCGCGGCCACGCGTCGAGCGCGAACAGTGGCCGGTCTGGCTTGTTTTCATGCGAGCTGAGGTGGACCGGGGTGGGGGCAAGCCAAGGCCAATGCCATGGGGGTCCAGGTCGTGACACTCTAGGTTTGAGTGAGAGGTATGGGTAGATACACTGGTATACATTGATTTAGGGGTATTTTTCAGGTTTTTTCTGAATTTTTCTCTCCCTCTCTCTTTGTAAAACAGTTTGACCTAGTTAGAGGAGGGCTAAAATTATGCCAATTTGCAGGGATGTATTTTTAAGCACCTAGTTTCCATTTTTCAAAGTTTCAACCAAAAATTCCAAGTATTTTGGTCACAGAAAAAATGTGAAAAGTGCTATGGCTAAGGCATGGATGAATTTTTAAGGGGTCAAACAGGGCAGCTAAAATCCTGTAAAATTTATATTAATTCATGATAAATAATATAGTATTTGAATAAATTATTTTCCATATATGTTTCTGTGAAAGTTGTTGCACTTTTAGGAGTTGGTCTATTTTTGTCGATTAGGGATTACTATTCATCTAGAACAACCTGTACTGATCTATTTAATTGAGGTGCTTACAGAAGGGATAAAATTATGAAATTTTTACAGGGGCTTACTCACATCACCTGACATGTTTAGTAATTTTTCTAGGATTTTTAGATGTACAGAACTTGGGAAGTAAAAACTAGCACAAAGCAAAGGATTAGCTAGGATTTAATTTAATTTGAGTTTGACTATTTTGACTGATTAAGTTGAGGCACTAGAGAGGGTGATAAAAATATTAAATCTTCATAGTAGTCATCTCAGGTTGCCTAGGTGATGTGAGGATTTTTCTGAAATTTTATGATGCTTCGATTCGTTGCATAACATGTGTAGGTTTATTTGTCATGCAGAAATCAATTATGCCAAATATGAAAAATCAAACAAGCCAAAGAATTTGGACTTCACTACCAAGGGTACACATGCATCCAACTAGGGTTTCTACGAGCTTACTATGTGGGATCGGGTAGACTAACCGATGAGCGAAAGATTAACGACTTCACTACGGTGTCTCTAGACTAATTAGACATTTTAATTTATTTAATCACAAGTAGACTTGGACTAGGCTTAGGAGCCAAAAGAAGATGCACTACGAAACGTCGGGGATCGTCTAATGTCGAGTTGGTTTGGTCTTAGATTTCACCTCTATTCCATTTACCCAAGAGATAAACATTAGTCGAGCTGGTCTTTAATTGCGTGGTAAAAATTAATTTATGCTAGTGCATGCTTCGAAATTTGGCGAGGCTTAAAATAGTTAGTGTTATTACCCTAGCAATTTAAGGGATTACTGTCATCACTCTATAGTTGTAGTTTAACATGAGCATCTACATGCATTAGTTGGAATTTAGACGGTCTCACTAAGTCGATGTCATTTACTATAGGTTAAAACCAGGGTTTTGACTAGAAGAGAGTTAAATTTAATATACAAGAATGCTTCAACTACAACTGACATTAAAGAAGTTCATACAGATGTATACTTACTTTCTACCCTACCTCATTACCAGGGTTTTAGTCAAAAGTTTTAATTTCTACCAATTTTTAGACATAGGAGTAAATTGCAAAAAAGGTAATTGTACGAAAAGTTTTTTTTAAAACTTCCATTTTTTTTCACTATGGACCATAAGATGACAACACAAAGTTATTAAAAGTTCAAGATGTTACAGATTCGATCGGATGGCCCAGATTGATCTAAGGTTTTAAATTAGATCGGAGGGCTGAGATCCACCCGATCATAGATCGAACGGCTAGGATCTGACCTAAAGATCTAATGGCCGAGATCTAACTAAGGATGGATCGAACGGCTAGGACTTAACCGAAACATCCGACGGCTAGGATCTATCCCGATCAGATGGGTCACACGGGCTGACGCAGCGCTGATCTGGCGTCAACATGGCGGCCACGTCGGCAACCGGCGATGGCGGTGACGGCGGCTCGGGTTCCTATGGTCGTCGGCGATCGGCTACGTGGCAGAGCGCGGAGAGTACAGAAAAAGATAGAGGGGCAAAAGGTGAGTCTCACCGTGGGTGGAACGACGGCGAACGGTGACGAGGTTGACCAGCGGTGGCGCTCCTCGGGTTCACGGCAGCGATGACGCTCCGGCAGTCTCCGAGGGCAAGGAAGAGGCGGTCGGGACTCCTCGCGGCCCGGCGGTGCTAACTGCGGCAACGGCGAGCACTGGCGACGACGGAGGCGGCGGCTAGGCGCGACCGAAAGCTAGGCGGCGGAGGCGATGGGATCCCATGCGCGGAGAAGATGGCTAGGGCTGTCTACGGCTCAAGATGATGCTCAGAAAAGATCCTAGGGCCTCGGGCAAAGCTATTTAAGGAAGGAAGGGGAGGAATCCGGCTTGGGAACGACTCCAACGGTGGCGGAAAACTAGGGATAGGGGTTCTCCCAAACAGACTCGAGCCCGAGCTCGATTCGTCGCAGTTGGGACTCCGGATCTTGGGGGAAAAGACGGAGGGAGATAAGGGAAAGAAAGCCCCTCAACCAGTTTTGGATTTGGGCTCACGCGGTGACCGGATTTGGCACGGATTCGACGGCGCAGCGACGGCGTTCTCGAACTCGGCGGGGAAGATGAATCCAACTGGTGGGGCCCACCTGTCAACGAGAAGAGAAGAGAGAGGAGCGGAGGCGGGCCGCTGTTGGCTGGGCGCACGCGCTCGCCCGGGAGGGAGCACAGTTTTGGGCCAGAATCGGCCCAGGCGCAGGGAAAGGGTTTTTAATTTGTTTTTCCTTTATTTAATTGTTGTAATGCTTGTTTTATTTATTAAAAATATTTTCCTTGCTCAATTAATTCCTAGAAAATTTCAGGAGGTAAAGGATTAAGCAAAGTATTTTTTAAAATTATCTCTAGGCCACTTTTGGTTAAGAATTTTCTCTGTTTTTAATATTCTCACTCCTTGAGGCTTTTAAAATAATTTCTAAAATTCCTTTTTCCACACAATTATTTTAGTTAGGTAATTCAAGGTGTTACAGTCGGGCTCCTGCGAATGATGCCCTCTGTTCACGAGTCGCAGCAGGGTTCGCGAGTCGCAACAAGCCGAATCAGTACAGGGAGAGAGGGGGTAGTGTGGTAGCATTTGCGGGTAATTTCACTGCAAATCTATGGGTACTTCTGTAATACGGTCGGAGTTGGAGTTGTGCAGCCACCGGGATGCTGCTCCAGTGCGCTAGTACAAAAAAAAAGATCGATCTAGTCTACTCCGCTCCAATTTTTTTGGATCTGAACCGTTTGGTAGAGCTCCAGCTTAATCAGGGGTGGATCTAGGAGCTGTACCAAACAGGCTCTAAGATGTGTCAAGAACATAGAAATCTAGGAAGAGATTATAACACTATGTTAATTTAGTCAGCCTAATTCCTAGGGACTCGCCCAAAAGAGCATCCAAGCTACCTAAATCTTGACCTTGAAAATGATTATAAAACTTAATATGTGTAGTTTGATGTTTGTACTGTTTATGGTTCATAAACCGGGGAAGCGTGAGTTCGGAAGCTCTTTATCGACTAATTTCTTGTTATATTCATCCAATACCTGAGTAGATTTATGAGCTTGAAAAGATACAAAGAGATCACGATGGTAGACAATAGTAAGACTGTGGTGAATGATAGCAAAGCTTTCACAACCCTTTTATGCAGCATCCTCTCTTCTTGCTCTCTAGGACCTAATTTTATCCAACCATCTACAAACTTGAAAGCCCCGATTAGTTCTGGAGTTATTAGGTGACTATCCCGTTCTTCATATTCCGGAGAATTGAAAAGCAAGCTCTGTATTGAAACAATAAGACTATTCTAACACTTACTAATTTTGTACTCCAGCAGGTCCTCCACGTCCCAACTATTCCATCATGTTGACTTAAACAAAACATTAATAGAGCAGAGAGTCACTTACAACTGCTGGGATGTTCGTATTGGCAGGTATGGACTTGACAATTTCCATGAGGGAAACTGCAGCAGCAGACTGCTCTGCAGCCTTTCTGTTGAAGAATCTGGGCAGGGAGTTATACTTGGTGTTGTTAATGACCACTTTCCATCCCCCCACGCTTTCCCTGGTGCAGGAGGGTTCCTTTTCCTTTTGGGTGCAAAGTGCGTGTGGATTCTTCTAGCTCTAGTCAAACCCCAGTAATGGGTGGGTCTCCCTTGATTATCAACATTTGATCGCGAGGAGCTCGCCATCGCCGTCGCCATCAGAAAACTCTAGCTCCCTCTAGAGATTAGATTATCAACGTTTACAGACAACTTCTTGGCCGCCATCATCATCTGAACCAAATATCCTCAAAAGTAGGTTTATCCCATCCCGTCCCACGAACCAACCACATGCTAAGTGGACAATGCTAGCAACTGTACAAGTACAATTCATATATACAAAAGGACAATGAGGCCCTCTTACCTTGATGCACTGGATGACTGTCCAGTGCTTATAATGCAACACTTAAACAAGGCATTGATTCATCAAGCCGTCTAATATTGTGTTAGCTGGACAAATGCATCTATCTATTGAACAACATCTATGATAAACATGTGCATGCATTCTCCCTGGGACCATATAAACAACGACTTGCCCAGGCAGTCCCCACTAACTTGATTTATCATATGGAAGCACCTCCAAACCTTTTTACGCTTGGGAAAGGAAGCTGACTAAGGAGAACAACAATCCAAATTGGATGACTATTTACACTGTGGTTAACCTAGTTATGATTATTTGGGAAGCCTCCAAGTGGAATGATGGGACCAGGACAAGATGCCACTTTCATCTTTCGCAACCTTCTGCAAGGGAGGCTAATGAATCCTATTTTGTATCTTACAAATTGCAGGGTCAGATCAGAGATGTAGTTGCCCAAGAAGTAATATGCACCAGAAGCTGTGGCACTTCCATACCGCCACCACCATGTCACTGACCAGGCTTCATATCATCTTGTATCTTGTAGCTGGACCATGGTGTGGATCCATCGCTTGGCCAAACATGAGGCCTATTGAATGGATCATCATTGCACAGAACAAGATGTAAACCTCATCGTATTTGGTAATTGTCCTCAGCGTAGATAGAAACAAGAGCATTATCACCAGCACCAGCGGCAAGGAGTGATTTGTATGGGTGGAAAGAGAGGCAGTTTACGCTGCCTATTCGCTGACCCATAAAAGATGGCTGGTAGCGAATTATTGTCAATTGTTCTCCTTCAAGACTGAACACTTTGATCATCTGCTTGGCTGAGCCGCTTGCAATGACTGGGGCATGCCGATGAACAGCTAATGCTGTTAGTGAACCCCTATGTGCTTCAATAGTGAGGTAGGGTTCAGATGTCCTTCTAACATCAAGGAACTGAATGTCTCCAGCTTGAGATGCACTTACAATCTATATTTGCAAAAATAACAAAAGGAGAGCTTTGTAAACCTCAAATAGTCCTAAAAAATTGGCTGCTCAAACAATTAAAACCACAAGGCATACAGAACATTGTCAGACAGAGATAGGGGAGGATTTACCTTGTATGGATCAAACCCAGGTTGAAATCCTATACCAACAACCTTTTCTGATCTTGGAGCATGTGGTCTTGCTGTATATACTAGCCTACAGCAATGCAAAAAATTGAACTTAGGAAGTAGCATAAATGCATGTGCGCAAATAAGCATGCATGTGTGTGTTGGGGGTGGGGGATGCAACATGAAATGAAATCTCTGCCATGGAACATGTGGTTGATATCTCATCAAATGACATGACAGCTAAAGGATGCAAATCATTATCTACTTACCTATCAGGTGTACGCACGTCAAATATCCTGACAGATGCATCAACAAAACCAGCAGCAAATTGGCCACATCGAACCTGAGATGCAGACTGAAAAAAGAAGCAAAAATCATTATCTTGAATTCCTGATTACTCAAATAGCACATGCATAAAGTAACAAGAACTCACAAGAGCTGAAATGCTGCTATCAGCAGTTGACTGAATGGTGTTGACAACTTGTTCCTTGTCAAGATCCCATACTATGATAGAAGACATGTCACCAGATGCATACTGTTTTACAACAAATGGAGTAAGTTTCCGTATTACAATAGCCTTGATTAATGAGACATTACAAAACATCAGGAAAAGGCTTTAGAGTATCACCAGATAACCCGACTGCTGCTGCCAATCAAACACAATACTGCGACAAGCACTTCGATAGCCTTGAACTGATGAGAAAGCAGTTACAAGTTTTTGTCCTCCCTTTTGAGTATAGTTCCTCCATATGCGGACATTTCCGTCACCTACCATATGAAAAAAAAATACATATCAAAATGGTACAAAACAAATGGAAACAGGAAAACATAAAGATAAGAGATTTACTTGAGCCAACTAACAGCAAGCTATCATCAAGCTCATTGATTAGCAAAAGTTTAGATAGGCCTCTGTCAGATAACTTGTGGTTTTCAAAAGTATTCACTGGCAGCGCATCGTCATAGTTCCATACTCTGAAATGAGAGACCAAACTTTAGCGCGACTGCAATAGTGCATCTGAAGCACAAAAAATTTCAATTTTAACAAAAGATTCCAGTATAATGATGCTTATTTGTTTACCTTATTTGTTCGTTTTCATCAGCAGCAACAACGATCGGAGAAAATGGCAACAATAATGATGCTTTTGTACCCAACTCAAACCTTGTATCCCAACTAGCAATTTGGCTGGTCATCTTGCAAGCTGCTAATGCCACCAATACATAAAAAAAGAAGCATAAAATTAATCAGACGAATAAGTAGAGAACTCCAATAGCAATAATGTAATGTAAAATAATGGTGCCTGGCCACATACAGGATCGTTGGCATTTAGCAATGCAATCCATTGCAATTCGTTCTCGCTCTTCTCTTCTAGCATTTGCTTCCTCATTATCATCAGAACCAGTTAGAAGTGGCCTAGAAAAGTGACCACAACTCCATCTGTAAATTGTTGATTGGGGAAGTATATCAAGCCCCATGTTACTGGGGGCTGCACTGGAGCTTAAAAGCGGATCAGCTAAGCCATCAGGTGAGTTCAAAAGATGTGGTCTGAACTCCATTGAACACACTCGGCGCAATCCTGTGAGGTAATCATGCTGAGGGGGGCTAACAGGAGGAGTCCTAAAGGCCATCGAGAAATTTCCTACAAAATATTGAAAGAGCTGAATTCAATAATCATTTACCCCCACACATAATGTAGTGCACAGAAAAAGGCAGGCATACTCCAGGCACTTAGCAAGGATAGAAATTATTAACCTACCAGAGTTCATATCAAACCAGGAAGAGGAGCGTGCCATTCCAAAGTTTGACGAAGGGGGGGCAGATGTCTCTCCTGGGTGTGCACCTCCACTGCTAAGTCTACTATTTCTCATGACAACTTGCTCAACACCTATGAGGGACAGTGCCCTTCGCCCAATACTTGCAATTCTTGGGTAAGGATCTTTAGCAACATTGCACATAGTTGCTATAAATTGGGAATAGATCCCATTATCAACAGGCCTTGACCTTGTGTAGTTGAGACCACCATTACTTGAATTCTTTCTCAGTAATATGCCTGAATCAGAGTGTTGGGAAGAATCATCTGACTGTGGAGAACCATGCATGATGCTATTTGTTGCAATCGGGCTACTCGTAGAGATTCTTCCATCACGACCAGTGGCACTGTTATCACTGCCAACCCTTAAAACGGGACCAATATGTGGGGCGGGCTGTCTGCTACCTTGTATAAAGCTGCTGGGACTGTAAACATTGCTCGAATTAATATTAGCCAATGATGGTAACGACTTCAGCAGTGAATTGGTTTGAGGTTTCCAGTACTCAGCAGCAACAGATTTGATATGTTTGTTATGACCCATCGCAAAGCGGGTAAGCGCTGGAAGACATCAAATCAACTCAAAATTATTGCCACAAAATCAAGAGGAATCTATAGGCTCGACATACTACTAAATGAGTGTAAGTACAATGTATTTGGTAAATTCACGTACCTACAGCAACCTCAGATCTAACAAGAGGGCTACCATCTGAAGAGATCTGCAGAAGGCTTCGGACAACATTTATTTCAGCTCTAACCTTTTCATCATCATCAGAATCGTCATCAGCTCCATTCAGTGATGGAGATCCAATATCCACGAGATTTCCAAGTGCAAAAACAGCAGAAGCTCTGACCTGGTAAGATCAAATATTTAACATTTATGTTGTGAAGCAGGTAGAAGGAAGAATTAACACAACAAGACAGCAGCCATACTTCAGGTTGAGGCTCTGACAATAAACATATAACAATTTCTGGTGCGTTTGATTGCAGACCAAGTAACTGAGCCTCAGGGAAATCTTCCCAAAGTTTGCCAAGGCATAAACAAAGCCATTGCAAAAGCAAAGGCTCTGTCTGTGCATCATTTGGATTTTCAGGTTGCAGATGTCTCAGACACACATCTATAAGCCCTGCATTAACGCAAGCCTCTTGACCAATCCTATGCCCATCCACAATAACTGCTAAAACGAAAGCAGCCATTGCACGCTGCTCTGGGTAAGCATCCAAACTGTCAAGAAATCTGATAAAGTATGCATGCCCTCCATCTTTCACCAAATCAACCTGGCATGACTGTCATTTGAAAAACAGAGCAACTAAGTAAATACCTGAATCTTGAGAAATAAAATGACTGAGAGATTTCAACGTAGAGTGCCACCTTATCAAGAGAGAGAATTTTTGTCCATATGAACACAAGAATTTGGTGCAACTCCATTGCACTTGTTTGAAGCAGTTTCAGTACATAAGGGAAGATACCAACGGACAAAGCCTAAAATGGTTCCAGAATTTGAAGTATGAGTAAGATAGTATATGATGACACTTCTACCCAAAAAAAGGGCACGAGGAACAGTCAACTCCATACCAAATCAACTGCCCAAGGTCCCATGTCAAGAAATCTTCCAAGCAGAACAAGTGCTCTAAATCTGTGTGACTGACTAAGCAAAACCTACACACAACACAAGTGTATTAGAGCAAAGTAAAACAATTGATAATTAAAGGGAACCCATGTAGCACATTTCCAGCACAAATACTAAAAGCAGCAATGTATTTAAAAGAATTCACAAATAAGTAACAAGGGGATTTTGCAAGATCATATTAACCTGTAGGATTACACAATGATATAAATAGAACCAAGATGGTATAAGTGTGTAAAAAAAAAGCCTCATGGATGTCGACCCAATTCTTTTTGCCATCATTTGGAGAGTCAGTTAGCAACTTACCATTCAAATAACAAAAAGAAAAAACACTAGCATCAAGAATAGCTGGTTGGAGAAAATGTCTTGCCTGGAGAACAATAGGTAACTGTTCAGGGGGTTTCTTGTTTTCAGAGCCATGATCAAGCCACACTTCAAATGCTGTCAATTGTTCCGTGAAAAATGGACTCGGCTGGTTTGAGTAAGGAAATAAACAAAGTGATGGTACTGAAGTGATAATTCTCAAACAGCAAAACAATGTCAACAAAATGTTGATGTTTTCCAAAGTATTAAATCATTCAAAAAAGCAAAGACAGGTAACAGCACCTGAAACTCTGCATTAGGATCAGCAATTAATTGAGGAAGCTTAGAAAGGCAGATCTCTGCAGCCATGTCCCATGCATCCCTAAAACTTAGCAAATTAAAGAAAATACAGAAGAGGTAGCTAAAATAGAAAAAGAATGGCTAGTGTCATCAATTACCACATATGGTGCTGATGAGTCGGTGGCAACAAAGGGTATGAAATTGGGGAACAATTTGCGGACCGCATGATTCTCTCGGCAAGTAAGAAGTTGCGAAAGAGACTAGCAACCAAAAGATCCTGCCTGAAGAGTCTTTGGAATAGATCTGCATAGTGAAAGTTGAATCATAACAGATCAAAAAAACTTGAATGAGAATAGCAATTCATCACTGGCATTAATTGTAACTAAAATGACTATCAGTACCATGAGGAAGAACATTCCATGCAATAGTGTCTGTGATAGCAGTGAAAATCCAGTTCAACTCCCCTAGAAGAGTTTTACGGTCATTTTGCCTTCCAGGAATTTGGTCAATAAGATTGTGTTCCATAGAACCACGGAGTAATGACCGCTTACAAAACCTGAATAGTTTATATACATGAATATAGACCATTATTGATGCAGATACAGCATGAGAAACTCTACGTCTACAGCAACCAAATATGAGAAGGGGGCGAACCAGTGCAGCGCCATTTTGATGGGTGTGGTGAGGCAAGCTGTGAACACATCAGCAGGAAATTCTGCACTCTGTGGGAGAGTTTGATGTGCCTCACAGGCCGCAAGGAGAATGCAATCCTTCGATGAAGATCCAGAAGAGCTAGAACTCCAGTCTAGGCGCTAAAGTGAACATGAGTAGTCATAGTAAATATTAAACAGTCCAACACTAGGAACAGATAGGAAATTATGATTATAACTTCCAATTTCAAGTATCTGGCGTACGTATAAAAATTAGAAGGAACTATACCATACCTCCAGAAAAGCTTTCACGATCATTCCAGCTGCTGAGCAGTCAAAAACATATATAGAAGGTGTTTTCAGCCATGAATCAAGATCAGTAATGGGAAGCGGAATATATTGTGTGTAACTCTGCACCAAAAAGTAAAAAAGGGCACTTTGTCAAAAACACATATGGATAAACAATGCAGCAACTTATGCAGCGCCTTTGCGATATTCACCTTGTTAAATACCCAAATCTCCCCATTAGCTGTAGGCTTTGGTACACCATGACCATTGTAATGAAAAAGGACTCTCTCTGTTCTAGCAAATTTGCGGCAAGTATTACAAAGCTTCTTAACTTCATCAACTGTCGGATCCAACTGAAGCTTGTAACGAGCCTGCAAGCATCATTCAGACATGATGTAAGTAATTTTATCATAATACAGTCTATAAACAGGAAAATAAGTGCCTCACCTTTGGCTGCCATCGCTCATATTGTGAGTGTAATGTTTTCCCAATAGTTTCAAGGGCTTTTGGAGGTGCCATAGAAAATGGATCTGAAGATAAATCAATGAAAGAGCTATGAGCAGAACTCAAAGCAAATGTACAAATGCATTAGGCGTACAAAGTTGAATCACCATGCTTATTTCAGATATGCATTCTTGCTCTAGAACAAATCAACAAATAATAAATTTTATTGATCAAGTTCCTACCATCCACAACTTAAAGGTACAGCATCTCATAGTGCAGACCAGAAAAGTTTAATCCTCTTCAACCAATCATCAAGCTTTCACAGATCAAAGTTTTTATATGCATATAATCAGCTAAAGAACACAGAGCAAAATTAATACTCATTTGGGTATAACCAAACAGAAAATTAACAGTAATTCTACAAAATAGAATGTGTCAGACAGTCTTTGCTGCAATAACCTCTGATTACAAAAAAAAACCCTTATTTGCCATTTAGAACAGTCAACAAAAGATATAGCTTAAATGAGTTCAAACACGGCATGTAGAGAAGAAATACAACAATAATGGAGTTGCATCCCATACATATGAAATAAAACTGTCAACTGCAGGCAGCCGTAAATTTTCCAGCAGACTGAAATTCAAGCATATACATATGGCCAAATGTTTACCTATCCAGCACTCCTTTCTTGCACAAGGGGAAATTTTGATCACATCCGGCGGATCAACACTAATGTTTAAACACAACACAAGTGCCACACAGCCAGTTTTCATCTGCACTACCAAAACATTATTAGTACATAGCATAAAAGCAATAACATCCAACAGTGCACCAGAAAAAAAAAGAATAGAAATACAAATAGAAGTATAGAAAATCCAAAAGAAGCATCCAGAAGACCAGAAAAGTATTGGGACAGATCGATATTCTGACCAACGTAGACAGTCAATTTGAAAAGCAAAGTTATTTGCTGATTAGCTACTTCTAGAGAAAACAAACGAACCACAACCATGGTACAATTAATTGGTAAATAGGCTCTCCATCAGGTCATAATAATTTAGTATATTCTTTTTATGAAGCACATGCCATAAACTGGGTTAGTAAACTTCAACACAACGCTCCACCCTAGATAAATAAAAATAATATGCAAAACCCACTAGGGACATCAGTCATCTGAAGAGAAAAGAAATAGCTTATTCAACATGAGTGTTCTTTTGTTGGAACCAAGCATTTCTATAATACCCAAAAAGCTTATTCAACATATGCATTATAAGAGTGATTTTGTCCAAAAGAAATTACGACTCATAAAACTATCCCAGATGGGGTCTCAAGGTTCCTTCCTAATTGTCATCTCTTTTCCAGTATGCACTACTTCCCAATTCCCATCCTTCGTCATACTTCCATTGCAGATTTACATTCCTTAAAACTACCGCATACTCACATGCTAGTGCAACATGTGGTGGAAATCTCTTAAGCCTCTAGTGATGCCATTACCTTGGATAGCCAACTGTAACATGATGACTATACTATACACCCCCCCCCCCCCCAAAAAAAAACAAAAAAACACACCCACACCAAATCACCATTTTCACATATCAACTTCCCCGCCAAAATCAGCTGAAGCTAAGTTTCTCTTTCTAGCAACATGGTGCCAAACTGCCAATCAGCAATAACAAATATTGTCACCTGGATAGGGTACAGTCCGCTGATTTGAAAGCAATAACGACTACAGAATCCACCCAACTAGATTAAAGATTCAAGGACCAGCTCCAAACTGTTAACCTCAAGGCTAACAACAGGATGGCACTGATAAGAAAGGCGAGATGCTTCCTTGGACTTATTATCTGAATATACATATAGGCGAGTTGGGGATTGGCATGCTGCATTCAACCATGAAGAAATAAAAGGAGCAACAACATAGCGACACCGCTATTATGTCCCTTGTTCCATTTGTGTTGATTAACAACATGATAGATTTGATAAAATTGTGCATTGCTTGAGCCCTGCACCTCAGCCCCTCGAAACTTCACAGATGGGAACTTAGTGTCTTTTTTGTTTTTTAACTGGGAAACTGAGTGCCTTGCTTAATAGCAGTACAGATATTGTAACATCATCCATTGCATGACTTGAAAAACCCCATTACAGCTGAAATGTCATCATAATCAAATAATAATAGTGTGGAACAAAATGGATAAAAGATACTTAAATATGCTAGTACGGCCACCCTCTTAACCCAATCAACAGCTGCCCCTAATTTTCATTGTCAGCTCAATCCATTAAACGCATTGGTAATTACTACCCTATGAATCCAACAAAATAGGAACCAGCAAGAGTTGAACAGCAGCAGCAGGCAGAATAGCAAGGTCAGCTACATCCATTACCCGGTCTTTGGGTCGCCATTTGGAGACGAGCCCGCTGGTGGAAGGCCCTGCCGCCGCCGCCGCGGCCTCGTCGAATCCCTCGTGTCGCTGCTCGCACAGCACGACCACCTGGGGCAGGTAGGCCACCGGCGACGGCGACTCCTCATCGGCCGCGTCCCTCCTGGGCTCCGGTCCATTCTCCACGGGGAGCTGCTCATCGACGTGGTTGGTATGGTGATTGGGCAGGGCCGCGGAGGGGGCGGCGGAGGAAGAGGAAGAGGAGTGCACGAGCCTGGACGCCATGAGATCTCCCAATGCCATCTACGCTTGCTCTCTCCTGGTCGCGGTCACCCCGCAGCCATCAGGAGGTGGGGGGTGGGACAGCGCCGCAGCAGCGAGCTTCTCCACCCGCACAATCGAATCCAACAAGCCTGAAGAATCCGAATCCGAAGGAGGGAGCGAGCCCCGCCGGGCGCCGGTGGGGATGATGAGAGGACGGCAGCGCGGGGAGTGGGGAGGGGTTTAGGGTTAGGGTTTGGACGGGAGGGTTGGGGACGGGAAGCGGCGGGGAGGAGGTGAGGTCAGGTGGAAGAGGGAGGAGGAACAAGGGGGAGAAGAAGACGGGGAAAATATATTACTATAAAAATCGGAAATTGGATTCTCCCCTCGCTTCCATTTTTTCCCCTCTTCTGCGACTCCGGCCGTATGAGATGCACAGCAGCGCAGGCTCGTGGCCGTGCGCTTCTTCCTGCCTTTGCTGTCTTTTTAGTTTTGTGTGTGTTATGTTTTTTCCTCTTTTTCTTGCTTTGTTTCTGTTTTTTTCTCTATTTTTCGGTGATGGTGCTCTTAAGCGGTTAAGCACAAGGATAAGGATAAATAGAAGTTTGCAACTAAAAGGGTTACTATATAGCTCCTTCAGGTCCAAAAGTTAGTTGGTTCCTCCATAATGCTTTAGGTCCTGATTGAAAGGGCTGGTTGAGGTGAGCTTGTTTCTCGTTATTATAAGTATGTTTCTCGTTATTATATAGCTCGTTATTATATGGTGTGTTTTTTTGCAAAATTTTATATATGAAAGTTTCTTTAGAAAAATCAAATAAACCCATTTTTCAAGTTTATAATAATTACTCTCTCGAATCTGTTCTAGACTACTATATTTTGGAACGGATAGAGTAATACTTAATTAATCATTATATTTTGGAACGGATAGAGTAATACTTAATTAATCATTTTGCATGTAGCTTTTGAGCCGGTCGAAATAGCCCTTTCGAACGGGGCTTAGCTAGTTTATTTAGGAGGATGTGGCATGCATAGTGGAATTGGCATGCCTTCACCTAAAATGGTTTTGCTGAACCTGTGTCTACTAAACTTAATAAAGAAAATTAGTAGCATTTTTGCATTGCTAGATTTACTTTAAATTAATTTTTAGGTAGGGTACTATCAAGATTTAAATTCCAACAAATCTAGCATTGAAGATCTATTTTAGAACATGTCGGTGGATTGGTACCCGATCGCAGTATTTGTGTATATATGGTATATTTATATGTGTACGATACGATTGATATGAGGATGCAAACGAAGTTGTAGCGAGGCAAGGGAGACAGAGATTTTTATACAGGTTAGGGCCCCCGAGATGGGTAATGGTCCTACTCCTGTTTGGCTAGATGCTAATGTTTTTCACTATATCAATCTCATGAGTATAAAGTATAGGGTGAAAAACCCTAGTCTAGTCTGTCGTTATTTCGACGTAGGGCTTAGGTATGGTGGTTGACGGCTAACTATCGTTGAGCTTCTTCAATGTTGACTCAACGAGATTAAAGGTGGCTTGTATTATCTTGTCTCTGATTGAGATGCATTGTTCATTTCCTCCTATGAGGCCTTGTATTTATATCCTTGGGCACCCCTTGTCCAAGTAGAACTAAGGAGTCAAGTATGGATATAATTTGAGCAGTCCCGGCCAGATCCAAGCAGGACACTGTCTTTTCTTCCTTATATGGGACTCCTTCCTCATTTGCTCCAGACTTTATCCATATTTATGGAGTTTGTTTCCGTATAGAACTTAGTATTGAAAGTGCATCTAGGCCCCTATGTAGGTTTTCGATGATTGATGACAAACAATTAAGGGACTAATGGGCTTGATGAGTGTATAAGCAGGAGACTAGTCCGATGGATAAAGTAAAGATGAAGAATGGGATACAATGTGGTTACATTATGATACAAGGCAACAAATGACTAAAGATGGCAAGATAGGGTGAAGAGTTGGCAAGACTTGGCTATGAGAAGGAATATGCTTGGGAGAAGGGCAAGCAGGGCCTTGGCGCCGAAGGACCGATGCAGTGGTGAAGGAGCAAGTTCTTGGTGCAACACCGATGGACCAATTGAGGCCATAAGAAGTCACAAGTTACTGAGGATCAATCTTTGTTAAAGAAGAAGTGAGCATGGCAAGGCTTGAAAGGAAGAAGATCAAGATTGCCAAGAAGAAGCACTAGGCCGGACAGTCCAAGAGTGGAGTTGGATTGTCCAGGCAAGCTGAAGAAGAGATGGATCGGACAGTGCGGGAGTGACCAGATAGTCCGGGCAACTGGTTCATGACTTGGTTCGGACAGTTTTGTTTCAACTAGCCGGACAATCCGACAGAGATCGGATAGTCCGATCTATGCAAGTTTGGCATGTAGGACGAAGTGTTTGTCCAAATCAAATTATACTGTCCGATAGAGGTCGAACTATCTGGGTTGAGTTGATCGACAACTAGACGAACAGTCCGGCACGTTGCCGGACAATCCGCTCTATGCAAGTGCGGCGTGTAAGACAATTGGTTTATCTAAGTCAACTTGTATAAGATGGACTATCTGGGCAAGGTCAGACGGTGCTGATCACTACAGAGCCGTATAGTCCAGGGCAGTGCTGGACAGTCCGACAAAGTCTTTGTTCGGCTTGGTCGGACAATGGTTTTTGTATAGACTGGATTTTCCGATAGAGCGGACAATTGGTCGGATAATCAGTCAGACAGTCCGATAGCGGTATCGGACTGTCCGTCCCTTTATAGCCCAATAGTTAGTTGTTAGTGACCGTTTGAAAAGTTCTATGGAGCCGGGCTGTCCAAGACGGCACCGGACTGTCCGACTCTATACAGACGCAAGCAACGGTTAGAAACAGCTAGCTGGAGGAGTTGGGGCTATATATACCCGATGGCTTGGGGTTGTTTAAGGACTTTTGGGCCCTCTTCTACGTGAGCAATCCAAGTGATGGTCCAAGAGCCTCAAGAGCATATTGAAGATGTTTTGAGGAAGAGATTAGACATGAGAGTGTGCTTAGTGCAAAGATTAGAAGGCTAGTCATGTCCACCACTTGCTCTTTGTGTGCTAGAGCTTGTGTGCTGCTAGTGGGTTGAATTGAGATTGGTTGGAAGATCTTTTGAGAGAGATTTGAAGTGGAGATTTGTAATCCCGCAAGCAACCGAGGAGTGTGGTGTGCCCGGGAAAAGATTGTGAAGGTTCTACCTCACCTTCGCAAGGAAAGAGGCAAATTGAGTAAAAGCCAAGCTTCGCCTTGGTGGTTGCTTGGTAGAGCAAGCTTGACTGATCAAAGGGAGTTGCATGGCATCCAAGCTTGGACCGTGGGGGTCGCTTGGAGCACGGACTTACCCTTGGTGGTAGCTTGGAGACCAAGGCTTCACCAAAGGTGGTTGCTTGGAGAGGAAAAGGGTTGAAAGAGACCTGGCCTTTCGAGGCCCCTCAATGGAGAGTAGGAACGGTTGGTTCCGAACTTCGGTAAAACAAATTGGTGTCTCCTCTATGTCTTTACTTTGCACGTATTACTTATCTTGTTGAGCTATTCATTGAACATATTGTGTGCTTGCGTATCTCTTGTTGATCACCTCATAACTCTAGTTTATATATCTAGTGTGCAAAGTGTTCTATCTCGCCAAGGGAATCACTTTCTCTGTATAGGGCCGGATTGTCAGACTATAGCCGGACTTTTCGGGTCTATACCTCACATAGGCGAGTTCCTGTTTTCTTTGTGTTAGATTGAACTGTCCGGTTGAAGTCGGACTATCCGATAATGTGTGTTGTCGGATTGTCCGCAACGTTCCTAGATAGTCGGTCAATACTAATTTCCGCTGCAAGTTTTTATAATTTCAGGAAATGCCTATTCACCCCTCTCTATGCAATATCAACGATCCTCAAAGTACTTTCAATTAGTATCAGAGCCTAACCTCCGGATAGATTTAATCGCTTGGAGTGATCAAGATGTCGAGGGATAGTGAGATGCTTCCAAGAAGTTCTACACCCAGTATTCAAAATGGTACAATATCTACTCAAAGTGAAATGTACCTAGAACTTCTCTTACTTGATGGTTCAAATTATGCATCTTGGAGTACTCGTGTGCTTAATTATTTTAGGGCCATGGATCATCAAATAGAACGAGTAGTAGATGTTAGCATTTCTCCTCCTAGTGATAAAGGGCTATCGATTGAAGAGGAGGAGAAATGCGCACCTCAACGCTCAAGCTACTAATGTGTTATTTAGTGCATTGGGTGATGATGTATTTGAGACCATCATGTCACTTGAAGACGCTCACCTCATTTGAACAACACTCAAAGAGAGATACGACAAGTCCAAATGTGATCGAGTGGAGCTCATTAGCGAAGAACCACTTGAGGAGTGCTCAACTTAATCAACAAATTGTAAAGAGCCTCAAGTGACTATCTTCAATGATCTAGATGGTCATGTCATGCCCACCTCCTCACCATCATATGACTCCGTTGAAGGAAATAAAATGGTGAGTAGGATCAATATGGATACTTCTACTTCCTATGGTGTTTGTGGTACTAACCTTTTGAAGGAAGAAGAAGTATGTGATCGACAATGGCCAAACCAAGAATCCACTTCACCAAAATGCTCATCTTCCATTGCCGAAGCCGACATGTGTCTTATGCCTAAAGGTGGAAAGAGGCCGGCAAAGAAGGAAGAGAGTGAGAGTGAAGATGACGATTATGATTTTGATCACTTAAGCAAGAAGGAAATGTTAATGGTGATCAAACTCATGAAGACCATTGAAGAGCAAGAAGAGAGTCTTATGAGGCAAGAAGAATGTCTCATTGAGAAGATCAAAGAAGTCGAGCTTCTAACTAAAGAAAATGAGAAACCTAAGGACTCTCATGCTTCATTGGTCACGAGGTATGGAAATTTGAATGATGAACTTGCTTGTACTGCTAACCCTAATTCTTGTGTAGCACTATTGGAGAAGTAAAATCAAGAGCTTAAAGCTCAACTTGAGAAGATCACTAGTAAGAATGTGGGTCTACAAGAGAAACATGATGAGACTTTGTGTTCTAATGAAAATCTTGTAGATTCTCATTCCATGCTAGAAATCGCTCACGAGGTGATGATCATAACAGTAAAATCCTATGAGCCTCATATTCAAGTTGAATCTATTTGTCTAACCCTTGTTGCTCTCAAACAAATATTCGCCCGAGCACTGTATGTGACTTGGACCATGCAGATGAAAGTGATCAAGGACTTGAGATGAATTCAAATAAGAAGATCAAGTCCAATAATAGGAGATCCAAGAAGGCTTGCTACGGGTGTGGCAAGTATGGCCACCTCATCGTCACTTGTTGCAACAAGAGCAAGTTCAACAACAACAGCAAGGAGTAAGATCAAGAGATGATCAAGACTTCCATTACTTGCTTCGAGTGCAAGAAGATGGGACATCAAGCGAAAGAGTGCTCCTTGAAGAAGATAGAGGAAGATATGAGCAAGAATCAAAAAGGGAAGAAAAAGATAGCTCATGTCAAGTGCTTCAAATGTTCAAGAATGGGACACTATGCCTCTATGTGTTCCAATCAAGTTGATGAAAAGATCACACTTTCAAAGTAGAAAACAAGAAGACACAAGAGAAAGTGTTTTGGATATCACAAGAAGGGTCATGAAGTTGCTTCATGCCCCGATATGAAGAATGAAGACTCGGTGTCATCTAAGAGACTCACGGGCAAGAAAACACACAAGAGGCAAGATGAGAATCCATCTTGCAAGGACAAAAGGCGGATTTGCTACACTTGTCGGGCAAATGGACATATTGGTAAAAATTGTCCTACGTGTAACAATTCTAAGCCTAACTTCTCAATTGATCATAATGTGCTTAGGAAGGCCAAGTTTCGCAATTGTGCTACTAGGGTGATTAGTTCACCACGTGCTAGTACAAAGGTTATATGGGTGCTTAGGTATCTTGTGACTAACCTTTATGGACCCAACTTGGTTTGGGTACCAAAATATGCTTAAGTTGTATACTAGGTACTTGGAGATGCATTGGAGGCTTGGCTTATTCGAGAAGAATTATATTGCACATACTATGCCAAGCGTGGAGCTCATCGCCCTATTTTGATCTTCAACGGCATCTCGGTAACAAGTATCAAACTTGAGCTAGCTAACCACTTAGTTTTTTGTAGATGTGAGTTGTTCACAATTTTGACAATTGGTAGATGCTTGAAAGTGGCTAAGTAAAAATTTGTCCTATCTATATACTTTATGTATTGTGATGTATTTGATGGCTCTTCAGTAGAGCATTGTCTTGTGAGTGATGTAGGTTTGTAATGATCTTGTGTTGATTACTTAGAAGATCAACCAAGAACCAATATCAAAAGAAGATCACCAAGTATTCAAGAAATCACCGCGACAACTACGCCTATGCAAATCATCAATGGGCGGTAACTCCTAGTTCTCAATTTGCTAATATTATGAATTTTACCTTTTAGTCTCTTTGTGAGTTGCCTTACGGAAGAAAAGAACCAAGAGCTCAAGATGGATCTTGGTGATGCGAAAGAGCTCATGATCACCATAAGACATAAGTAAAGACAATCAAATTCAAAATCAATCAAGCTTCATTTGCGACAAAACCGAGAATCATTGCGCATCAACTACATGGATACTTCGCTTATATAATCATGGAAGGTAACAAATATGGTTTTATCTTTGTGAATGAATTTTCCCACTTCACTTGGGTATTTTCCTTTGTGCATGACAAGAAACCCAAGCAACCTTCAGAATTTTGAGTATAGTTCAGAATTTTGTCCGTCTATGTGTGTGCATAAAATCTCGATAGAGTATCCACATATTTTGTCTATTCTTTCTTTCACCTAAAATACTCGAATAATCTTGTCAACAAATATTAAAGCCCCCGAGCAATGTCGGGTAGCTCAATACAGGTATAAACATAAGCAAGTAAACGCATATATAAAACACCTAATAAAATTTTTGCACCTAGATGTAATTTGTCCATGACAGCAAACTTTTACTTCCTTTTGCTTTGGCCTGCGCTAGGCTGTCTACCTTATTTACTCATTCCGACGACAAACTTTTCAAGCGTTCCGGGTGATACCGGATTACGTCTCGCGGTTGCATTTAGTCAGAATGAGCTATTTGAGATTATGCCCTTTGCCAGTGTAATAATAAGAAATTTCAAGTTTGTCTAGTACTTGGATAATATGTACATATCCCGTAATTTGACAATGTAAAGCCCCTTGTCGGCCCCAACTATTCGAGTGATTTAGAGCAATATCTAATATGCGACCAGTCAAAAAACACGAATATAGGGAAAAGACATTTGCCAACATAGGAAATAACAAGGCACACTATTTAAACATATATGTAAAAACTTACATATACATTGCCCTTCTTTGTCAGCTATCTTGTATATGTGCAGTTGGAATACTAGGATCACCATGTAGGAACCCTCCTATTTGGGCGAGAATTTGTTGCTAACAGTAGGGGTGCAATCTGAACAAATAATATCCGTTCCACCGACCGTCCGAGGAGGGTTGGATACTAATTCGGATATACTTTTCGGATATCCGGAATTTTTTCGGATATCGGATACGAATACGGATATTTTTTCGGATACCGGATACGAATATAGTTTAGGTAGTATCCGTCGGATACCGGATATCCGACATATTTATCGGATAGTATCCGCAATAGTATCCGATCTAACATCCTAACTTCCGCGGCCCAGGAACATTGAAGCCCACCGCGGCCCAGTAAATCCTAACCCTAGCCTTCCGTCTCCGGTCTCCCCCGCCTGCGCCGCAACCAGCAAAATTTCCCCATCGTGCGTGCGCGCGCGCTGAGCTCGCCAGCTCGTCACATCGTTATTTCTCCCGCCGTCCCGCGTTTCGTCGCCGATTCACCGGCCGGAGGCACTACCCCTCAGCTCTCAACCCCTCACTGCTGGATGGAGCCGCCGTGAAGCCGTCCTCTCCTCGTTGCCTCATCCTCCTTGACGGCTGACAACTACCAAGGTGAGAAATCCCTACGAATTTGTTAGTTGACCCTTGTTACTTTGTTAGTTATCACTCCGATTCCAAGGGATGGCTTGGCCGCTTGGGTAATGACTAATGAACTAATGATGGACTCATGGAGTCATGGTCATGGGTATGCCCTATGCCGTATGCTTATGTTGTATTCTATGTCAATGTGACTTGTTAATTGTATTAGTTTGTCATATATTCATGTATAACGTATTGTCAATTTATCTCTTTAAGCATAATTTAGTTGGAATTTGAACTTCTTTACAGGTCGGATGATTAGGATAGATGGGGTTATGTATCACGTATCATTAATTTGTTTCTTTAAACATAATTTAGTTGGAATTTACACTTGTGGAGGGGTTAGATGATTAGAACATGTGAGATTTGTATAGATGTTGCTTTTACTCGATATCCGAATAAATATTCGTAACCGACATTGTCCGCATCCGACTTATTTCATATTCGATACGTATTTATTCGTATTCGTAACCGAGATAATCCATATTCGTATTTGTATCCGACACTATTCGTATCCGAATTCGAATCCAAAAAAAAATGTGGAAACAAATATGATATTAACAGTATCCGTTCGTATCCGATCCGATTGCACCCCTAGCTAACAGCTTGCATCTGAAGCCTTTTTTGAGAACGTTGTCCCTTCGATGAGTACACGATTCCGGATTCGTTGTTTGTGGTAGAGACGAAGAACCTACTAGTATCGTATGATGCGGAGCACCACACGTGGCCACCTTATATGGGCTATTTAGATATATACATGTTGTGTGATTGCTTTTCAGAGTTGTCATTTTGAGTCTCATCTAGTAGGTATAGAATTTCGACCTGTGGACAATTATCGACTTGACTCTGTTTTTTGATCTTTTCTTGTATATACTGAAGTTTGGAGCTGTTGATCCAGCACTTGTCTAGTCAGGCTAAATTATTGACCAATGGGCGCTTTGAGACCAGTATATGTCTTGTGGTCGAGTAGTGGAATTATCAGTTTGAGGTTTATTTGGTCGGAATAAGATCTCGACCCATACAGAGCCTTCGACTAGTTTCCGTCTTACTCAATATGGTCATCAGACCGGTTGTTCTGCTGTTTGACTTTTCGATGTTTTTCGACTGTTTGATGTCTTCAGCCACAATCTTGGTGATATTAGCAGCTGCTCGGGCCGAGTTAAACCTTGTGGTGTAGAAATAATCAGTTTGAAACCTTAGGCGCTAGGCCTAAATTAATTTCTATGGGTGGCAGGACCGCTATGCTCTCCTGGTCCTGCAAAGACCAGCGGCATAGTCGGGTCTCAACCACTGTCTGGGCAGTAGGACCGCTACGCTCTGTTGGTCCCGCGAAGACCAGTGGTGTAGTCGAGTTTTGACCACTACATTGGTGCTCGAGTTGGTCATTTATGTGCATCCCATGTGGCCGCATGGTCCGAATTTATTTGACCAACTCACAAGCATGGTCCGAATTTGTGCATCCCATTTGGTTTACTTCAAACTTTTTGTCAGGAACGTCTTTCCAATTGTATCGCTTGCTTTTCACATATGCCCCCATTATCGTGGGATGGCACGTTATGTGTCATCATCGTTCGAGGTCTCTACCTGTATAATCGTCTTAGATGTGATGGACATCGCCTCAGCCCCTCGTTTACACGTGGAACGTCTCCTTCATCCATGTCTCGACGAGTCAGTTCCGATTGGTCGAGATGGATGGCGTGGACAGTGTCTCAACAAACATGCCGGGTGATCAAGCCGGTAACTTTTGCGAGGTATTGTCGATAGTATTGCAATGTCACTCTAGATGTCATCACCGTTTGAGATCTCTGATTGCGTCATCATGGCAGATGGTATGATTAGAGCCCCGAGCCCTTCGTTTATAAGCAGAGCGCCTCCATCATCCACTTCCCGAGTAATCACGATGAATGATGTGGACATAATCTTGACAAATATACCGGGTAGTACCAGTAACTTTTGAGAGCAATTGTTCTATGGTTTAGCAGCTTTTCCATAAATATTCCAGACTAAACTGGTGATCTTTTATGGGATATGACGCCAATGTCAGTAGGTAGGTTTGGTGTTATGTCATGTTGTTTAGTCGAGAGCCATCTTGATCAAGGAGCGTTTTGACCTTATCCCACTAGGATGCTCGGTGTTTGAGCGGATGTTTCTAAATCACTAAGGACACATATATAGAAATTTTACTGACAAATTATTTTTTTTCATTGATAAACCGTTACAGCTTATAATCAGTATAAGCGAAACGACGAGGCTGAACACTTATATATCAATATATTGTTATAGAAACGAATAGTGATACTACCGGGAGATTTGGCATGTCGTCCTACGTGTTCAGTTTTGTTCCTGGTTTCATCCGTGATCCTACAAACGAGTTCAATTCGGTCTGTCATTCTACAAGGCTAAAGTTCAAGTTTGGTTTATCTCGTGCACTCTCCGCCTTGCGGGCAAGGCCGCAACCGCGCTTCCCTCCGACACACTAGACCCACGTAGCAGCCACCCGCATGCCCCGTTCTCCAGCAACCGTCGCAGGCATCATAGACCACCACCGCTTCCTCTGCCTCAAGCCCCCAACGCCCTCCCGCACCTCCACGACGCCAAGCTCCGACGGCTGGAAGGTTAACATCCCCTGCCTTGCGCCCCCCCTTCCGCCATCGCCACCCGTCGCTGTCGTATCCCCCTCCTCCTCCTGTAGTCGGGGCCGGCGGCGGCAGCGAGGTCCCCAGTGGAAGAAGCTCGTGGCGGCGAAGACGGTGTACTCGGTCGCCGAGGGGAGTTGTCCATCCGCACCATCGCCAGCGATGAGGCCTCCTGCTTCGCCGCCAAGGGGCGTCAATGATCTGCTCCGCCACTGGCTCAGGAGTCCTCAATCTGAGCCACCACAGCCAGAGGTGCCCTCAATCTGCACGAGGCGATGAAGCATTGAACTTGCTCATAGCGGTTGCAAACCACCTCGGTGGCTCGGTAGGTGAAGAATTTTATAATTTGTTTTCTTGTGTAATCTGGGGGTTTAAAGCTTTGGTCAGTTGATTTTGTGGACAAAGTTTGGGGCCTGGGACTAATCGAGCAACCCTTAAATAGCAATCAGGCCCCAATTTAATATTCTGTTCTTAAACTTTGATGAACAACGTGATTCAATCTGAATTTGTGATTGGTTTATCAAATGCTATAGTTCCAAATTGATGTTGCGAACTGAAATTTCTGTCTAGTGCAAATCATGATAGAATGTTGCTGAGTATGGTTCAGTTCTTCCAAACGGATAAGCCAGAGGGGTTTCTAATTCACTGGTATTTTTGGGTCACCCAAATTTAGAGTTGTTTTACTTTGCACAGGAGAAGAAAAAAAATCCCAAGCACGTGCCTAATGTGTCGCAAACATTTCTTCTTGTATGGTCGTGCTCATCTCCATGTGCAAACGAAGAAAAAAAAACTCCCCTTAGATTTGCCCAAAAAAACACAATAGGGGCAGAAAAGAGTCGGCAAGATTATTGGATGCCCTTATTATCTATTGGGTACTATGTGAATTGAAGCTTGTATTTTAGTTCCTGTTTTTTCCATGGGTATAGCAATGCTATAATAGCATGTTGGATTTTTCATTGTTGTGTGAGAGTAATCAAGAGAATGTGGTATTCCTTCTGAAATTGAAAGTAATTTGTCCACAGTGACTAAATTTTTTTTGGCATCTACCTCTGGTCTGACTTTGATCTTATTATGCCTACCTGGTTGTAACTGCTACTAATCAAAAGTTATTAGTCAGAGTTGCCTCCGAATTAACCTTGTACATGTTTTGTTTTGTTTTACATTATGTATGCTCTCTTAGTAGAATCTCAGTCCCCATCAGTGGATAAACAAGTTCAACTTCATTATGTTCATATTATGAAAATACATTAGTTATCAGTTCATTTATAGACTATAGTGGCTTATGCTAAATTCACATCGAATGGGTAAATGAGTGGCAGCATATTCAGGATATTTCCAAATTCTCACTTCGTTACAATGTTATACTCTTTAAATTTGTGATTGATGCTTCATCTAGGCTAATTTGCTTGGTTACTACTCACTAACATGTAACATGTTCAACTCCAACCATCAGTCGTGTCATCCATAGCGATCAACTTGCCATGCTTCCAGTTCCGTCTTCTGAGCAATGTGAGTTCAAGTTGATGAATGTGTAATGTTCCCGTTGCAACGCACGAGCATTTTGCTAGTATCTTTAATATGAATAGTTAGTTCTGAGTAAATTATCCAATAGAGCTGTTTTGCTCCTCTGCTGCAAGAAGATGGGCCATAGTTCTGTCCTATTTCTCGACTTCCTTTGCTGCCACCCGTTGTCAACAGATACCATGGACACGCTCCAGAATGGAGACTTACTTCCCCATGGGGCCTAGCAGGAGCTATTCTGAACCCTATTGGACCATTCCCTGCAGAAATAATTACATTTCAATGCATATATGAATACCTTGCATTCCATCAAGTGGACAAAAGTTGCAGAGCAAAATAGCAAGGTTTAAAAATTCAATATTACCAGTGGACATGTCAAAGGTTGATCAGATGAGGAGAAATTCAATATTCCTTCTTGCTAAGTTATATCAAGAAGATGAGAGCTCCCTGGCTAGTCCTTTGGCAGGCCAACAACCGCATGCCTGAAAAAGATTATTCAACAAAGTTTGTAATCTGAATTTCAGCCTGTAATATATTCGGATTAGTTTTCTAATAGTGCTTTAAGTCTTTTTCTATTAGAACTCTTAGTTTTTTCGCTTTATATATCTCTTTTAATCCGCGCGGGAAGGGGGTGCTGGTGTCAAGCCGTGATAAATTCTCCCAAATTAAAAATCACTTTGTAAATGGAATTCAAGAAATTATTAAAAACCTGAAAGAAAACCTCAAACACTAAAAGACGTCCAAGAAAAATTCAAATGTGGCTTGGAGTTTTTTACTTGAATTATCTATGCTCTAAAATGCTTAAATAATTTTTACTTTAAGTTAAGTAATTTTAATCAACCAAAACCAATTATCAGGGTTTTATAAAAAGAAAACCTAAAAATAATCCTCTTTTTCCTTCGGGCTGAAAGTCGGTCCATCCTCTCACTCCCCGCAGCCCATAGTCTCTCCTCTCGTTCCCCTCCCTTCCTTCTTTGAGCCGCCATCTCCCCCGCCGGCCCATCTTCTCCCCTCCTCGGCCCAACTCTCTTTCCTCCTCCTGCCTCCTCTTTCTCGGCCCATGACAAGGCCTCCTCCCTCCACTCGCGTGACCGGCCCATCTCCCATGCCCCTGCTCCTACTGACGAGCGGGCCCAGCTCGTCAGGATCCTCTTCGTCACCAAGCCAACCGCTCCTCTCCCTTGGCGATGAATAGTGGCAAGAACAGCAGCACCTCCAAATAGTTCTTGCACAAGTGAGAAAATATGCTCAGCATCGTGGTGGAGTTGGATTGTGGGGTCACCACAAATATTATAATGTCGGGCACTCTAACACGCATCACCATGATATCTAGGTAGGTAGGATCCATATACGCATAAAAGCCACCTACCCTCACACATACATGAGCGCGTTTGAATGCCTTTCAGTATAACACTCATAATACCGGGAATGGAATACCGAAGACAATCGTCAGAATAGCTCACTAGTCCACAACTGTGATATGCTCGTCAACTATTCTATGATGGCGACCAGAAAACTACATACCACAAGAAACTCGATCTACAGGCGTTATTCTACAACTATCTCAACTATCCCAAACCCTTACTCATACATAATTAGCTCCCAGGAAGAATACTAACTATGTACTTTCATCTCAACCATAAGCATCAAAACAAGGCATAAGGAAAACACAACTACAAATAAATAGACACATAAGCATTCCAACCAGCTAAATAATATAAGATTCATTGGAAGCATGTCTACCCAACCACAGGCAAACCAACTAGGGGTAGCCCCTAATAGAACCATCCTAAAGAAGCAAAGGAACCCACAACACTCAACCTACAACAGAGCAAAACAAGAACAGCATAACAAGCAAGAGTCAGTACTGGCAAGGCTAAACCTACAACACTACATGCAAACTCTAATCAAAGAAGGCTATTTATGGTCTCTTTTCAGCATAAAGCAAGATTTATTTCACAAACACTTTGCCCGATATTTAATAAACAGTAAAAACATGTACATTAAATAAGAAATATGATCAACATAAATATATCATGCTTGCTGCCCTCTATGGCAATAAACCATCGTTTGCATCAAAAATCATCCAATCCATGTCTCAATTTCATAAACATATTTATAAAACATAAATATATACTCATGGCACATCACTATGTTACTCATGACTGCGAGCAAGGCTAATAATTAGTTTTGGCTCTGCAGAGTTTGTACAGCTTTATCGACATGATATGAACACTTAGTTTGTCCTGTGCTTACGAAGCACTACTACACTCTACACGTTGAGTGCAGTCTAAAGATCACAACGAAGTCATTACATATGTATTTGCCTAACCTTACATGAGCACGATAAGCGATAATCCACACTAAGTCCAGATCCTTAATGGCATCATGGTGGTTAGGCAAACACCGTAACGCCATGGCGAAAAAACTCATTCATAGGACACCTTCACTCTAGGACAATTCCTGCCCCCATCATATAAACACCCCCCCCCCCATGGGTAGCTCCTATAAACCATCGCCAAGAATAGTTCATACTACAACGGCCTCCCGAATACAAGGTTAGACTAATATACAACTTAATAGGCTAAGGCTATCCCATGCTAGCATATCTGGATGTACGTAAACAATAGAGCGTGACATAGAGTTTGGTTCTTAATTGACTCAGGCGAATACTCCCTTTATCGATGTGCAACTACAACCATATGCACATCACTTGCCGCCCAAATCAAAGATCACATTTTCTATCATTTTGGTTCACAAATATACTGAGAAATCACCTGCCTAGAAGTTATAAAATTCCTAAATTTTCATTTATAAAGTGATCATAATCTCTATTTGCATTCCTAAATTTTCATCTATAAAGTGATCACAATCTCTATTTGCATATTTCTAGGCATGGCTAAGCAATTTGCATTTATATAAACATGTATAATCCCAAATGAGCACAAGTAAAGTACTCTAACCAAACCTAAGGGTACAATCAGCAAGGATTATAGGTTTTCAAGGTTGACTATGCAGCAAATAGGTTATATCTACCAATTTCCATATTTAAATATCGATAGTTGCAATTACGCATGCAATTTTGCAAACAACACATTTCATTCCCTAAAACATAGGATTCAATTTGTTAAAAAAAAAGGGAAGAACACTTGCCTTACTCTTGGATACCCTGAACACAGACTATTCCACTTCTTCATCGTTTTCGAATTTGATTCTAGACAAAATTTAATGTACGAACGAATAAATGCCAAATAATGTGAAAAATTCAAAATGCTCTAATATGCATGAGGTTTAAACAGCAGGTTCATACTGACCTAAAGTGAATTTAGGTGAATGAATTTCTATTTTATCACTTTTCATTTAGGAGTTATGAATTTTATAAGTTGTGTGCTAGAATACGTTATTTATTCCTTAGGCAAATTTTAAGAACAGCTTTAAGAGGTATTTTTGTCAAATTCTTACTTACATCACTAAATAGTACTATTTTCAAAGAAATATGGTGAAAGAAATTTTAATTTAGCATTTGACATTTGAGAGATATTGTATTTAGAGCTTTTATACGTGAATACGTCTAACTATGAAAATTTTTTAAATTTCTAAACTATTCTAATGCATGTGGAACCTATGCAGTGCGTTGGGTACTAATTTTTTAGATGAATCATAGTGGAGGAAATTCTAATTTATCAATTTTTATCTAGGGTATATGAATTTTGCAAGTTCTAAATATGTATATGGTATTTATACGTGTATTTTAATATACATGTATTTTGGAACCAAGTTCCATGGAACTTAACCCTACAGGATTAAAGAGGAATATTTTGTGAATCTAATATAATTTGGCCTACCTCATTTGGTGCTAAAACAAATTTTCTTTGATTTTTAGAAGTTCTTGCACATTTTATATTCTAAATGAAATAGTTATGGTAGGTTATCCATTGCACAAATCATAGGGGTGTTCTATTTTCAATTCACTGTTTACATAAACAAAAAGCTCATGTTTACGAATTTAACAAGATCTAGATCATTTAAATTGGAGCTAAAACTAATCTTCTAGGAAATTTGGAAGTTTTATTACTAAACGTGGATATTTGTTGATTATATAAATTTTGAGATGCTTTCTGTACTATTGCTGTTAAACCTTTCCTTACGGTATTAAAGAGCAAAATCTTATGAATCGAACAAAACTGGATTCATCTCATTGGGAGCCAATATGAATTATCTATAAATTTTAGAAGTTATTATATATTCTATACACTAATTAAAGTATTTATCTATTACCTAATTTATAGGGGTGTCTTCTGTAAAATTTTTATTAAGTTTTAGTTTACAAAAATAAAGTGCAAAATTTTATGATTCTAACAAATTTTGATTCATCCAATCTGGAGTTAAAATGGATTAGTTATGAATTTGTGAAGTTTACTCATTTTTCAGTTGAATAATTAATGCAACATAACATTTTCTTTAGTTTTTTCAGATTTTAAATATGGGGGGTCCACGTGTAAGTGAGAGCTAATATGCAAAAAGGTCTCTAGAGTGCCGGGAAATCAACCCGCACTCCCCCAAATGTTGAAACAATTTATTTAAGAGTCGCTGATTTTGCACATATTACAATTAGCTCCATTGATCCACACGCCAGTGACCGCTAATTATACTAATCCGTACCCGAAGGTTAAAACATTTGCTAATGAGGTCCTTAGCGCGCTAATTGGCTAGGCCCACTCGTCAGTGGGAGGGGGACTGGAAGGCTGAACTCGGCGACGCCGACGAGCTTCGCGGCGACGCTGGCGGCGAACGGTTGCGTGGCTAGGGAGGTGGTCGGAAATGCTGCCGACGGCATCGCAAGCGGCGGAGAGCGTTGGGCCATCCGTGCATGTTGAGCTACGGTCCATTTCGTCCCAAACCAAAGCATGCATGTGGCTCCAGGGTTTCCAGGGCGCTCACGGAGGCTGGCGCGGGGTTGGGCAACGTCTGGATGGTGGTGGTTGCGGCGGAGACGGCCCGACGGTGGCGGCGGCTACGGGTTGACGACAACAGCACGTCCCGGCCAACGATCTAGCAAGCGAGTGCTTGGATGGGGTTAGTGAGGTACGGAAGAAGCCACTGATGCGAGGATTCCAATTGGAACCTACCGAGGGCGGTGGAATTGACGGCGAGGTCTTCGGCCGGAGTTGGGGAAGACGAAGTTGATCTGGCGGCCCAGGGCTCCCTGGCTTCGGGTGCTCGAGCTACAGGATCAGTGCGGGGTGGCGACGAGGCTGGCCAGACGGCTCGGCTGGATTTCCACTGAAGCGGGCTGGGGTCGACGGCGGTCGCCGAAGCCGAGAGCGAGCACGACTGGGACGTCGCGCCTTCGACATGCACGACAAGGGATGCGAGGCACCGGAATGGGTTAGGCATAGGGAGAGGATCACGTTCCTGTTGTTGGAGTGTGGCGAAGCTCACCCGAGATGCGGCGGGGTCGTCGGGATCTCGCCGGCGCCGGAGAAGGCGCCTCCGTTCCCGGTGAACCCGAGGTGAAATACCTTGTTTCTTCCGCGAAACAGATGAGGGCGGGAGGAGGGAGAAAATGGCGAGGTGAGGGCTTAACTGGTGGAGTTCTCCTCGGCGTCGTCGTGGGGAGGTGTGGACCGGCGACGTCGACGTGTGGAGGGAGTGCGTGGCCATGTCGGGGGGCGTGGGGGCTGAGGTAGGAGGTGCCCTCTGGCTGACTCGTGGGTCCGTGGGGCTCACTTGGCAGTGAAAGAGTGAGGGGAAACTCCTAGAGACTACGTGCAGAGAGAGTTGTGGCTAGTTTCACCAATTTACAGAGCGTTCTTACAGCTGGCCAATTTGCTGTGAGTGGTTGGGCACGTGGTTTAGTGACCTGGAGAGTGCCAAAGCTTAAAAGCCTTAGTGATATTCTTTTTAGCTTTAGTTTATGACTACTCTCTTAATTTCTGTTAGTATATTTTTTAAAACGTAAAATAGTGTATTTTTTAAAACTTTTCATATGAAATTATCTTAAAAAATCAAATAGATCTATTTTCAAGTTTCTAATACTTAATACTTAATTAATCATACATTAATAATATTTCTTATTTTACGTGCAGCTTATAAGCCACACCACACCCATAAGCTGATTCAAACACCACCTTAGGGAGTGTTTAAAGGTGAGAAAAAAAAAGAAAATCACGTAAAACAAAGTGAGCCATTATTGTATAATTAATTGATTATTAGCTATTGCAAACTTGGAAAATAGATTAATATGATTTTTTTAAAATTAACTTTTAGATAGAAAATTTTTGCAAAAAACGTACCGTTTAGCGGTTCGGGAAGCGTGCTCACAAGAAACGAGAGGATTTTCACCCTCAATCCTTACATGCGATCGGTGCCTTATAGTCTTAATATGGTAAAAAAATAAAATAGGAATGGTGACACTGTTTTCTGTAGTAAATTATCTTTTAGGGGTTTTGAACTTATCATTTTATGTGATTACATTGGAATTAAATTAGACCAAAATTCTTGGTTGTAGGATACATCTTGGTAAATATTATGGCCAAAAGGGCAATGCAAGAAAAGTTAAGGTCTCTGTTTGGTGAAGGTGAGAAGTAGGCAATGTATTGTTTCTGTTTGGTGAAGGCAAGAAGTTAAGGTCTCTATTATGCAACTTTCATTTTGCCAAAAATTCCAATTACGAGGTGGTTGTCTCTGTGAGGAAATCCTAATGTATTTTAACACAACCTACAATGTTAGGGTCAAGCATACATTAGTCATTACATCAATTTAGAATTTTAAAACTTTTCTCTTGGTTTATTGAATTTTTGAGATGGATTTAAATGCTTGTGCATAATTGGATGAACTACTGCTATATATGCTTGACCCAAATGATTTTAGGGATTTGCTTCATAGGGTCATGAGCCAAGTTTTTGTATCCTCCTAAATTTTCATATTTTGACCCTGGGAGGATTTTTAGCTTGGAAATTTAACTGTGGAAAATTACAAGTTACCCTAATTTGAGTTAGCACTAGTTAATTGAACTCTTGTTTCAATCTTTTATAGGAAAAACCATAGGATTTCTCCTTCAAAAGCTTTTTACTAGTTTGTTTTAATCAAATTTCGAAATTGAAATTCAGGTATGTTTCATGGATTTGGTAATACTGGAGGACGGTGAGGAGGAAGTGGGATGGGGACAGAACTAAGCCATACAAGACGTTGGCGACAAAGACGATGAAGTGCCCTAGCTGTGGCTGTGGGTCCGCTCAAGACGCCCTCTAGCAAGCTCTAATGCTATGGAGCTCCTCTACACCAACATCCCTGATGCCTGATGGGCCAGCGATCGCCGCTTCTTGAGGGTTCTTGGTGCGTGCCATTAAGAAATTGAAGGAAGGGGAAGATAGGTTTTTCCTAGGGAAAAAAAAGCGACGGAAGCAAGAAGAACGAGAGACAAACACGCAAATAAGGAGGCATGGCTCCCACCGGATCCATGAAGCAACGCCTCCTTATTTGCGTGTTTGTATTTCCCGCAACGGTTCACATTCCAAGGCCCACTACCCAATTTTTTTGCCACACGTCCCCCGAAAATAACAAACCGATCAGATTCTTCCAATCTTGTTCAAACTTCTAGCAATGCTCCTAAAGACAGATTTTGAGGCTAGCAATGGACTGGTTTTTAATCATTCACTCTAACCCGACTAGATCGATCATTACGAATCAGTCGACCACCATTAACCCCTCCCTGTTCAGCTTAAGCTCTCAACAGGTAATCTTACGTCACACATACTTGCTGATTGTTTGAGCAGGATTCTAGAGTTACTGTCGGTGTATAAAGTATAGGATACCCTAGAGACTATAGGAAACACCTGATTATACACTGAATACCCGATTATCTACATGGACTTCCCCAACCGAGGGTAGCCTCCCAACCAGATAAGGAATACATGGTCTACCACGACAAGACTACTAGAGACCTAGTCAGGCTTGGACTGAGTTCCGTCTAGGATTTCACAAAATATCTCTACGGGTCCCTCATGGATGCGAAAGATCTAGGTGTACAAATACACAGCCCTAAGAGGGGTCCAGGACAACAGAACTCAACGCAACACAAAGTCGGAGAAATCAAGCCCATCGAGATCAAATCCAAGATGAACCAAGCCATAGTCGGCGAGAAGCTTTAGGCGACTCGTTCGACCACCATCTCACCAAAACTTCTAACTAGACTAGTTCCTAGATTTAGGCTAAACACACACCCCATTGCACTCATATTATCCCCATACCAATAAAAAACAGACCAACTCGTCGACAGAAGTAGGGTTATTATTTTGAGGAGAGCCTGTACCTATTTAAAGATATATTCCTTTTTATCTGACAAGCATCTTCTAAGATATACGGCACGCAAATAACCCAGGTATACAAGTTCTTATTGTCAAAAATTTATCGACGACAAACGCGCCCTTGAGGTTGCGGAGGCAGAGGCGCTCGTGGCAGGACATGCCAACGGCGCAGACACGATGACGCCAAGGGAAGGGGAGGTCCCTACGATGGAGAGCGTGGCATGGAGCAGGCAAAGACAGAGTGGGGATAGGCAGGAGAGCAGGAGGCACCACATGGCAGCACTGGCCATCGCCGTGGGCATGGCGGAGTGCAAGGGCCAAGCGAAGAGGAACAAGTGTCAATTTGGGCGCATCCTTGGCAGGAGGTAGAGTTGATCTAGGCCATTGGAATATAGATCATCGGATTTGTCCAATAATAAATGATGATGAGTAAAATGAGTTGGTTCAGACAAACTACATGTAGGAAAGTCACTTTCGAATGGCACTAGCAAGAGGCACGCGCTACTATGCCTGTACAGTGCACATAGAAGGGATCCAAATAAGCTTAGGAGAAGCACACACATACATATTATATTGAAGCTATCAGTATTTAACATTTACATACCGTAAGAAAATAATAACGATCCCATATGAGAAAAATACAACTTCGATACAACATGGCCAAAAATTCTAAATCAGACGCGGACGACCAAGCGTCTGTTTGTTTCTGTGTACTGACAGATTGACAATTTGGAAAGGGAACATCGGTATTGATGGACCACACAACCCGGGTTTCTATCAAATACACAAATGTATATGTTCTATAGTACTCCTGACAAAAGAAACCAACATAATACTGAATTAGTACTGAATTGATTAACTTTCCGATAAACTTCAGATATACTGAACAAAGTTCAACACAAATTGGAATGACCAAGCAAATAAATCAAAAAAGAACCGTTTCAGCCATTTGCACAAATATACAATCAATTTGTGACAACCACGGAAATGGTTCCACTGAAGTTACAGTGATATATCTCAGTGACCTACGGTGCATGATGCCAACTTTGTTTTTTCTGCACCTATGGGTTTAATCCGAAACCTACCAGAACTCGGGGCAAATTTGAAGCCTCAGCAGTACCATGTAAGTAATTCATAGGCCAAAAGAGTAAGTACCATGTAAGTAATTCATATGCCAAAAGAGTAAGGTTTCAGATAATTATCACTTACCAGTAATATAGCACTAACATCTATGGCATGACCGCCTGGACTAAAATCAATTATGTAAAGGAGACAATGTAGTTTACCTGTCACCTATAAATAAAGGTAAATTGACTATGTTCTTTTGGCAAGAGCCCAAGACAGCCTAAGCTTCTTCTTAATCTGTTTTTTGATGGACCCGTGGACACAAAATACCAATTATTCAACACCATATTTATGTTTTCTATATTTTTAGGTTATAATTTCATTAACTCTATCACCACGTAAACCTTTTCAGTCATAACATTAGAAGCAGAACAAAATAACAACAACATAGCCTTTCAGTCCCAAACAAGTTGGGGTAGGTTAGAGTTGAAACCCAACTTGGGTTTCATCTCCATATGAGTGGCTAGGTTTTATGTTGGCTTGCCAAGCCTAACACAACCTTTTAGGGAAAGGGACCCTCCCCTTCTCCTTTGCCAGGGCTTGGGACCTGCTATGTTGAGACAACATAGGCGGAGTTTAGAAGCAGAACAAAACGAACTAAAAAAACCATGGTAATACTAATGGCTTCAGATGTCAGCCACGAATAACCACAAAAGATCTGGTGTTATGCTATTAGATATGAAAATATTTCTTGAGGCAAACAACAGTAAAATGTCAATCTTTGTGGCTTTATGCAGAGATAAATGTACGTAATTAATTGTATGTAGTACATATTGCTATGAAAAGAAATCATATACACAATCCATCAGGGGAGTCTAGCAGTTCTTGCAAGGGAACTTATCTATACACAAGCAAGGGTGTTAGGATATGTCTAGGCAAAACATTGCCACTGAACCTGTTGATGCACAAACAGAAATAAAATTTACCTTTTTGGCATAGATGAACAGGAAATTATCTTTCCATGATGGATCTAATAGATCCATTTTCTTTTGCTTTGTGCCATATGCAACAACCTGCTAAAAAGTTAGAAAAACATGTCATGAAACATGAATAAATCGAGCCCATTCTTGAAACTGATAATGTTCTTTCACAGTGAATTGAAATATGCAAAGATGCTCAGGAAGCGAATGAGTAATAAAATATCTCTACAATTCTACATATAACTGAGATATTTGGACTGGAATGAGGGCACTACCTTCGAAGAAAAGATATTGTCCCTCTCAAGCCCAGAAACCATAGTCAGCACCTTTTCTCGGTGATCACCATAGTGCTTTTTTCTTCAATTGGATAACTGATAATAGCATGATCCCTTCCAACTATATAGTAGTTTGCATCAGTATTTATGCAAGCATTAGCATGTCATTGGACCATTGTATTAGTCTACTAGCATGCCTTGTACAAAGCAAAGTATAGTTTAGGAAGGGGGAAGGGAATCATAGCAGCAGTACCTGATTCCTTAGGCTTAATGGTTCTGTTGGGCAGAGAAAATGTGGTAAACAGATCAGGTGCAGAAAATTTAAGCTAGTGTGGTTGAAAAAATAAAACATGCATCTGCTCTCATTGGTCAAATAAACAATATAATGATTTCTCTGTAAGCACAAAGGAATTATTGAAGTAATATGAATGACAAACTATAGAAAAAGATCGCATTCTGCAAAGCTTTACCTTTGTGTCATAAACTAGATGAACATGCATGATTCCATATCATTTTGAGGTCATGAGAATACTTCCTGGTATGACTTCTTGACACCTTGAAACGAACAATTTGCAGTAAAAAAAATTCCATTTGAAAACTGAATACCAAATGAAATAACAAACAATGGCTTTATCATTAGAGCAGATTCTAGTTATCTGAGTTATTCTAATGAGGTTGAACCTGAGAACAATACAAAGCCTAAAATTACAGGGCAATCATAAAATTTGCTCATTATTCGGTAGCAGTAATCAATGGAGCAATCCATGAGCAAATAAAAGAGATGATGAAGGACATGGATGAATCACCATCGTTCGTCCAAATCATAAACTAAAGGAATCAACTTTAAACTTCATGACAGATAAGAAATAGGATACGAATAAAAGAAAAATCACATGAAGTGCGCACTAACCTTGTGGCGGAGGCCCCGAAGCATGGGCACCGTGCCTTGCTGTCATCGTCACAGCCGTGGCCGAGCCACCGCTCTCGACTTCCCTTCTCCTTCCTGGCATCCTAGCCATGGCTCAGCCACCCCAAACCCCCAGCGCTCCTACGTCGTTCCCTTACCAGATCCGGCAACCACTGAGCCGGATCTGGCACCGAGCAACACGGAGAGCAAGAGGAACATGGTGGAGCAGGGCGGAAAGGGAGAGGAGAAGAAGCTTTGTATAATAGATGAAGTACCATTTGGGGAAAAAATGTTTTACTCAAAAGGCCAAGGCGATACTTCATCTATTAGATCAAAGAGGTAAGGAGTAAGTAATTGTGAACATCCGACATGTAGCTACTGCATGAATCAAGTTACCACTGACTGCCAAAGCAATGAGCCGATGAAGAACAGATCACTTAAGGCTCATACTGCAACCATTGTTCTTAATTCCAATAAACACCTCTACACTAAGAGAAGTCAATTTTGATTCATGCAGGAAGATCCAAATAAATCAATTCAGCATAAAAACTGCCCAGTTACTACATTGCAAAATGAATATCAAGTCACCAACATTTAGAAGGAGAGTAAAAAGTAATATGGGATTCCAATTTTCACAGGTAGTCTTGGTCTCTTCGATCTTTATCGTCCCTCTGTAAAAGATAAACAATTAGAAATTAATTATAGAGAATATGACATGCAAGTTTAATAAAAGCAATCTGGTCATAGCCTCTCTTCATGGTCCACAAAAGAATTGAAAAATATCTTGTGCACAAAAGCTCATGAAGCCATCAAGGTTTAACCATCTGTTCAACTTTTGAGAAGTGGTCCTGAAGCATGCTAGCACATGTTAAATTATATCATGGTTCATTCGTATCTTCAGTAGTGTTACAGGAGAATCAACTCGGATGTCACTTATAAAATGGTGAACATGTGACCTAAATCCTCATAACCAAATCATCACCAAATAAATGACCGAAAGAAAATAAGAAAGCGGGTGAAACAGAGTTTGAAGAAATCCATCAAGAAAACTGCAGCCAAAGGCCTCCGGCAGGAGCAGACGACGGACCTGCATGAATCAACCAAATGAGGCTAATTGGACTGCTACAAAGGAATTCCCAAATCCATATACTCTCCATCGAAGAAAATCCCCAAATCTGCAGATACTGTAGGACTGGCCAGATCTTCCGGTCGGAGGTGAGGAGAGAAGGACGCCGATGATGCCAATGACCACGGCAGTAGTGGTTGGTGAGGCGGCGTTTAGGCGGCGATGAACAGCTAAACAAATTTTTTCCTCCATTTTTTTTATAATCACGCTTTCTGACAGTATATTTTTTAAAAAATTTTCTATATAAAAGTTACTTAAAAAATTAAATTAATTTATTTTTTAAGTTTAAAATAATTAAAACTCAATTAATCATGCATTAATGGCTCAACTCGTTTTATGTGATTTTCCTAGTTTTTCCTCTTTCCTTACTTTGGAACACACACTAAGGATGCCTTAGAGAGAATGAGTTAGGAAAAAAATTTCGTAAGTATGCTTCTCGAACTGCTAAACGATATGTTTCTTAAAAAAATTTATATAAAAATTATTTTAAAAAATCATATTAATTCATTTTTTCAAGTCTAAAATAATTAATACTCAATTAATCATATACTAATGACTTACCTCGTTTTGCTGATCTTCTTTCTCTTCTCTCTCCTTCAAACTATTCCTAAGGGCTACTTCAAAATATAGGATTTAAAATTATAGAAATAGAAAAAACATAGAAATAAAATGTCACGTTTGATAGAATCCTACAGGGATTTCAAAAGAAATTACATACCGGAGAGATAGGAGGAGAGTGCATTGGACTTCTTAGAAGAAAATAAAATATGAGGTTTAAGCTCATGGTTGTTTTTATATAGAATTAGGGACAAAGAAGACCAATTTATAGGAATTTTAACATCATATTCCAAACAAAGGATATCATAGAAAAGTTTTTTTAAGGTTTTGAATCCTCCAAAATTTCCTTGGAAAATCCTTCTATCCAAATAGCCCAAATATTCCACAAAGGCGAGTAAAAGCTCCTCTACCGCTCTACGGCTGTGTTCGCTCGGGCTCGTAGCCATTGCTGGTTCACCCTTTTCTTCCGTGAGCACGCTTTCTGAACTGCTAAATGATGCGTTTTGTGAAAAAACTTTCTATATAGAAGTTTATTTAAAACATCAAATAAATTCATTTTTTAAGTTTGTAATAGTTAATACTTAATTAATTATACGCTAATAATTTACCCTATTTTTCGTGCCACGAATAAGCACCAGCCATAAGGAAAGAAATTCTATGGCACCAAGTGCCCCCTAAGCATACTAGCACCTATCTTAGATTAAATACTAGAAAACAGGTGCGCCTGTTGGCACGCCAACTATTATACCCTATGGCATGTATATATTGTTCTTTCTCGTTAATAAATATATAAATATTGTACCAATAATTTAGAAATTAGTTTAATTTTTATCAAATTAATTCTTGTATATGAAATGGAACAGAGATGAAGCAAGAGACGGTAATATTTGTGATATTTCTATTTGGAAAAATCTAGGAATACATATTTCCTAAGAAACATATTATACTAACTCAACATAGTTTGGACAGTTTTTTTTTTAAAAAAGACAGAATTTGGCCATTTTTTTTAAAAAAAGAATTTGGCCAAAAATCTACATTCAAAAGAACCTCTCTGAAATTTTAATGCTTATCTATAATCACTTAAGCACCATTTTTTCTTAATATAAAACAATTAGGGCACTTTCACTTTATTAACCAAATCAACTCTAGAAAATTTTAGTGCCACTAAATTGTGGTATATTTTGGTATTATCGAATGTGGCTATGTTTGGTTTGATGTTTTTACCACATTTTGGTAGAGTTCTAAGAGAGAGATCTCTGCATTTTTTTTTAGCGAGCGTGTGACTGAAAATAGAGAAAGCGGCGGTGTTGGCCTTTAGCTGCTTTTGGCCGCAGCGGCATCGGCAGAAGGGTTCTTGGGGATGGAGTCGGTGAAGGGTGTGTTTGAAAGTGAGTTGACCAATCAGAATGAGAAGGTTGAGGATCTTATTTATCTGGCATGGTTGAGTTTGCCAATTATTAGTATGATTAAATGGATGTTGCTAGAGCTATAACTTAGAGCCTTAAGAATGTTTTTGATGAGGACATGCATAGCACAATCTTTATCTTGAGTACGTACAATCACAAAATTGCTCCTTTCTGATTGTATATTTTTGGTATGTCTTATTTAATTTTTACTTCAAAAGAAGATTCAAGATAAATTGGGCTGACTATAAATAAATTCACTTGTTTCTCATCTATGATAAATTGGGCTTTGATCTCTCTTGATCCTGAATAGGAGTTAGTTGCTTGTTCTTTTCTTACAAGCAAGTCGCTAACATTTGCTCCTGAACAGTTATGCTATATATCCTGCTTGCTCAGATCTTGTAAGCTGGTTGGTGAAGTGATCATTTTCTTGATTTCTTACTGCAGATCAATCCAGTATCCTCCAACTATTGAGGCAGATCAATAGTCAATGGCAGCTTGAGTTTTGATCTGGGCAAAACTAGATCCTTACATGTAAGTATCATGCCTTGTAAATTTAGTTGGTTCTTGTGAATGCTCAAGCCTTTATCTGCGTTCTTCCACGGCGGGTAGCAAGTTAAAAACAAGTCCTTCAGAAGCAAGATGGTCTTCTGGAAGATGGACCACAAAAAATTTAGTATTAATTACTCTATCAGTGCGTATTATCCTATATATTGTTGGTTTGGAAAGTCAACATTGTGCGTATTGTTTTCACATTAATGAAATTTAATTCTACATATGAATATTTTGTTTGGGTACATTGGCTAAATGTTTAATTTGTTCTAAAAATGTATTTACCATGGCCAAATAAAGAGTAGCTCTTTATTTTAGAGCATTGCCGAAAGATATGTACTTTAAAATTTTCCTTGCTTGAATATAACCAGAAATAATTGAAGGAAAAGAAACATCTTAAATTAGCCAATAGGCGATGAACATTTTAATGTATTATATTATTAAGAGAGGGTTAAAAGGAACCACCATTTTCACTCTCAAAGGCCAAAAAATTAGATCTCATGTGGTGTTGTACTGGTTGATTTTATTTGAGTTCTGTTCCCTAGCTTGTAAGCATTGATAGAATTCTGTGATGGATCCGTATATTTAGCCATTTCTGAATACTGTATTTTATTTACGTATAGTAGTTCCGATCATTTTTTTCTACCAGCATGGTCAATGAATATTTGCATTCCTTCAGGTTAAACACATTTGCATAACAAGAGGAATTGACAGCTAGAGAAACTCTTGCAGATGCTAGCAGGTAACCAACATTACCTGCCTTATACCCATTTGCAATGTGAGCTTTTCAAATCTATATCTCTGACAGGACAATATATATCTAATTTCATATATTGATGATGGTTAGATAAATGGAATAATTGGTGCACAATGCTGCATTTTTGAAAAATATCTGTCAGTATAGCAGTGTAGCACCTTGTTAGCAAATAATCCTTATATCAACTTACTTAGCTATTAAGTAAAGTAATATTCTTGAAGGTTCTAGTTGAGGTTGGATAAGAGAATTAGGAATTGACTACTAGCTAGTGCTTAGCTGGTTTTTACTGTAGCATGTCGGTTACTGTAGTAGTACTATAGCAACCGACTTATATGCCTATAAAAAGAGATGTAACCCTCTATGTAAGATAAGCTTTTCAGCTCATCTATTAGATTCAATTTTCAGCTAGATCAGAGTGTAGTTAAGAGATCAAACCAACAATTGGTATCAGAGCTCTCAGGTTAAGAAGTGAGAGCGTGATGGCTGACGCATCTGCTGCTGGAGCCAATGCTTCCATGTCGCCGCAGTGACGAGGTTGGCGCCACTCGCCATCGCCGGCTCCACGGTGAGGTCAAGGTCGAGCCGCCGGTACTCAGGAGGTCGTTGTGCAGCGGACTTTTAGGGAGGTTGGCGGCGCAGCTGCGTACCCTACTCTCACACGAACCAACTACACCGAGGGGTCGCTGCTGATGAAGGTGATGCTACAAGCCCGCATGCTGTGGGACGCCGTGGAGTACGGCGACTGCGACGGGCAGGAGGACAGGATGGCAATGGAGGCCATCTTGCGCGCTGTCCCCAGTGAGATGATCCCATTGCTCGCCACCAAGGACTCAGCGAAGGACGCCTGGGATGCCATCAAGGTGATGCGCGTCGGCATGGACCGCATGAGGAAGGCGAAGGCACAACAACTACGGCGGGAATACGAGTCAATCTCGTTCCGCAATGGAGAATCGATCGACGACTTCGCCCTGCGACTCACAAGCCTGGTGTCTCAGCTCGGGACACTGGGAGAGAAGATCGGGGAGCAGAACGTGATCGAGAAATACCTGCGCGTCGTCCCGGAGCGATTCTCCCAAATCGCGGTGTCGATTGAGACCTTGTTGGATCTCTCGACACTCTCTATTGAGGACATCACAGGGCGTCTCAAGGTGGCAGAGGAACGACGGCCAGATTCGGCGCCGTCGACTACTACAGCTGGAGGCCAACTTCTCCTCACCGAGGAGCAGTGGCTCGCGCGGCAGAAGGAGCGGCAGAAGAGGGAGGGATCCTCCAAGCAGTCGCAAGGCGACAGGGCTCGCCGACGACCCTGCTCGAATCCTCGAAAGGAAGGAGCTCTCGGCGGCGGCGGAAGAGGCAAGAAGGGAGACTGCAAGCAGGACACAGCATCTAATAAGTGCTACAACTATGGCCGCCTTGGCCATTGGGCCAGGGACTGCCGACAGCCCAAGAAGGAGACGGCTCACCTGGTCCAAGGAGACGACGACGATGACATGCTGCTACTCTCACGGGCCAGCAGGCATGAAGATGACGACGTCGCACTGCTTATGGCCCAGGAATGCGAGCTCAATGACGATTGCGTCTCTGGGCCTTCCCTAGTTTCTCTCGTCGAGCCGCATGCACAGGTGAATCTCGGTGTCATGGACATCGAGGATAAGGAGGCGGCTTGGTACCTTGATGCAGGTGCGCCACCAAGGAGTGACTTCACCATTGAGTACCATGTTGAGCAGACGATAGGGTATCCTGTGCCTGGCTCCGGGGGAGATGCGATACCACCATCAGCTACCTCAATGCCGGCACAGGAGAATGTTGCATCGCCATCTCCTGCTACACCGACACCTGCTGAAAGGGCTGCCACGACTGAGTTCGTGTCACCTCCCTCTCACGATGAGGAGAGACTTGACGCGGCGCACTCTGATACGCCGGTTCGCTACCGTACTGTCGACAACCTGATCGGGGAAGATGCCCTAGGACCAGGACTTGCACAGCAGGAGCTTGAGGAGGCGTCTTTGCTCCTCGCTGGACCTGGTGAGCCATGCTCATTTGCTGAAGCAGAACGTGACGAGGCATGGCGCGCCGCGATGCAAGAAGAGATGGACACAGTGAATCGCAATGGGACTTGGGAGCTCATTGATCTCCCACATGGCCATCGTCCAATTGGACTCAAATGGGTCTACAAGTTAAAGAAGAACGAGGCCGGGAAGGTAATCAAGCATAAAGCTCGTCTCGTCGCAAGGGGATTTGTCCAGCAAGCTGGGATCGACTTCAACGAGGTGTACGTACCCGTCGCGCACATGGAGTCAATTCGACTCCTACTTGCGCTCGCCGCCCAGGAGGGGTGGCGCGTCCATCACATGGACGTAAAATCAGCCTTTCTCAATGGAGAATTGGATGAAGAAGTGTATGTGAAGCAACCCCCTGGTTTCGTCGTTGCTGGAGAAGAAGGCAAGGTCCTCTGCTTGCGCAAGGCCCTCTGCTTGCGCAAGGCCCTCTATGGCTTGCGGCAGGCGCCGAGAGCCTGGAATGTGAAACTCGATTGCACACTGAAGGCGCTGGGATTTGAACAGAGCAAGCACGAGCACGCCATGTATCGGCGCAACAATGGCGGCTCTACTCTGCTCGTCGGAGTCTATGTTGATGACCTTGTGATCACCGGACCGTCGACATCAGCAATCAATCAATTCAAGAGGGAGATGAAGGAGAAGTTCCAGATGAGTGATCTTGGCTTACTCTCTTTCTATCTTGGAATTGAAGTGAAGCAGGGAGAAGAAGGGATCTCTCTGAAACAGGGGCGCTATGCTCAGCGTATCGTGGAGTCAGCTGGCCTCAAGGACTGCAATCCTTGTGCCACTCCAATGGAGGAGAGGCTCAAACTCAGCCGCGAAAGCAAGGCAAAGGAAGTGGACGCAACGTACTACCGGCGAATCGTCAGGAGCCTCCGCTATCTTGTTCATACACGACCTAACCTGGCATTCGCCGTGGGGCTCGTGAGCCGGTTCATGGAATGGCCTACGGACGAGTATCTGCAAGCCGTGAAACGCATCTTGCGCTACGTCGCCGGCACACTGGAGTATGGACTTCACTATAAGAAGGAGAAAGTGGAGCAGCGGCTGATTGGTTACAGCGACAGCGACCTCGCAAGCGACATCGATACAAGGAAGAGCACAAGTGGCATGTTGTTCTTTCTTGGTTCAAGCTTGGTGAGTTGGCAATCCATCAAGCAGAAAGTGGTGGCTTTATCCTCCTGTGAAGCAAAGTATGTTGCAGCCACCAATGCGGCCACACAAGGAATATGGCTGGCCCAACTGCTAGGAGAATTCAAGGGAAGAAAGGCCGAAGCAGTCGAGCTCAAGGTGGACAGTAAGTCTGCCTTGGTGCTAGCCAAGAACCCCGTCTTCCATGAGCATAGCAAGCATATCAACTTGCGCTATCACTTCATAAGAAACTGCTTGGAAGAAGGGAGCATCAGCGCCAACTTCATTACCACCACGGATCAACTCGCTGATATACTTACGAAGGCACTTGGACGAGTCAAATTCAAGGAGCTAAGGGCTAGAATTGGAATGGTCTAAATCAAGTAACAGGACATAAGGATTAGGAGGAGAATTGTTAGCAAATAATCCTTATATCAACTTACTTAGCTAGTAAGTAAAGTAATATTCTTGAAGGTTCTAGTTGAGGTTGGATAAGAGAATTAGGAATTGACTGCTAGCTAGTGCTTAGCTGGTTTTTACTGTAGCATGTCGGTTACTGTAGTAGTACTGTAGCAACCGACTTACATGCCTATAAAAGGAGATGTAACCCTCTATGTAAGATAAGCTTTTCAGCTCACCTATTAGATTCAATTTTCAGCTAGATCAGAGTGTAGTTAAGAGATCAAATCAACACACCTCAGGTTCACACATTCCTAATGTGTTACTCCTGGATTTACTTTTACCTTTACCTCTTAGTGAATTTGAGAATGTTGTTGTAAATCAATTTATCATGGATTGTGGAGATGCTGGTTAATACCATGGTAATATTGGAGGATTCACATAAGTACTATTTTTTATTGCTAGAATGTATTTTGAAATCTCTGAAGAATCTGAGATTAACTTTTTTCCTCATGTGAAATGCATTTTGAAATCTCCAAATAAAGAGTAGCTCTTTATTTTGGAGCATTGCTGAAGATATGGACTTCAAAATTTTCCTTGCTTGAATATAACCAGAAATTATCAGTAACTCCATGGAAATTGAAGCAAAAGAAACATCTTAAATTAGCCAATACGCGATGAACATTTTAATGTATTATATTATTAAGAGAGGGTTAAAAGGAACCACCATTTTCACTATCAAGGCCAAGAAATTAGATCTCATGTGGTGCTGTACTGGTTGATTTTATTTGAGTTCTGTTCCCTGGCTTGTAGGCATTGATAGAATTCTATGATCCATCCGTATATTTGGTCATTTCTGAATATTGTATTTTATTTACGTATAGTAGTTCCAAGCATTTTTTTTTTCTACTAGCATGGTCAATGAATATTTGGCTTGAAGGAAGTGCTTGCTCTAGAGGTACCCGGGATCAATACCTTCTCGTCTCTCTCACAGGTTTTTCACCTCCGATAAACTTGTTCCTATGTCAGTTGCTATTGTTTAAGAATGCCTTTTCCTTTTCAGTTAATGTGTATGCAGCATTCGTTTCTCTTGGTAGCAATATTCTTATGTTTGTCTCTGTGGAGCAGTGCATTTACGTGTTAGTTGATACTTCATTTGCTGTGGTATTCTTGCTTTTGACTTCACGCTGAATCATAGTCCGCAGTGCACCTGCATCTGTTCCTTGCTTTGCCACCCGCCCACCCCAGGACACCTAGCGCTGCTTGCCACCATGTACATTCGCGTCAACCTGCCAGCTCCCTTGTTGACACGCCAAGTCACCCACACTATTGTTCTTGCTGCGAGCTGCCTTTTCCAACTCCATCAGTGACAAGAGAGTGATGTCCAGACTACCATCAACAGAGGTTCCGAACACTGGCAGTTGTATCGTGGGAAATGTGAGAGATAGCTACTATAAATTTTAGTGCAAAATTCACTAAAACTAATTTTATGAATTTATCTTACCATTGCCCTGATGCAAATTTTTTACATTTTGGTCAGATTGCTGGTAAGACGACCATAAGGTTTAGTGACACCAATGGTAAAACAATCGGGTCTGCATATCCACTGTTTTTTAGAGAGGCGTGGATTCACCATGGTGATACCAATCATCTCTCCGTCAAGGCTACTGTATTGACATTCAACTATTGTGATGGAAACTCGGGATTTATTCTCTGTGACAATCTCACTTCTGTTAGTAGTCCACATGTAATGCATGTTTATAAGTGCATACAAGGGACTGATGAGAGATGCCATGAAACTTATTTGGCAGCTCAATTCTTCGATGAAACTTTTGAAAGTTTTATTGAACAGAACAGTAAAATGGTTGCGGAGTACATAAGATTCTCGGAATCGTTTATTGAAGTATCTAGGGATGTGGCAAAAGGATTGTTAGCACTTCACAGCAAGGGGTTTTGTTGCCCAAGCTTAACTGAGAAGCATATTGCTATCATAAATGATGCTGGCCATCTAAGCGCCAAGATTTGAAACTTCAGTGAGGCAGGTTAGAAATCTTTTTCAACGTTTTTTTACTGTGTTTGGGTCCTTTTCTTAGTTGTGTCCTCACTAGAAAAGTAAGAAAACAAAGTTAGCAAACTCGTTTCACCCAAATATTTGCACAGCAATAATTATTTTTTAGTACTGTCATTCAATTATTCAAGTCAAGCAAAAGGGACCATTTCTAGTAGATTCATGTCAAAGTGAAAACAATTCTTGGGTATTGCTTTTATTTGTAAATCATCACTTTAGTACCCCATCTGATTCCAAATATTGCATTTACTTGTGTCACAACCACACAATGAGAAAATAGATCAGTGCAGGTTTGCTCCAGTTATAGTGATAGAAACTACTCCAAGGGGTAAAACAGGACACATGATATGAGTCCTACTAACTTTTGCGTAAGTATATAAAATGGTGAATTTATGTATCTGTTTATTTTTGCTACCACATACTACTGTTTTTATCACCATGTATGTAGGCATATGGTTTATTCACAATAAATCATGAGTTTTGGTGCTTATATTGCATTCTTACTGTCAACTTCATTCTTTTTCCTTCCATATTCGTTAATAAAGAGAACAAGGAAGAAATGGACGGAGATTGGGTTAGGTTCGCAGATATGATTGAAAGAGCTTCAAAAAACCACAAGATATGTTTTCTTGAAGTTAAAGACCTCTATACGAGAATGAGAAAGGGGGAATTGAAGGGTATGATCATATTTCCTTGTTCCTTTATACGTAAAGCACCTTTGCTCCGTGTTCCTAGCAACATTTGCTAACAATACAATGACATTTCATTTTTTATGTTGTAGGTTAGAGATTTTCAAGAGCAGTGCTATGTTTACAGCCCATAAGAAACGAGACCAAATTATAGCCCTTTGTGGTTATGCAGAAACATTTGTTAGAGATCAGAAACAAAAATCTTTTGTCAACGATCCAACTAAATCACAAATTCATTATGCATTGGTCCGTTTCTTGGAGCAGGATTCCAAATGGCTAGACAAATACATGCCTGAATGGATTATGGATGTAAATCGCATTCGAGGGCTAAAAATGTCTAAAAATCAGAATGGGATGTCACTGCTATATGAGCTTCGTTCAATGCTGGAACATGAAAACTTTTATATACCTCCGAGTGTAAGTTCAAATTTCTTCCTCTCTTTTCTTCCCTTATCTGTTCTAGACTTTGCTTGATACTGAAAACTTTTTATTGTTGTTGATACATGTGCACAGGATCCATCTAAACCAATGAGATCAGACCTGCTGCAGGAGTTTTGGAAAGCTTGGGAAGAGGATTTACTTAAATTTCACAAATTCGCATCTGACCTTCAGCTTGAATATTGAGAGCTGCTCCAGCCACTTCTTCATGTGCTGCCACCGGTGAGGTGCCATTTTTTGTGTTATCTTCAGGACATTAGGTCTTGGAGAAACTTTCTGGTTATGTCCAAAACTATTGAACAGAAATTTTCAGGTAATTAGGTCTTGAAGGAACTTTTTATGTTTTAGGATCATTTTCTGGCTTCGGAGTTTTTGTCTAGCCTAGCTCAATAAGTTATTCTCTCCTTTTATTGGCATGAGCCTAGTATGTGCTGTGTGTGCACCGCTGCCTTCCAAAGCCTTGCTACCAGCGTAGTATGTAAATCTGGTCCTACATTGTCATTTTTGTGCTTGTGGAACTTTCGTCCTTAGTTGCATAGTTTGGCATTGCTGTCACCTTTTTTTTTCCCAAGGAATCTTGCCGTCATTTAAGTAACAGTGACAAATGTGCTACCTATTTCCCACTGTCCAGGTCCAACCTCCAGCAGTTTGTTCTCGCTAGCTATAAGTAGCAGGATCTCTCCACTGTTCTGGTCTCATTTTCCATTGGAGATGCTTGTCTTGCATCCTACAAAATCCAGGCGCTTCCTTTTGTCCATGTCTCTGGGAATATTAATATGGGGAATATTAATATGATCTCTTGTAACACTGATTTTTGTTTGGAGGATGCCCATCTTCTCTCTAGTTAACTTCGAATCTTGTTTAATGCAGCGGAGCTGAACAATTATACTTCTTGATTGTGCCATTGCTTAAAGTACAAAATTGATGAGATTGATTCAATCAGTTATCAATGAAGAGCACAAAAATGGCATTCAAGACCAGTATTTAGTAACCACCAAAACAAAAATACTGGGCCCACATTTATCTTTTATCAAGTACTAATCACAAATTTGCTTTGCTAACTTGACCTGGACAATTCAAATTATATTCCAACTGACAGTAGTCAAAATGTTCAGTAGCAACTTTGCAATTTTTTGTTCTTTTAACTGTCATAAAAACTACGCTTTGGCTACTTTGTCCTTCATTACTTTTTCAATCAATTTTCTTGCCTCTAATGTACTCAGTACTAAATTCAGTTGGTAATATGCAGGGTTCACCAAACCGCCGGTAACCACCGGGGTTCGGTAAGGGTTACCAGCGGTTTGGTTTGGATGAATTTCATCTAAATTCAAAAAATATGAAAAAATTCGAAAAAAATATATGTGGTAGTACTCGAAATGTGCATCCTAATGGTGAAGAAATCTTGTAAAAATATTGATGTTAAGATTGTTTTTTGAAATAAAACCGAGAAGGTAATATGAAAATTGGAAAATAATGAACAGTACTAGGCTGGCCCATCACTGTTCATGGCACTGTTGGAGGTCCAACTGACACTAACTTCTCCCATGTGACCTAAACAATGCCCCCATCCCAATCCTATCCATTCCAGTGCAGCGTCTGTCTCCTCCCAGTCGCCTTTGTCGCAGATCCACCGCCGATGGAGAAAATCGCGTGAGAAGCCGTGGTTATCGTGCGGAGTAGGGTGATAACCGCCGGGCTGCAGCGACGCACGGTAACCCTCTGTCCTTCTCGGTTTATCGCGCGGTTTGGCGCGGTAAGCGCGGTTACCGCGAGCTTCTCCTTTGGACGGTGTATGTCGAGGGAAACTGCGGTAATCGTGGTTTTTGAGTTTATCGCACGGTTTTTGTTGCAAACCGTGCGGTTACCGCTGGTATACTCGCGGTATGAGCTATATTAGTTGCAAATCGAATATTAATGGTATAAATATCAGTTTAAAGTACATTGTTACGAGTATCAATTTGTGGGACGATATTTGTGTTTCTTTCCATAAGTGATTACATTGTTGTATGAGCTATATTAATACGAGTATGAAGTGGTTAACCGCGTGTTTGTTGCATTTGTTTCATGAGGGAGATGGGAGAGAGAGACCCTGTATGGGAGCATGGGGAGAACATACCATCAGGATGGCGTTGCAAGTACTATCATACGCGCCGGGCCGGTGGTGGGGGCAACTCGACTAAAAGTCCATTTGGCCAGAAAAGGGAAAGGGAAGGGGACAACATATTGCCTCTCTGTGCCACCAGATGTCCGTGATTTCTTCTGTCGTGACCTGGAGCAAATAAATGATGATGGTGATAGGCGTACCACCGAGAGGTTGAGAAGGGAGGAAGCAGCAGGGCTAAATTATTATGACCTAACAGGTGATGCAGATGAGGAAGAGCAGATGCAGGCGACGGTGGTTGCCTCACAGGTAGAGGTGGAATTCAGAAGGGGTGTGGAGGAACGGGGTGGCATATATGAGCATGGTAGTGGCAGTGACAGCAGGTCCTTGCATTCCTTACGACAGAAGAGCAAAAGTAACCCTCTTTCAAGGATGCTAAGGAGGTCTTCATCGCAGAGGGAGTCACCTGCGGTGAGATATTATAATCTAGTCAGTGCCAAGACCCCTGTACAGCTAAGGATTGACACTGGGTGGTGGACAAAGAAGGGGAAACAAGTGAAGGAGGCTTTCGGTGAGTCTTGGGCAAGGTTCTTTTTTTCCTCTGGCATCCTTACGAGAAATGCCAACAATCCTTACTTCGTGAGTGCCGTTCATGAGACCCAGAAGTGGGGTAAGTCATAGTTAATGTACTCTGTATATGTGTATATATCAGTGGTAATATTTTACTTTATATGTGGCAATGCAACCATTGCAGGTGAAGGAGCTTCCTCCCAACTAGTAAAGAGATAGATATCAAGTATCTAGATTTCACAACAAAGGACGTGGCCAAGCAATTTGATAGATTCAAGAAAGATTGGCCATCATATGGTGTTAGTCTTATGTGTGATTCCTGCACTGGCTCCACAGGTATGTTTGGTAATAAACTTCTTGATCTACTACAACGGGTTATGTTTTTTCACAAGTCTATTAATGCCACAGGGCAAAGTCAGGATTCTACCTTCATATTGAAGGTAACAAAATGTAATTCGATATTTTGTGTGACTGAACATATTTCTTGGCCTTACTTACATTTTGTCATGACTTTAGGTAGGAGCTAAGGAAGGTGGTGCATGAGATTGGGTCAGGGAATGTCGTACAGATAATCACCGACAATGGGTTGAACTACAAGAAGTCTTTTAGATTGCTAAGGCAAGAGTACCCAACTATTGTTTGTCAACCCTATGTGGCTCACACTATTAACCTAATGTTGATGGGGATTGGAAAGTTTTCAGACCATGATGCCATGATTAAAAGTGCACGGATGATCTCACGATAGTTTTACAATCATTCAAAGCTACATGTCATGATGAAGGAAGCTATATGGGGAATTGGTTAAGTGGAATGCCACACGGTTTTCCTTGAAAGTTTCCTTAAGAGGCGAGAATAATTCATGATGTGGATGGCTTCTTCTGGATTCATGCAGAGTAAGTTTAGCTCAACCTCTGAAGGTAGATATGCTCACTTATGCCTTTCTAGCATGCAGTGGTGGGAAAATCTTGATACAGTGGTCAAGTCAGTGCAACCTATGTACTTCTTTCTTCGTTTCGCCGATGAAGACAAGAAACCTAATTTGAGTGAAGTTCTACTACGATACCGGTTATTGAAAATGGAGTACGATAGTTTGTTTGCAAATGAAAGAGATAAATATAATGCTTACTTGGAGATTATTAATAGAATGATGTACGATATTACAAATCAGACCCTCATCAATGCAGGTACTATGCAGTCTTATATTGTTGTATGTTACCATTGTGTTCAATTACTTGTTTTATGTATCCCTAGAATATTTTGTAGGTGCAACATTAAACCCTCGGACACACTATGCATACAATACGGACGCCACACTCTTCGAAGATCTTCGTCGTGCTTTTGAGTGGATGGCCGACCTTGACACTCTCGTTGACGCTTTGGTTGAGGTCGACCTGTACAAGCGAAAAGTTGGGGACTTTGGAAGGCCGCTTGCAAGAAAGATGGCGATGGATGGGAAAACTTCCCCTGGTATGACACATATAACCCAACTATCGTATGTACTATTGGATTTCACATATAAATGACATGTTGCTTGTAAATTGCAGCGCAATGGTGGTCCATGTTTGTGTCGGACACACCGACATTAAAAAAGCTTGCTTTGTGCATTGTTGCAGTGTTGCTCATCCGTGGGTGTGAACGGAACTGGAGCACATTTGCATTGATCCATACCAAGGTCCGCAACAAGCTAACACACAAGCAACTAAACAAGCTTATTTATGTTAACTACAATCTCAGGCTTAGAATTCAACAATCAACAAGAGATATCAGGAGGGAAGAGGACGATCCTCTTCAAAGGCTAGTGGATCTTTCATTTTATGACAGCAACAATCAGATTAGAAATTGGATGAACAATGCTAGGTCGAATGCACGCCCTCAGTTAGATGAAGACTGTTCCGACTTTGACACTCCCTTGCCATCCCACTTGTGGCTGACCAGGTGGGATCCTACTAACTTGCGTAGGGGCTACAGGAGTTTTTAGTGTTGCAGAATGGGTTGAACAGAATGTGGGTGACACATTGGAAAAAGAAAGACTCGCAAGGGGCCACACCCGCCTCCGGCAAAAAAAAAGAAGGGAAAAAGGCACACAACATGATCAACAAGTATTGGCAGCGATGATGAGACTCAGGGAAATCCAACCTACCAAGAGTCTAACAGTAGCAGCTCAAGAACAGACACAGATGATGCGGATGAGAGTGATGGTGGCGCAGGTAGACAAGGCGGGATTTCAGTGCCTTCAGGAGGTCAAACAAGCCAATCACAAGATCGTAGTCTGATTCAATTCACTGGTACAGGCACTTACATATTACTTCCATATTTTCCCTACAATGTATGATGTTTCATTTCTTTTCTTATTGAAGATGCAGGTGAGACTGACTTTACACACGCCACTCAAGACCAAGATCATGGCACGCCAAGCTCTCAGCGAACTACTATGCCTACGCAAGGCCACCAACACCGACAGCACCCTGATACACCACAGGACAGCTATAGCTCATTTAGTTTCTCTAGTGTTGAAGGTGCTTATCCAACTTACACATACAACCGTCCAGAGGCTTCTGATTGTCCTGTTACATGGGTGTATAAGTGGCAAAAGCCTAATTGGTATGCTCAGTTGTATGGTCAATTGCAATCAATAGCTACATGGACAGGCCAAAGTTGGCAGGATTATAAGGCAGGATTGCTTCAGCAACATGGTTTGATGCTCATGTCGACCGAAGAGTACAACATGGCATACCAGCAATGGAACTATTAGTTTGTTTATTTTCTGTCGAACTCGAGGAACTGCTATATTAGTGTTGCTTGTATAATGGACCTATTATTGATGTCGAACTTTGGACAGTATTGTGGATGCTTCAATCCTTGTAGTTTTGGATATTGTATTGTTAATTCTTGCGAAATGTCAAATTTTTAATGTGCTTTGTGCTAATTGTTAACTATAGAGCAAAGGTCATGTCAAAATTTCTTATATTTACTCAACATATCACTTAATAAAGCTATAAATGTCTATAACATTTTATTGCAACTAAGCAAAAATTTTACTTGATTTTTTGATAAATTTTTTCTCACTTTTTTTTGTCCTAGTTACCGCCCAAACCGCGCGGTAACCGTGCAGACCGTGCGGTTACCGCCATCCAAACCGTGGTTTCCCTCGCATCCCAAACCGCGCGGTAACTGCTACGAAAACCATTGGTTCGTATTCAAATTTTTGATCACGAATTTCGCACGGTTTTAAGCAGTAACCGCACGGTTACCGGGCTAATCCGCCGACCCACGATATCCACCTGGGAAACAGTAAGTCAATCTTTGGTAATATGTACTAGTCTTCCAGTTAGTCCAACCTGTTTGCTAAACGCCCTGTCCAAAATCTAATTAGCCAATGGCTTGCTTATAATTCTTTTATTTATTTATTTTTTGAGATAATGGCTTTGCTTATAACCAGTGGTATTATATTGGGGGTTTAGCATCCAATGCTAGGTACAGTATATGATTTTCAGCAGTGTGCACATTCTCGTGTTTATAGTTTTGTTTCCATGCATTGCACAACCAAGCCACCAATTGATGCAGCTGAACCAAATATGAAGCATCAGGTGCTCAGCGGTGGTGCCTCTGTGGCCGCGCGATCAACGAGGGCCTCCAGAGCAGCAGCAGCAACAACAGCAGCCGCAGCGCCTCCGGTTAAAAGCTGTAGGCAGACGCAGCGAGGAGGCCTGCGAGGGCGGGTGGCAACAGCAGGATGAGAAGAAATCAGAATCAGAGGCGGAGCCGGAGACCCTGAGGCGGGAGGTGGAGAGGCTGCCGGCAGCAACACCGAGTTGGAGCAGCAGCTTGCCCTCGACGAACGCACTGTAGCTCAAGCTCCAGCAGCAGCAGTGGTAGGTTAGCAGCAGGCAAGAATTCGCCAGCGCCTTCCCACATGTATTTCCCCTCAGCACCAGCATGCCTTCTCCTAGCGGAATTCCCGAGGGGAGTGGCTTGTGCCGTCGCCGGCCACCACCACCTCCTAACAGTAACAAAGTAGGAGAGTTTCCCCAGCGTCAGCGGCACCTTCAAGGCTGGAAGGTCCTTCCAAGGCGACGATGCTGGTCGACATGTACAAGTCCCTGACCACCAACAACAAGACCGCCGCCGCCTCCGGCATTGTTGGCGAGCTGCAGAATCGCTCTACACACTTGTTAGCGGTCCGGTGTCGGTCAATTGATTCCTCCTGTGATCTCCACTCCAAGTACCAGAGATCTCCATAAATTTCCTAATTAGGATTACTTCTTGTTTCCAGTGGGTGGGTGGCGCATGCTGCAGATCAAAGCAGACATGGAAGCAAAAGCAGGGTTGATCAACCATCTCCTCGCCCCAAGTCCACCAAACTACATTCGCCGATGTGGAGCAAGTGCTCGTCTTTGTGGATTGGCTGGACCAACACCTATCAACCCCTGGTAACGTGGACTACATTTCTTTCTTCTTACGGTATGAATTCCCTTTCTTCATTGCTTCATTGCTTGGTCTGATTGATCGATTGATCCATTTCAGTCTGACGAGACAGCCGTCCTGGAGCACTTAAGCTGGCTGGAGAGAAAAGCTTGACGCACCCCGGGAGGTGGCCTTCGAATACCGCAATCTCAACTGACTTCTCACGCACATCTCCAACTCCAACGACACCGCCCTTGCTTCCTGTGAGGCTACTCTCACCAGGACATCGGCCTTGCAACACTAGTAAAGTATATATTACTCAAAAGCTCCAGGCTATGATTTTTTTTTTTGAGATGCAAGATATGATTATGACGACATGATGCTTCTCCTTTGCTTCCTCAAGTGTAATTGACATGCTTGTGAAATGGCTGTCAGGTTGGAGAAGAGCATGAGCAGATCAGTGAATCTGAAGAGCTCGGCGATGCCGTCCTACAAAGAGTTGAGGATACCCACTGACTGGATGCTTGATTCAGGGATTGCTTCCGAGGTACTACTAGCTATGTTCTCATTTTGTTTTCTTTATGATCATTGTTGAGGAAGACATCAACTCCCCCAAGTTGGGTCTTACACATGAGTCTGGCATCACTCAAGCTTGCAAAGTTGTACATGAAGAGAGCCCTCAAGGAACTGGAAAGGGAAACAAGGGGCGAGGCTCTGCCTGCTCATAGTGTGCGCTTCGCCTACAGGGTTCAGCAGGTAAATACTCTCACCAACTAAGCTGATGGATGATCATTCATGGCGTTCGGTGTGCTAATTTGCTTGCTTGCACTGCTTGTCTGCGTTTATATAGTCTGCTGGAGGAATTGACTGTGAAGCTATGTGTTGACGCAGTTTAGGGCCAACACACTGAGTTGCGCTAGAACGCGCGGTCGTCGAAATCACCTCGCGGGAAGCCCCTGTGCAAACCAGCCAGGCCGGTTTCCTGAAGCTGGCCGTGAAAACATAGAACCACCATCCCGGGAGGGACCCCGTCAAGGATGATGTGCCTAGGGTTGTTCTGAGATCGGCAGGCCACTCAGAACGTCCCAAATCGCCGTGGAGACGAAGAAAGAGAAGCAAAGGGGGTTGGAAAGGCTAGGGTTTGGAGGAAATAAAAAGTAAAGGTATTTTGATTGATCGATTGGATAGATACTTAATCGGCCGTGGCCCTTTATATTTATAGGGTGGGGAGGTCTTGCCCCTAAAAGAAATTCCAATTACAAGTCGTGATCTACATGGATTCCTTGATTCTACTCGGACTGGGTCAAAACGGGCCAGGCTAGTTTTGGAAACAGGTCAGGCCGGTTTTAGAAACAGGTCAGGCCGGTTTGGGAAACAGGTCAGGCCGGTTTTCCCAGCCAGATTGGCCTTGTGCCAATTTTGGCCACCAACATATGCCCCCCTGTTTTCTGGTGAAGCTTGCGTTCCAGAAAACATGTTACAACAAAAATAAATCTAAGGGCGATGCTCATTACATAATTCATCGGCCTCTTTGTTCCAAGGGCGATATTTGAAGATACCGGCCATATTATCTCAAACATCTTGCCATATACTTGGATAATACCTTTTCAAGTATCTACTATTAAGAGCTCTAAGCAGCCGCTGATCTTGCAAAGTTTCCACCATATAAGAATTCTCGAAAATCACCATATTATCTCTAGGTAGAATTGTCTTCCAAACTATGTCACCAACCTGAAAAGACTTCTCTTTTACTTTCTTGTTATAACCTGAAAAGGCAGCCGATGCTCAATTAACTCGCGGCTTAAACCAGGCACCTCATGATATTCCCATGCAAAACAATTGACATACTCTTTCGATAGCTCAATTAATTTAGCTTTATAATCAGCTTTCAAACTTTTGTTTACAAACGTCGGCCTTGGCATAGTACCATCACCAATATCAACCTCCTCTAAAGGATCAGCCAACGTAAAACCTTGTCCTAATTTACTCATATCATCAAAGTCCTTAATAGCCTCACACATATCGTTCTTATTCGCCCGATTGTGCTCAAGTCTCTGCTGCAACCACTCTAGATTTAAATCCATCTAAATCACATGAAGTGGTTTAGCCGATTTTCAACCGGCTTTATGACAGCAGGAACAAAGCCATCTCTAGTACAACTGAGATGCACCACACATATATCCACATTCATGCACTCAGGAGATGAACCATAATCAACAAGCTGTTCATCGTCCTTTTCCTGGAATTCCGATAACAACTTATCATCACAAACCATTGGAGTAGAAATACCAATACCGGGCGCTGCTTCTGGCGAAACCGGTCTGACCGGTTCTGAAACCGATCTGACCGCCTTGGGAGAAACTGGTCTGACCGGTTCTGAATCCGATCTGACCGGTTCTGCTGCTGGGTAAGCATCAACCTTAATCTTCCACTCCTTCTTCTGTGGGATCATGGGCCTATATTTGTTGAAGTACTCATCTCTCTGCTTCTCAAGCTCCTGTTCCCTTTTCTCCTGAAAGCGAAGTCTCTATAATTTCCTCTTTTGATTGCGAGTCAAGCCCGGAGGACACCACCTTGGCAAGAAATACTTAGAAGTAGAACCACTGGTGCTAGCTTCATGATCATTGGTTGCAGGAGCCTTTTGGACAGATGTATCAACTGAATCGCCAATGACAATCGGTCTTTTGCCATCATCCTTGTTAGGGACTAACATACTTCCAATCTGCATAATATCATCGGCCGTAGTCCTCTTTGGATCAACATTAACCTTCTGCACCTCCTCTTCTTTCTTCTTGGGCCGATACACTTGCTTTGAAGGAGATGATCTACGTCTCTGCTCCAATCGGTCAGACCAGTTTGGTGAAACCGGTCTGACTGGTTTCACCCGCTGATCCCAACTTGATCGGCGAGGTGCCAAATGGTTATGTGTAGGGCGTGAAATCCTGTCAAGAGCTGATGGCCTTGGTTTCTTCCATCCTGGATGAAAAGATTGATATGGCATAGGATAGCAAGGCATCCACATCATCCCATTATATTCCAGCGCCGGATATTGCGAGTTTGATGCTGAAGGAGCCCATGGCATGGTAGGATACTAATTTTGGTGAGGATGCAAAGTCACAACCTCACTCTTCTGTCTTATAGCTGTCTTTGAAGGTGAATTGGGTCTCCCTTGATGCATTGATGACCTCATTCTCTTTTTTACCGGCCGATCACATGTAACGGCCCTTTGATTGACATACTTGGACAAAAGCTGATCAAAAGTAGGTTTCCGCTTCACAACACTCCCCTGATCTTTTGCCAAATTTAACTTCCACATGCCAATTTTTGGACGCTTCGGTTTCAGCATTCGAGGACGGCCTTGGTTAAAACCGGCCTGACCTGTTTCGAAAACCGGCCTGGCCGGTTTGTCCTGCATAGCAGGCTCAAAAGGTCTCTGCTCGATTTGCGAAGACGGTCCTTGCCCCCCGTGTCCAGAAGCTTTCACAGTGATTTTAAAGGATTCTCTGCCATCATGAGCTTTTTCATGCACCACTTCCCTCATCAACTTTTTGTCTTTTAAGCTCTTAGTCTTGGCTTCACCAATAACCACATTCTTCCCTTTGGTTGTTTCAGCTTGATGCGGCCGAACCAGTACCTTGGGCTGCTGCAAATCTACGGTGTTGACAGGAAAAGGTGTCTTGTCCACTTGCATCTCATGAAGAGTCAATCGTCCTTCATTAATAGCCGATTGAATCTGTCGATAGAAAACATTGCAATCATTAGTAGCATGCGAAAAAGAATTATAAAACTTACAATATGCACGCTTCTTCAATTCCTCAGGTAAAGGCATAGCACGAGATATCTTGATGTTTCTATTTTTAAGCACTTCATCAAATATACGATCACATTTAGAAACATCAAAAGTAAATCGCATTTCTTCTTGTCGACCCTTATGAGCCGGCTTAAGTGATGAACAAGAATATGTTTTAGCTTTTGAAGGCCATACAAATTCAGCAACGTAAACCTCTCTGTCCTCATCGCCTGAACTATCAGATTCATACTCAACAACATGAACATTAGATCGACGAGGCTTAAAACTTTCCTTTTTTTCTTAATTCGGATTTCCTGAATTAAAGCTCTTATTTGCACTTGAGCAACCGAAAGAAAATCACCACCTTCTATTCTATCCCTAATAGAAGATCTCAATCCCTTAAAACAAATATCAGCAAGATCCATATCAGAAATTGACAAATTAAAGCAACGGTTCTTGGTCTCTTTGAATCGTCTTATATAATCAGAAACAAATTCTTCTCTACCTTGCTTAACCGATGTTAAATCTGTCAATTTTAATTCGGGACTCCCACCATAGAAATGATCATGAAACTTTTGTTCTAATTGATTCCAAGAACAAATAGAATTAGGAGCCAAAGATGAAAACCAAGCAAAAGCAATTCCAGTCAAAGATAAAGAAAATAAACGGACTTTCAACGCATCAATGGAACTTACTTCACCTAGTTGAGCAATGTATTGACTGACGTGTTCCCAAGTAGTTCTATTATCTTCACCACTAAATCTAACAAAATCAGGAACCCGCCAACCAGTAGGGTAAGGAATAAAATCAAACTTAGTAGAATATAGTTTTTGATACAACTTAGAGTTACCAATATCCACACCAAGCTTGTTTTTCATTACACTAGCCAAATCCTCCCTAAATTTAGAAAATTCATTGTTCCAACTAGAGTTATTTGGCTGTTGCGGCATTGTAGCGATAGTATTTACTCTCTGATTTACATGAGGTGCATGATTATCATGAGCACGCCTTAAATAGCTATCATATACATCATTCGGTATCCCCCATAAGATGCATTTGCATTAGGAATAGGAGGTGAAGTGTACGCGAATGTGGTATAAGGTGGCACAAAATTAGCAATTTCATTAGTACGACCATAAGTGGCTGAACTAGGCATGATAGCAAGTGGTTCAGGCTGCTCGGGTACCACCACCAGAGAACTGGCCTGACCGGTTTGATGAACCGGTCTGGCCGGTTCTGCCGTGTTCGGCAGTTGTGGCTGACCTGATGAAGTTTGATCCTGAAAAAAATTCAACGGCATACCATACTGTGGATTTTCAGGAATTGCACCTAGTGTAGCCGATGTACTAGGTTGTATAACCTCATGTAGATTAACATTAGGTTCAATAGATTTCCCTTTTTCTAATCTTTCTATTCGTTCAATTAATGTCGCGACAAGTTCATCCGTACTTCTAGCAACAGTATTAGATTTGACATTAGGTACAGATGTGTTGGGGAGTGAATTGCTTACATTGCTTATTACCTCAACCTTGTTGTCGCTCATCTTGAACGCGGTCATCACGAAATCTTGCACTCTTGTGACTGTGTCCTGGCGGTCTTTCTTGAATCCCATCAAGAATTGAGATCTGAAATAAGCTTCCGCCGCCAAATAATTTTGACGCTCCTCTTCACTGATCTCTTTGATAGAAACCGTGATGATGTTGTTCTTGTCGAATTCCGTGTTAGATCTCATCTGGCTAGGGTTTGATAGAACGGTTTTAGCAACTAGATCTTTCGTCCCCAGTGGAGTCGCCAAAAATGTGTTGACGCAGTTTAGGGCCAACACACCGAGTTGCACTAGAACGCGCGGTCGTCGAAATCACCTTACGGGAAGCCCCTGTGCAAACTAGCCAGGCCGGTTTCCTGAAGCTGGCCGTGAAAACCTAGAACTACCACCCCGGGAGGGACCCTGTTAGGGATGATGTGCCTAGGGTTGTTCTGAGATCGGCAGGCCACTCGGAACGTCCCAAATTGCCGTGGAGACAAAGAAGGAGAAGCAAAGGGGGTTGGAAAGGCTAGGGTTTGGAGGAAATAAAAAGTAAAAGTATTTTGATTGATCGATTGGATAGATACTTAATCGGCCGTGGCCCTTTATATTTATAGGGTGGGGAGGTTTTGCCCCTACGAGGAATTCCAATTACAAGTCGTGATCTACATAGATTCCTTGATTCTACTCGGACTAGGTCAAAACCGGCAAGGCCGGTTTTAGAAACAGGTCAGACCGGTTTGAAAAATAGGTCAGGCCGGTTTTTCCAGCCAAACTGGCCTTGTGCCAATTTTGGCCACCAACACTATGCGCCTTTTTGAAGATCTGACGCAGTGGCCTTGGCCTCCTCCCCTCCCTGAGTATACTGTATTAGAGCGTGCTGATTTAACTGCTGATGAGATGAGATGATAGGTGGATTGTCAAATATGGTGATGGAAATACTGGCCTGTGCAACACAGGAAGTCAGAAACTAAACCTGGGAGAAATGCGCTGAGAAGCTGACCACCACGGCCTCCTGGGAAGCCTTGCGAGACACCGCCGTCTTGCTGCTGCCACTACCCTCTTCTCCTCCACCCTCCGCACTGCCCGCGCCCTCAACTCCCTCCTTGCTGCTATCTGCTCTTCCCCAGCGTTCTCCGCATCGCCCCCCAAGTCCTGCTCGCTGCCCCGTCAGTCTCCCCTGATGCCACCACCTTACGCATCCTAACCTCCACGCTCTGCCGGGCCTGCTGCCCCGCCGCTCCTTTGCTGCACGCCCTCCCTCCTCCTTGACCCTGACCCAGGCAGTTGCCGTGCCGTCCTTTCCTCCTTGTGTGAGTTCGCTCCTGCTCAGGTTGCGGCAGCGTTCTTGGACAAGATGTGCCATTGAGGCATTTTCCCAAGGAGATCTGACTACCATGGCGTCTTCAGCGCGCTTCTGCAAGAGGGAATGGTGGCGGAGGCATACGAGTTCATGAAGAATAAGATGGTATCTGATGGGGTGGCACCTGCACTTGCGGACCTCAAGTTGATCCTGCAAGCTTTCAGCGAGAGCGCGGAGTTCGATTCTGTGGAGGAGGTGTTCGACGAAATCCTTCTGAGAGGTCTGGTGCCTGATGTTGGTGCGTACAACGTGTACATCGGCGCTCTATGCAGGAAAGGTGACCTTGCCGGAGCTCGTCGGATGATGGCCTGCATGGAGCACGCCGGGTGCCCACCGGACGTAAGGACATTTAGCGTGGTAGTCGCCGGGTGCATGTCTGCCAGGGACATGGGCACGGTGAGGGAGCTGGTGCAGCAGGCGATGAGGCGTGGCCTGTGGTGGGATCCACCGGCATTGGCGGAGCTGATAGGCTTGCTGCGGGCGGGTGGTGGTGCCATACAAGCACAGGAGTTTCTGTTGGAGCCACTATTCGTGCGTGACGCACCGATGTTGGGGCAGCTGATTGGAGCATTGTGCAAGCAAGGGCTATTGGGACCTGCTGCTGCAGTTGATGATTAGTAGAAAGTGTTGGAATGGTCTTTTTGTTTCAATACAGTGATTGGTTTTGAATTTTCAGGAATCTGAAGAATGGCTTATGAATTATAAAAACAAAAGGCAAAGCATGGGCTATGAACTGTGGCTAAAAAGTGGGATGTCTGTTAGGAAAATAAACCTGACCGAGATGAGTTCTGGTCAGTGCGTGTGTGTCGCGTGGTGTCGAGCTGTGTCGTGGAGACCGTGGTGCATTCCCGGTCAAGCGCGCCTGTACGTTGGCGACGTCACGGATGTGGGGGATAAACGCGTCGTGAGCAGCGACCTGCGCACTTGTAAATCCGCTATAAAAGGAGAAGGAGAAAACAGAAAATGCTGTGCGGTTTGGGCAGCACCAATCTCTCGTGTTCTTGTGTGCGTTAGCTCCCGGCCGGAGGTTCCGGCTGACCCCGGGCACAGACGCCTGCCTGGACGAGGTCCCGGGAGAGGGCCCGGACACGGAGGCGAGATCGGGTGATGTCCCGGACGCCGGGCGCAGGCGAGTTCCCGGGCGCGAGGGCCCGGGCGCGGACGCGTAGCGTGGGCAAGGGCCCGGGCACGGGCGCGGGGCGCAGAGGCGGGCGCAGGAGCGGGGCCCTGACGCGGGCGCAGGCGCGGCCTTCGGGGCGGCGCTAACAATGTCTTACATGATAACTCCAGAAATACTCGGAGCTTTCTGGTTTGTAGATTGTTGGCTATAGTTAGAACCTAGTGAGCAAGAAGAGAGGGTATCTGTGTAGAATGATGGGTCAGATACGAGATTGTAGACGGTTTTTTTTAAGCTCACAATTCTACTAAGGTATTTTTATGAATATAATGGGAAATTAGTCATTTAAGAGCTCCTGAACTCATACTGCCTCGGTTTGTGAACCATGAACAATGAAAATTCTAAGTGCATGTATTAAGTTTTGTAATCATGTAAGGCCAAGCTTTAGATAATTTGGATGTTCTTTAGTTCTTAGAAATCAGGCTGACTAAAATTAGCATAGTGTTATAATCTCTTTCCCAGATCTCTGTGCATCTTTTGACACATCTTAATATGTTTCCAGCAAGAGACTGGGCTGTGCAAGAATCTTCAGGAGTTTGCACAGAAGATGAATTATGCCATTCCATCTTATATTTGCACCAAACAAGCCTCAGGCTTAGCTCCTTTCATATGCACTGTAGAGATTGGTGGAATACAATATATTGGTGCTGCAGCCAGAACAAAAAAGAGGCAGCGATAAAAGCTGCCCGAACTGCTCTTCTTGCAATCCAAGGTATCGTTATGTTCTTTTCTAAGGGCTTTTTACTTTTTTTTTTATCCAATCCAGGCTATCCACTGTTGAAATCATATTGCTATGTTCCTTTTTGGGTGTTATGATGAACATTGGGTCATGCATGGGCATTGCTTGGTGCAGGCCAATCAGAGGGTTGTGCAAATGGTGCTACAAAAAATACTGTAGTTCCTGGTAAAAGGCAAGGTAAGAATTGAAACCCCAAAACCACTTAAAGCCAAGAAAGGTGGTTTCAAGAAGAAATGGAACAAGAGGAAATTCATGAAGAAGAATGGCCAAGCTGTTGATGTGGAAAAGGATGAAGCTACAGTGGCTGGAGGTGCTCATGATTCTGATGCCCTAATGCAGCCAACAGTAACAACACAGGAGCCATCCAGCGACACTCTGTTCCTGCAACCTTCTGAGGTAGCTAAAAGAGTAGAACCGGTGCCACCTAGAGATATTGAAATGGTGCAACCTAATAAGGAGAAGCAACCCAGTGACGCTGCAATGCTGCAACCTGATGAGGAAGCTAGAAGAGTAGAACAGGAGCCATCAAGAGATACTTCAATGGTGCAACAAGCTAAAGCAGGAGCCATCCATCAACACGGCAATGCTGCAACCTTATAAGGAAGCTGGAAGACTAGAACCGGGACTAGCCAGAGATACTGCAATTGCTCAACTTAATAAGCAAGATAGAAGTGTAAAACAGGAGCCAGCAGCAATGCTCCATTGATGCAAACAAAGGAGCTTAAATTTGAGGACAATGAATGCGTGTATGAACACAAGAGCCAAAGTTCAGGTGTTGCTTCTCCGGAGACATAAGGCATTTGGATATATGGCAGGAATGGGTTCAGATCCTCCCTCAACTAATATGAGCGAAGGATAAGGTGTGGTGGTTGAATCAAATTGCAATGGCCTTCCAGTATAAAGAGACTTCTGGAGAATACGAAGATGTATCAGAATTGTTTGTTCATATTTGCCATTGGTAGCTAGGCGATTGTATGCTCGATAGTATGAATGAATGAAACGTCTTGCCTATCACTTTAGAGAGCACTGCTTTGAAAAGAAATCAATTTGAGGTTTCTGATCTATATTTCCACTCTTGAACTGATAATCTGATCACTTTATAGTTATTAATGGTTGTCAATATCTCATGTCAAGGAAGTCTCCAGTTGTTGCTAAATATACATCAGTTTCCTGTCTGGATAATACTAGCATTCTAAACTACGGCATATCTAACCTGTTTCCAGGATTACTTGCCTTCTCCCAAACAGTCTGCAAGAAAGAAATATTCATATTCACACAGCACCATCGTCCATCAGTTTGTGTTGCCTCTAATGATCTAACATGATTTTTCATTTTCAGTAGTCAGTAGTTACTGTTAGCCAATCAATTCTATATAGAACATTCCTAGATCTCAATCCTGCTGTATCCTTGCACCTTCTGGACCTGATTCTGAACCATCCTCTTCCTGGTCTCCTCTGCAGAATGCCATTCTCCATCATCAGCGTACACGTTTGACAGCGAAACATAAGCACCATCGCTGCTCGGAGCCATGCTCAGGATCTTTTCTGCCGCAACCACGCCGAGTTGTTTGTTTCCGTGTATCCGGCAACCATTCACCAGCGACCTCCAAACTGCAGGCCAAGGTTGGAACGGCATTGCATCGATCACACCCTTTGCCTCATCGAGGAGACCCTTTCTTGCCAGGAGATCAACCAAGCAGGCGTAGCTGGATCTTGATGGATGCATGCCATGTGCAGACATCATGGAACTGAACACAAGCTTCCCCTGCTCGACTAGCCCCAAATGGCCGCAAGCTGATAGAATGGCGATGAATGTGGCTGGTGTTGGATTCAGCTGAGCTTTATTCATCTCTTCGCAGAGGTTCAGGGCTTTATGGATCAAACCATGGTTAGCATAAGCTGTCAGCATGGTGTTGTATAGGATGGCATCGTCATTTGCTGATGAAACAACGTTGAAAGTGCTTTCTGCAGAGGCAATCTCACCGCATTTTGCGTAAGCATCAACAACAGCGCTGGCAACGCAGAAGTGCTTGGCATGACCTGTTTTGAGAACAAGAGAATGGATGCATCTGCAGTGCCTGATCAATGCAGCATTTGCACAGGCATTTAGGACGGTTGCCAGGATGAACTCATCAGGCTTGTTCGTGGAGTCACCTCTAAACAAGTTGAAAAGGAAAAGGACCTCATTGTTCAGCCCATGCTTCAGGAATGCAGAGATGATGACTCCACATGACACTAGATCCATCTTTCCAGCGTCCTCAATGATTTTCAGTGAACTCTGAACTGACCCAAATGCTGCTGCATATGCCTTGATCAGTGAAGTAGACACGAACTGACAGGAAGCAAAACCTTGTTTCAGAATAATTGTGTGGATTTGCTCATGGTTCCTTACACCTTCAGCTTCTTGGAAGGCAGACAAAACAGCTGAATAGGTGAACTCATCAGGTCTTGCTCCGAAGGAAAGCAAACCGCGGAAGAGCCTCATTGCATCTTCAGAGCAACTGAGGAGACCATAACCTGCAATCATCTCGTTCCATGTCACAATGTTTCTGAAAGTGAGATTACAGAAGAAGCCATACGCACGGTTGAGCAATCCACATCTGGACAACATGTTGATTACTGCATTTGCTACAAGAACATTGTCAGTATAGCCATGACGGAAGGCAAGGGCAAAGATCTGAAGGCCCAGCAAGGCATTCTCTTCAGCACCACTCAGCCTCAACAAGACAGAGAAAGTAATCTCATTAGGTTTGCAACCAGCTCGTAACATGTCGATCAAGTAGCCAAAGACTGCCCTCTCGTCTTCATCATGTGTAAAACCTGAAATCATTGTATTCCAAGAAATAGTGTCCTTTCGTCGAATCTTACGAAAGACAGAAACAGCGGTTTCAGTCTGTCCGGCTCTGAAATACATATCAACAAGAGCATTCATCACCGAGGTATCAGACTCGAGCATGCTGTGGATGACAAGGCCGTGAAGCTGGCGCCCAAAATCCCACTCCACACTGATCGAACAAGCCTTCACGGCAGAAATATAGCTGAACCGATCAGCTGCAAACCCAGAATGATGCATCAGAAGCATTGTCCTCATGGTGTGATACCCAAAACCATTCAAAACATAGCCCTCCAGCATGGCATTCCAACACGTCAAATCTCTGTTTCTGATATGTGTGAATGCATGCTCCGCAGCAGCAATACGGCCATGTTTTGCATACATGAGCAGCAGCGAGCTCCCCACGAAAGGATTTCCATCCAGGCCAGCTTTGACGGCAATTCCATGGAGCGAAAGGCCAATGAGGAGCTTGGAGGCATGGGCCATGGACTGACAGGCAGTGAGCATGGTGGCGAGCGCGAACTCGTTGGGACAGAATCCGCTCCTGATCATGGAAGAGAACAATCGAAACCCCAGGTCAGGCGCGCCGTTACGCGTCGAGGCAGAGACCATAACTGTCCACGAGACGAGGTTCCTATGCGGCATTTCGTCGAACACCTTGAGCGCGAAGTCGAGGCGGCCGTGGCTGGAGTAGAAGATGAGGAGGTGGTTCATGGTGAAGGTGTGAGCGGACATGCCTAGCTTGAGGGCTTGCGCGTGGAGATGCGAGCTTGCGCTGTTGATGGTGGTGGAGAGAGCGCGGGCGATTGCGAAGGCCCTGGAGGTGGAGGGCGTGCAGTAACGCAGCTGGCGAGGGTGGAGAGGGGAGTGGAGGAGGAGCGCATGTTTGCAGCGGAGGAAACATGCTGCTGCTGCTGTCATGAATGAAGTTACTATTGTGATGTGATATGTGAGTGAGTTGTGTAGTAAGAAACAAACAGAGTGATAGTTACAAATCCAACAAAGTTACATAAATTTTTTGAACAAAATAAATGTTCAAACATATATCTAAAATCAATCACGTTAAATATTAAAAATTTAAGTAGTATATTGGTAACCAATATTTACAAAAGTCACCTACAAGGATTCAATATCTCCAAATCACCCCATCTCCATTTATCAATCATCACGTTATCAGCTCTACAATTCGTCAATGCATCACTTCACTGATTTAAGACTCTTCTCCCTTGTCCCTCGGTCCCTCCCTTGCAGTTATACTGTTCTTGAATGCAACCCTTCACCATTGATTAGACTATTTAATGGCTGCAGACTACTTCCTTCGTTCCAGAATACAAGAACCTAAAACTGGATGGGACATATCCTAGTACAGAGAATCCTAAATTGTTATATTCTGAGACAGAGAAAGTAAATCTTAAATACAGTTTTTTTAGTGTATCCCATTTGGGTTTTTTTTTTAGGTTTACATGGCGTATCCCATCTGGCTAGCAAGAAAAATGAAGCAAAGAAAAGGGGAGGGCTCTCTTAAATCTTAAATTTGCACCTGTCAGTACCAAAATGTCGCCAGAGTCCAGATTGGTTGGCAGCTCAGCACTTTCTTCCCAAAAAAGACTTGTCCACTTCACTTGCTGCCTTCCTAATTAACGGGAAGATACAGCAAGCACCACCCAAGTCTGACCATCTCAAGCCAACCTACACTGACTGACGCAACTGCAAAGTCTAGTAAAAAAGTCCCAAACTTTGGGAGAACCATTGCGGATCAATTCATCACATACCAAACAGAAAACAGCTACTACGATACAAGTCTCCTCTTTTCAACTGAGAACAAACTTTAGTTGCAGATCCAAATCCAATAGAACCACCGGTTGATGAAACAGAAAGTTGTAAGCTGCCCTACCTTGTCATCTCCTTTCTGGTAAGACTTCGCTCTCCAAATTAACTATGTCCCTCCCCTTCTTTCTTGCCATCCCAATCCCAACCCATGGAGAAACAAAATTCTCTCTGAAATTCCTTTCTATTCAACTTCTTCATCTTGTATTATCTGTACAATCTTGCTGAAATTTCCCTCCTTTTTTCCCTCCTGCAATGCAGATTGAGGAGAGGAGGGAGCTTCACAAATTGCAATGCTTCTTGCTTGTGACGGCGATGATGCACAAACCGCAGACAATGGCGACGCCCCGATGCTCACCAGCTACCGCGCACAGTCACCGCCGCTCATCGACAAGCCGCCGCGCGAGCACTGGCTCAGGCAGCTCAAACTGTGGCGCCGAAATGCCGACGACGACGACCCGTCCCACGGAATCGCCATCGACTGGAGCTATGTGCGTTCCACGAGCAAGGAGTGGATCACCAACCCCATGAACATCGCGCTGCTCCTCTGGCTTCTCTGCGTCGCCGTCTCCGGCGCCATGCTGGTGCTGCTCCTCCTCGGCCTGCTCGACGGGGCGTTCCCCACGCCGGCGGCGAGGAACCAATGGATCGAGATCAACAACCAGGTCCTCAACGCGCTCTTCACGCTCATGAGCCTCTACCAGCACCCCGTCCTCTGCCACCACCTCTTCCTGCTCTTCCGCTGGCGCCCCGCCGACGCCAAGGAGCTCCGCGCCGCCTACTGCAAGGACGGCGCCGGCCCGCTCCCCGGCGAGCGCGCCCACATGGCCGTCGTGGTGGCGCTGCTCCACCTCACCGTCGCCTGCCAGTACGTCCTCTGTGGCCTCTACTGGGGATACACCAAGAAGACGCGGCCAGAGCTTGTGGAGAACGGCTTCTTCGTGCTCGGCGGCGTCGTCGCGCCCGTCATCGCCGTCGTGTACACCGTGTGCAGCCCGCTCGGAAAAGACAACAACTGCGAGCTCAAGTGCCCCGGCGCCGGCTCGGTGATCCAACACCCCGCCACCACGGGGCACGCCGTGGTCGAGCCGGAGTGGGCCGGCGGCATGTTCGACTGCGGCGGCGACGCGACGGCGGGGTGGCTCTCCTTCTCGTGCACCTTCTGCGTCTTCGGGTGGAACATGGAGCGGCTCGGCTTCGGCAGCATGTTCGTGCACACCGCCACGTTCGTTCTGCTGTGCTTCGCGCCGCTGTGGGTGCTCGGCGTGTCGGCGCTCCACATCCACGACGTGGTCATCGGCGACATGGTTGGCGGCGCCGGGGCGCTGCTCTGCGTGTGCGGGCTGCTCTACGGCGGCTACTGGAGGATCCAGATGAGGGAGAGGTTTGGGCTCCCGGGGAGCACGGCGTGCTGCGGCTCGGAGTCAGTCACGGACTACGCCCGGTGGCTCTTCTGCTGGCCGTTCGCTCTGGCGCAGGAGGTGCGCACGGCGAGCCTCTACCACATCGACGGCGCGACCTTCTACAAGAAGATTTCTATTTATGATGATGAAGAGGAGAGGCAGCCATTGTTGGCGTCACACCATGTCCAATTCCATGCATCACCAGATGCGATGATATCTACAGAGGGATCAACTGATCATGTGGTGATTGTTCATGAGGAGATGGTTCCACCGGCTGTGCAGATTGTGGTGGAGCAAGTCGTTGAAGCTGATAATTCTGACGAACTCAGTGCAGTTCATCATGAGAAGATGGGTTCGCCTCTTCCGGAATCAGTGATTGTGGTTGATGCTGAGCTACCCAGTTTGTCTGATGGAAGCTGGACGGTGGACAAGGTGAAGAGACTGATAAATGTTGTCACTTTGGTTTCTTTGCTTATTCTTCTCTACACCAGGGGATTCATTCGTTAGAGAGGCACGGAAAATGCATACAAAAGGATATAGGTGCCATAGATAGATCACTGAATTCCTCTTCTTTCTCCCTTTTTTTTTGTTGGTTCTGATTGAGAGGAAGTTCTGGGAGTTATGCATACATGCTGGCATAAAGATGCCACAGGATTCAGAAAGAAGTTTGAGTGTAAAGCGCTAACTATGAATAGCGAAATATCGTTATCAACCATAGGTAAACTTTAAGTATTTAAGCCAGCCCTAATATATATTTTATAGAGGTTTCTTACACATTAAATAGAGTGACACATCAGTATATATGATGATATGACAAAAATTAAAGAGAAGAGAGATGAGAGCAGTTTCATCATGATGAAACTGGTACTCACCGTTTCCAACATGTTGGAAACCGTGTGAAACTCATATTGAGAGGATTTGTATTTTATCTTCACGTGTTTCATCAATTCCCATTAGTCATTTAGATGCAATATTTAAATGATATGCTAGCATATGAAATTATAAAATGAAACTTTGCATAGGAGAAGTAGTCCCATCCATCAACTCAAATATCCTCAGATGACATATCACTCTTAGAAACTACATGACGAAACATTGCACTGGAAATAGGCTTATAATCACAGCATGTTTGAGACTGGACACCTGCCTGACTATATGGATTTGGGATAGCCTGAAAGACTTTAGGCTGTTTTGCAGCCATAACTTGAAAAAGAAGCTTAGTATGAAAAAGAAATTAAGCCAAGTTTGAGAAATAAAAGTTTATGAAATTCAGCTTTGACCTGTTGGCATGTAGTATTACTTTGCGGATCAAAATAGAGATGAAAGTGTTGACCGGAGCATGCCAACAGGTGACCTGTTCAGCTGTTCTGTTGTGTTGTATTCAGTTGTCATAACAAAGGTGACGTATTCTCGATCATATCATACGGTAGCAGCCTAGCAATTTATGGCGCCAACTGAACTGAGGCGAGTCAGCATATGCAAAACAAACAATACAGTCATGGCGAGCCAACATTGATTTCTGAAAATGAGCATGTATGGAAGAAATTCTGGACGCCCATATTCTTAGACTATGTCTTGTACTAATCATTTAAAAGACATACTAATATTTTCTAGTCGTTTTGTTCCACAAGACCGTTAATATATTAAGGTGGTGTTTGAATTGGGCTTATTATCCTGTCTTATAAGTCATATGTAAAACAAAAAATATCATTAGCACGTGATTAATTAAGTATTAACTATTAGAAACTTAAAAAATAAGATTTTTTAATATACTTTCATATAGAAAATTTTTATAAAAAATATGCCGTCTAGTAGTTCACAAAACGTGTTTACAGAAAACGAGAAAATAAATCGGGCTTATAAGTCCCTCCGAATAGGGTGTAAGTAGTCACGCTTAACTGTTTTGACCGATCGACCTCGGTCAGTCCAATCCGGCTGGAAATTAAACAAGACGAGGATGGAATACGCACGCACAAGAACAGAACGTCAGCTTGAACCTGAGGCTGACCTGAAGAGCTGATCGATGGATACTCAGCTTCAGACCATGCACACAAACTAGCTAGTTGAACCCTTTCTTTCAATTCATCACACTATTTGCATGCGTATATATTGTCGATCAGCTCCATGGTTTTGATTTCGAGCTTGCTCCTCTTCTTATTCCTGTACTCGATCTCCCCGAGCTACAACCAACTAAGATTGTCTTCAACAAGTAACTCAAAAGGTATCCAAACCCAAAATAGATCTCCGATAGCACTATATCGCTCTCCAACAGAGTATGTATATAGAGTATGTATATAGGAGACCCATTTTAGATGTCAGAAGAGACACAACCTAAATCTGAGTATCCTCTCTCCTGAAGATCCATCTACAGAAAGGGTTCTCTTTTAGGTCTTATTGTTGAAGAAGATCAAAAATGGATATTGAACTCTTTATCTGTAGCGCTACCCAAATGTGAAATGGATGTTGTATTTAGGGTGACATTGTTCGAGATAGTAATAACCAGATTTTCTGCCACTCTTCACTGCACAAGAGAAACTGCAAAACCAACATGGAATCACATGAACGTGAAGACGCTGATGAACTGCAGAAGCAAGAGCAGCACAAGGAGAAGAAGAAGGAGAGGCTCCTCGACTTCCTCCGGGCCGCGCCCTCCAAGCCACCATGGTTCTCCGGCGCCTTCCTCACCCGCCTCGCCTCCCTCCGCACCACCAAACCGGCAGCTTCCCGCCGCTTACCGGCGTTCGCGCGCTCCGTGGATTGGCGCGCCCTCCGCGCCAAGTGCCTCGCCTGGGTCAAGCACCCTATGAACGCAGCTCTACTCGTCTGGCTCGCCTTCGTCGCCGCCGGCGTCGCCTTCGTCTTCCTCCTCATGACCGGCGCGCTCAACTCCGCCGCTGGACCGAGGTGGCCAACCAGATGCTCAACGCGCTCTTCACCATCATGTGCGTCTACCAGCATCCCAGGCTCTGTCACCACCTCGCGCTCCTCCTCCGCTGGCGCGCCGCCGACATCGCCGAGCTCCGGGCCCTCTACTGCAAGAACGGCGCTGCCGGCCTGCGGCGCGAGCGCCTCCACTTGGCGGTCGTCGTGCTGCTGCTCCACGCCACGTGCTTCGCGTAGTACGGCTACTGCGCTCTCTTCTGGTTCTTCCGCTCCGACACGCGCCCCGACTTGGCCGTCAACCTCTGCATGGCGCTCGGCCTCGGCACCCCCGTCGTCGCCGGCTTGTACATGGTGTACGGCCCGCTCGGCCGGAAGATTGTGCTGATCCCAGCGTCCACCGACGAGGAGACCGCGGAGGCGCAGGTCGACGAGGCGAACGCAATGGCGATGACGTCGCAATGTGACAACAACAGCAGCAGGGTGGTGGTCTCCAAGCCGGAGTGGGCCGGCGGGCTGTTCGACCTCGGCGACGACCCGACGGTGGCGGCGCTGTCGCTGTCGTGCACGTTCTGCGTGTTCAGGTGGAACATGGAGCGCCTGGGTCTCGGCAACATGTACGTGCACGTGTTCACGTTCGCGCTGCTCTGCGCGGCGCCGGTGCTGGTGTTCGCGGTGGCGGCGCTCAACGTCCACGACGACACGCTGCGGTTCGTCGTCGGCGCCACGGGCGCGTTGCTGTCCGTGCTGGGCCTCACGTACGGCGGGTTCTGGCGCGCGCAGATGCTGAGGCGCTTCGGGCTGCCGGCCGACCGCTGGTCCATGTGCGGCGTGTTGGCGCCCGGGACCGCGTCCGTGCCCGGGTAACTTGTCCGGGTACTCGCGTGAGAGCCCGGGTACGTCACCCCGAGGACCGCTTTCGTGCCCGGTACCTCCCCCGGGGACTTGCGTCCGTGCCCGGGTACCTCGCCCAGGAACCGGACCTCGCGCGGATCAGCTCCTGTGCCCGGGACCGGATCTCGCCTTGCGCCCGCGGTCAGCTGGAACCTTTGGCCAGGAGCAAACGCACATAAGAACACGAGAGTTTGGTGCTGCCAAAATCGCACACTATTTTCTGTTCCTTCAAACTCCTTTTATAGTGAATTTACAAGGGGTATTGCGTCTGCACATCGCGCCCACGACGCGTCCGTCTACGTCCGTGATATAGCCAACGAACCGTCGTACAGACGTGTATGCGAGCCGCACATCGCTACGGCCACGACGCGTCCGCCCACGTTCGTGACGTCGTCCACGACGCGTGACGTCGTTCACGACGCGAGACACTCTCTCTACGCTAACAGAAAGACGAGAAAAAAGAACGAGCAGGAACTCAGGATTACAATGCTTACATTTCACCCCCTAAGCCTGAAGTTCCTTACTGATCTTGACAATGCCCAGCTGCACTCGGAGTTCGCAGAAACGATCTCGTGACAGCGGCTTCGTCAGTATGTCAGCTAGCTGCTGTTGACGCCGAAAACCGCCGGGTGTGCCAAAAGCTTGCTGACGATCTGGTTCGGCGCCTAGAGACACGCGAAGGCCTGGGAGATCTGCTTAGCTCCAGTGCAGGTCCTAAAATCTTGAGGTTCGCAGGCGTGCCAGTCAATTTGACCTCGCAATTGACAAGGAGATGAAGAAATTTAATTACTGATCCAATCGGCCAGTAAGCCGATACGGATTCCTTCCAGCCGATCGCCGCTATGCTCGTGCCCGGGCCCTCGCCTGTACTTGCGCTCCCGGGTCCTCGCTTGTGCTCGCGCCCGGGTCAGTAGCAACTGCACATCGGCTATCGGCCGATACGGGCTGATGTAGACTCCTTGTAGCCGATGGCCGATGGCACCTGTGTATCGGCTAGGAAACCGATAGCGCTATGAGCAAATAGACAAGATGTCAGTATAACATGTGCATCGGCTAGGAGCCGATGATAAAATAGATAAGCAAGATAGTAAGCCAGCCGACTGCCAAGTAAACACATGTGCATCGGCTAGAAAACCGATGATAATATAGATGACAAACAGTAAGGATAATACAGTCGGCTTTATAAAAAGATAACCTATCGGCTAAGCACTCCGATAGAACGTCGCATATACGCCGATCGGCTCGGCAAGGATAAATCTATTATTATCGATCTAGTAGTTCAAACCTAACTGATGCAGCACAGATCGATAATAGTAAAGGAACCTCAACGAGCCGATAGACCTAATGCAACTGTGATGAAAATAACTTACCGGCTATACATTCCGATAAGACGCTTGCACAAAGGATATCAGCCTAACAGGAATAATTTATCGCTAGCAGTTTAGTAGGTCGGACCCAACCGATGCAGCACAAACTGATGATAAACTACCCCCGATAAACTGATAAAAACTATGCACGCGTGATGTGATATACCTGACCAGCCTAAGAGGTCGGACCGAACCGATGCAGCCGTAGACAGATCCGATACACCGTGGTAAGCCGACTACCATTGTCGGTGAAGTGGGACTGGGGGTCCCACGTTCTGCGGGGACGCGTGGATCTCCGGCCACGTCAGCCCCTCCGGGCCCACTTTCTGCAGAAGAGAAGACCGGCTATGGTCAATGTCCCGTTGGGCGCCCGGGGTGCCATCCCCATCGGCCCCGGGCGCCGATGCCGGGGTCCGACAGCCGGGCGCCGATGCCCGGGCCCGACGGCCGGGTGCTGATCGCCCGGGTGCCCGGGTGCCGATCCTTCCGGTGCCCGGGCGCCGATCCTTCTGATCCTGGGTGCCGACGCCTAGGCCCGGGGTCGATTGACCGACTACCGATGCTGACTGCCGACTGCCGATGCCGATGCCGATGCCGATTCACTGGAAGGACTCCGCGGACCAACTCGCCAACTACTCTGCCACGTGTGGGCGTCTCCCGATGGCCCCCCGTGGACCTCCGACCGTGCAGTCAGAAGACTTTTGACTATGGAGGCTTCGTTCACTGTGTAGTCAGAAGCTTTTGACTATGCAGGCCCCTTTTTCCACGACCAGGCGGCAGAGGCGTGCGCCGTCACATCTCTCCGCTCCATCCTCTCACGACGACGTGCCGCAGCAGCACCTGCTCTGGCGTGGGCGTTGCAGGCGAACAGGGGCGACGGGACGTTCCTCCAACTCCGGCATGGGCACCGCAGGTGGAGGGGCGCACAGGAGAACTCACCGGAAAATATCTCCCTCCGCATACCGGCACTGTGGACTCCCCTAGTTCTATAAAGGAGGATCCAAGCCGATGAAAAGGGAGGAGAGACAGACGGAACGGAGAACCTCTAACTCTCAGCTATCTGCTCCCGAGCTCACTCTTTAGCCACTGTTCCTCTTCTCCGGCTCCGGCCGTGAGCTAGATATACCTTGTAACCACAATACCACATTCATCCACCTCATAGCAAAACACACACAGGAGTAGGGTATTACGCTTCCGAGCGGCCCGAACCTGTATAAATCCTCGTGTCTCCTCTGAGTGTGCTGTTCATCGTCTTCTTCGCGTATCTTTCTGCTACACCTGAAGCCGGCTTCGCCTGAGAACTACTCCCCTGGCCGAATCTCAAAGGGGGGTCTCCCGACTTCCCGCCGTCGAGGTTTCATCCTCCGACAGCTGGCGCGCCAGGTAGGGGGAGTTTCCTTTTCAGGTGGTACGCCGGCGCCTCCAACACCAACGCACTCCATGGAGGAAGGCCATCGTCCGCGGGACTCCAACAATGGCCATGGCGACCTCCACGATTGGTTGGACCGGACGCAGGTTCAGGAGGACGCCCGGGTCACGATCGAGCGGCAGCGCGAGCGGCGCGCGAACGCTGCCGCAAGTCCTGGGGCCCCCGACCAGGGTCCTGAAGAAGATGGCAAGCTTTCACGTTCCGCGCTGCGGCGGAACAGGAGGAAGCGCCAGAAGGCCAAGGCGGCAGCCGAGAGCTACGCCATGGCGACTACGGGCAGCTCCCGGAGCTATGATGCCCGCGGAGGCGATGGTCGCAGCAAGCGGCGAAAGGCCGCACGCGCGCCGCCACCGCCGGCAACAGCCCAGAAGTGGTGCCCTCTCCACCAGACGGACTGGCACGACATCACGGAGTGCCACGCCATCCAGCGCTCACCCGAGCGTACCGAGCCGGCCATAGTTCGGGGGTGGTGCGCCTACCACGACACGGACCGGCACGACATCACGGAGTGCCGCGCCGTCCAGGGGATGGCCGAGCGTCTCAAGCCGGCCACAGCCCGTGGGTGGTGCGCCTTCCACGACACGGACCGGCACGACATCACGAAGTGTCGTGCCGTCCAGCGCTTGGCCGAGCGCCTCGAGCCGGTCGAAGCCCGGAGGTGGTGCGCCGTCCACAAGACGGATTCGCATGACCTCGTGGAATGCCGCGCCGTCCAAAAGCTGGCCGAGCGCGTCAAGAAGCTCCGGCAGGAGCAGTAGCGGGCCCGAGCCCGACCGAGGCGGTTCGGATGATCCGAACCCTTGGCGGACGGTCCGAGTCCTGCTCCCGAGCCGGAACGACTTCGACGGGGCACGAGTACCCGGACAGTACCGCCTCGGCAAGGGCGGACCAGGGGAACTCGTCCTAATACGGTACATATCCTTACCCGGCACTTGTCAATCAGCTTTTCAGTTAGGAACCCTTGTCTGCCCCGGTCAGAGCTCGGCTCCCGGGCACATGCTCGCCCCGGTCAGAGCTCGGCTCCCGGGCGCATACTTGCGTACTTAGCCCGGTGGGAGCTTAGCTCCCGGGCACATGCTCGCCCCGGTCGGAGCTCGGCTCCCGGGCGCGTACTTCGCCCCGGTCAGAGCTCGGCTCCCGGGCGCATACTTGCGTGCTTAGCCCGGTGGGAGCTTAGCTCCCGGGCACATGCTCGCCCCGGTCGGAGCTCGGCTCCCGGGCGCGTACTTCGCCCCGGTCAGAGCTCGGCTCCCGGGCACATACTTGCGTACTTAGCCCGGTGGGAGCTCGGCTCCCGGGCGCGTACTTCGCCCCGGTCAGAGCTCGGCTCCCGGGCGCGTACTTGCGTACTTAGCCCGGTGGGAGTTTCGCTCCCGGGCACATGCTCGCCCCGGTCGGAGCTTGGCTCCCGGGCGCGTGTAACTGGCCCCGGTTGGAGCCCTTGGCTCCTGGGCGCCCAGGTACATAGGGTGCGACTACCCGGACTCCATCGGACGCGATGGCAAGTCCGGGCGGTTCGTCCCGACTCAGTCCGGGGCCTCCAGGACCCGGTGTGATAGTCCGGACCACGCCGCTCAGTTGAGCGCGAGTCCGGGCAGGCCGCTCCCGGTTGGGAATCTTCTCCCGGTGCCCGGAGCTCGCACCCTCGCAAGGGAAGCTGAGCCCGAGAACGGCCCCTGGCAAGCCAGAGCCAGATAGCGTCCTCGCTGCCCTCGGTAGCGGGACTCGTGCCCGCTCCTCGCGCCGTGGCCTCAGGTCACGACCCACGGGTTGATGGATGGGCACGCACCAATAATATCCCGCGAGCAGCGAGTGTGGCGCTCGCCGAAGAGCGCCCCTCGCCCAGCAAAACATATGGCCTGGGACTTACCTCCCGGGCCCGACTCTGAGGAGCCCGACCCGGGGCGGCATCGCCAAGGCGAGTGCGCGCCTAGGAACGCGGCACCCGGAATGATCCTCACAGGGCGCGAGTACCCAGACAGCATCGCCTCGACAAAGGCGGGTCCGGGGAAGTTGTCCCGACGTGGTCCATGTACTTACCCAGGCCTCCGTGCCCGGGCACAAGCCGACCATAAATATCAAGTCACATTTCAGTCCGGGGCCCTGGGTCCCGGGCACATATTTGAGCCGCGGGACGGGTTCCCGAATCCGTGCCGTGGGTCCGACACCGAGGTGCCGAACCAGGGCGGCCTCGCCAAGGCGGGTGCAAGCCTAGGAACGCGACACCAGGAATAGGGCGCGATAGCCCGGATAGCACCGCCCCGGCGAGAATGCTTCCGGAGGATCGTCTCACATCCCATATTCAAGCCCGGGCCCCCGGAACCCGGCTTATATCAAAGCCATATTTTAGTCCAGGGCCTCCGGGTCCCGGACACTTATCCTTCGCATGACAGCCGGGGCCCCCGGGTCCCGAGCACATGCCGGACTCGGGCTCGCGAGGGAAGCGAGTCCGAGCTCCATTCCTAGGCACATCAACGTCTTCACAAAACCTGCATGTATAAAACGTCCTGTAAGTTGCGGTGAGCCCGGGCCAGCGCCGGACTTCTCCGGGAACTCAGCACTGGCCGGGGCCCCATGTATATACATTTTTCATAAGCAATGTTTTTAATATTCTTCCCGGTCTCGTTCCTTTCGTTGTTTTCCATGTGTTGCGTGGCATGGGATGGACAAGGGAACGGACCGGACGCTCTCACAGTTCACTATGCGTAGAGTAGACCTTTCCCCGGCGGTCCCGGGGACGACTCATACCGCACCAAGCTTAGCGCCCGGGGAGGCCCAGTTCTTCCTGGTGTACCGGGCCAAAGCCGTTCTGTCGCCAGAACTCTTCTTTGCCTCTCGAGTACGGCGCTACATCGAAAAAATCAACCACGACCATATGCCAGCTCGACAACCTCGACTTCCTCGAGGAACGAAGGTGGCGCGCTCCGCTCCGCGTCGCCCGTTACCAGCAAGGCCTCAAGCGCTACCTTTGGCGTCAGGTTCGGGCCCGATCACTTCAGGTTTGGGGTTCGAATCTCCGCCGTATCTTCGTACGGGTCGGAATGAAATCTTCCCCCCGTGGGAAGGCCCCTCCCTGGTGATCGGAACTTCCCAACCGGGCTTGGTAAGCCTGGGAGCATCTTCACAAATATTATCTGAAAGCACATCCTGTAAGTGCCTCTAAACCTCAGCACTGATCGAGGCCGATGTGCATTCGCTTTCCATAGTAATGCTTTTATTATCGTTTCCGGGCTCGTGCCCTTATCCTTTCTTTGTGTCGCGATCGTGGCGATCTCCCCCCGGGGGCATAATCGGGTCGCGCCCATGCGGTGGCTGGGTATTGCGCCTAAGCATCTGTTCCTTACCAGCGAGCTACCGTATCCCATCTGCTAAACCCCGGACATCGTCTAAGCCCCGGCTTGCGGTGCCCCGCTCTGGTTGGCTTCGGGCTCGGTTTTTTCCGCTGCTAGGGGGTAGATTCCTTATGCGCAATCCTTTCCTCCGCTCGGTCGCGACCGCGAAGAGGCCCCTAAGAGGTGGTAGACGCAACGGCTCGCAACATGGAATGGACAAGGGAACGAGCCAAGTGCTCTCACGGTTCATCATGTAGAGCCTGTCGTCGCGGCATCGCTGTGCTCCCTAGGCCAACGGGGCCTGGGGGCACGAAGGACCCCCGAATCCGGAAGACGGAAGGGACCGAGCCTCAACCAATTCCGCAAGTCTCGCGCTCGGGCGCCTGCGGCACTTGGGTGCCAGGCCCCGGGCCCCCGGGGACCTGGGCGCGACGGCGATTCACAGCGGATCGGCCCGATGCTCGGCGCTTCCGAGGGAGAACAACACCCCTGGTCCCGGGATGGTGCTCGCGAAGCTATGCCGCCCTTCGCAATACCCAGATACGTAACCTTATCCAACTTTACATACTACTCAACTTGTATTCTTCCTCTATTTGCATGGTCAGCCTAGGTTCCCGGGGGCGCGGAGGGCCCCCGGGACCCGGAAGATGGGCAGGGGCCGAACCTGCGAACTTCGTCGCTCCGCCAAGCTCACGTCCGGACTGCTCGCGCCCCCGGGAACCGAGCTCCCGAGGCGTCCGACGGTCGCGTTCGCCGCCTCCCGGGGCCCGAACTCCCGGGGCAAGCGGCTGCGCCGGGGCCCGGACAGGGGTCTCACACCCTACGGCTGTTCGCAGTTGCTGGCCCTCGATGTCGGACGGCGCCCGATACTCGACGTCCCCAGACACGGGACCCCAAGTACAAGCGACCTCCGAACAACACAATAAACCAAGGTACGAAAAGTATAAACATGACCATATACATATGCAAACATCTCTCTTTTTACAAGACAGGCAAAACCGGAGCGCAAGCACGAGCGAGGCCCGGAGACGCCGTCGCACGGGGAGAGGTCGCTGGCCTCCTTCGGACCGGACCCCGGACGACGACAGAAGAAGGGCGCCCGGGGGCATGGAGGGCCCCCGGACCCCGAAGGCGCCCGCGCATAGCGTCAGAAGGAAACCGGCGTCTTCCTCAACCTCCTCGTCAGGCATCAGCTCTACGAGATGGTCGCCGCGGTCGAAGAACCCTGCCTCCGGGGCAGCGGGCTCGACCACGGCCTCCCGAGACTTCCTCGCGATCTGCCGCGAACACCTCGCGAACCACCGCGACTTTCTCGCGAACAACCGCGACTCCCTCGCGCACGCCGAACTCACACCCCCGGGACGCGAGCCCAGCCTCTGGGGCCCGGACGCGTTCTTCCCGGGAGAGTGTTTCCTTCTCCCGCGCCTCCATCTCGGGCCAGGCGCGGGAGAACTCATCGGCGGCGGATTAGGTGGCAGCCTCCAAATGGACGACGCGCCTCATTGCTGCCGCGGCCTCCGACCAGCGGTCACCACGGAGAACTCAGTGGCGACAGTACGGGCGGCAAGCTGCCGCCTCGCCATCGCGACCGCTGCCGCCGGCCTTCCTCAACACCTCGTTCCATGTTTTCAGCCCGGTTCCCGGGTACGTATCGCATCTAAAATCAACAAATCGTCAAGCTACGTCAAGTCCATGGCGAACCAGGCGGACCCCGCATCCCCTCTTTTCTTCAAGACGTGGCCCTGTTCCTGCCCGGGGCTAATCCCGGCCGAGCAACAGGGCCAGGGGCCACGGCATCGGCGCCCGGGGCCGATTGACCGACTACCGATGCTGACTGCCGACTGCCGATGCCGATGCCGATGCCGATTCACTGGAAGGACTCCGCGGACCAACTCGCCAACTACTCTGCCACGTGTGGGCGTCTCCCGATGGCCCCCCGTGGACCTCCGACCGTGCAGTCAGAAGACTTTTGACTATGGAGGCTTCGTTCACTGTGTAGTCAGAAGCTTTTGACTATGCAGGCCCCTTTTTCCACGACCAGGCGGCAGAGGCGTGCGCCGTCACATCTCTCCGCTCCATCCTCTCACGACGACGTGCCGCAGCAGCACCTGCTCTGGCGTGGGCGTTGCAGGCGAACAGGGGCGACGGGACGTTCCTCCAACTCCGGCATGGGCACCGCAGGTGGAGGGGCGCACAGGAGAACTCACCGGAAAATATCTCCCTCCGCATACCGGCACTGTGGACTCCCCTAGTTCTATAAAGGAGGATCCAAGCCGATGAAAAGGGAGGAGAGACAGACGGAACGGAGAACCTCTAACTCTCAGCTATCTGCTCCCGAGCTCACTCTTTAGCCACTGTTCCTCTTCTCCGGCTCCGGCCGTGAGCTAGATATACCTTGTAACCACAATACCACATTCATCCACCTCATAGCAAAACACACACAGGAGTAGGGTATTACGCTTCCGAGCGGCCCGAACCTGTATAAATCCTCGTGTCTCCTCTGAGTGTGCTGTTCATCGTCTTCTTCGCGTATCTTTCTGCTACACCTGAAGCCGGCTTCGCCTGAGAACTACTCCCCTGGCCGAATCTCAAAGGGGGGTCTCCCGACTTCCCGCCGTCGAGGTTTCATCCTCCGACAACCATAGACCGACTAGAATATCGGACCTAACCGAGAAAGTCCTAGCCGATTGGTAGTCGGGGTAACGAGACTTACCCTCTCGCAGGAGTTCGGACCTAACCGATGCAGCCCCGCTCGAGAAGCAAGAACCCATTGGTAAAGGGTGGCGATGCGCCGAAGTTGTATTGATCGATTAGATGGATTACAAGGTCCCCGGGCATACGTATATATACCCCGAGTTACAAGAGTCCTTATAGGACACGGAACAGGACTTTCCTAACTAGAAAAGGAAAACTAACAGGTCTGATCGGACAAGAGATCAGGTTTCCTAAAAGATAAAACTATCTAATAGATAAGATAAATAACTGCCATAACGTGGTCTTCACGATTCCTTCCCAAGCTCGGACTCTTCTGGATTAGTTTCCAATGGCTGATATCGCTTCTTTCCTTAACCGAACATGGTAACGACCCATACCAAATTTTGGCGTTAACACATGCCCCCCAATTTCGGAGTTTGTTATCAAACTTCGAAATTCTTCTGTTCGGGCCTCATTATTCCTTCCTGACCTCCTGAAATCGGCTTTCATGAACCGATACCTTCTGTACTAAGTGTGCTAGGCTCTCAAAGTCTTCTGATGAAAATCTTTCCTTGGTCGGAGCCAACAAACCTTGGAATGCTAACTCGGCCAGCTGTGCATCATCCAGACTTAAACTATAACATCGGCTTCTAACATTACGAAACCGCTGGATATATTCTGCGACTGATTCTTCCGGCTTCTGTATTACCGATGTTAAGTCTATCAAACTCATCTCCTGACTTCCCATAAAGAAATACTTGTGGAATTGCTTTTCCAGATCGGCCCAACCTCGAACTGAGTTAGGTGGCAATGAAGAAAACCATGTAAAGGCCGATCCGGATAATGATAACGGGAAGAGTCTAACTCTCAAAGCTTCTACAGCCGATGCTTCTCCGCACTGCGCCAGGAATCGGCTGACATGCTCCACTGTAGACACATCATCTTGCCCTGAGAATTTGGAGAAGTCTGGTACTCTGTATCGGCGTGGCAACGGAGCTCTATCAAACCAATCTGGATATGGAGGCCGATATATAAATGTTTCCTTCTTCGGTCTTAAACCGAATTGTTTCTCTCATCACCTCCGTGATTCTTGCTGTCAAATCTTCTTCTCTTGGATTTTCATCGTGATAACGCAGAGGTGGAGTTTGTAGCCGATTCTGATTCTGATATTCCCTCTGATAATTGTACTCAGGAACAGCTTCTGAATAACTCTGTTGATGCCCCCCGGGTATTTGAATCGGCTCCACTGCCTTCTTGATCAAGCTCTGTAATGTGTTCATCAATATCCCAGATTGATCGGTCAACGCATGATGAACTGCTTCATTAAACATGTCTTGGATCGGCTTCTGTGAACTTGTAGGCGATATATTGCTCGATTCACCAACCAGAACAGGATTTGGAAATTGGGATTTTTGAATCGGCCCTTGATCTGTCATGCCGAAGGATTGTAGACAAAGCTTCTGAAACTCCACGATGTTCTGCTCCACTTGTTGTCTTTGTTTCTTCGGTCAAGTCTTCCATTGTGACTGGGATCATATCATCTTTGCTGACCTCTTTTCCAGCCATGTCGAAGTTCTGTGTCCCATCGGGCCAAAAACGTGTTGATTCAGCCGATAGGATATACTGTGATGATATGAAGATCGGGTCCCACCAGGCGTGCCAAAAACGTGTTGACGCCGAAAACCGCCGGGTGTGCCAAAAGCTTGCTGACGATCTGGTTCGGCGCCTAGAGACACGCGAAGGCCTGGGAGATCTGCTTAGCTCCAGTGCAGGTCCTAAAATCTTGAGGTTCGCAGGCGTGCCAGTCAATTTGACCTCGCAATTGACAAGGAGATGAAGAAATTTGATTACTGATCCAATCGGCCAGTAAGCCGATACGGATTCCTTCCAGCCGATCGCCGCTATGCTCGTGCCTGGGCCCTCGCCTGTACTTGCGCTCCCGGGTCCTCGCTTGTGCTCGCGCCCGGGTCAGTAGCAACTGCACATCGGCTATCGGCCGATACGGGCTGATGTAGACTCCTTGTAGCCGATGGCCGATGGCACCTGTGTATCGGCTAGGAAACCGATAGCGCTATGAGCAAATAGACAAGATGTCAGTATAACATGTGCATCGGCTAGGAGCCGATGATAAAATAGATAAGCAAGATAGTAAGCCAGCTGACTGCCAAGGAAACACATGTGCATCGGCTAGAAAACCGATGATAATATAGATGACAAACAGTAAGGATAATACAGTCGGCTTTATAAAAAGATAACCTATCGGCTAAGCACTCCGATAGAACGTCGCATATACGCCGATCGGCTCGGCAAGGATAAATCTATTATTATCGATCTAGTAGTTCAAACCTAACTGATGCAGCACAGATCGATAATAGTAAAGGAACCTCAACGAGCCGATAGACCTAATGCAACTGTGATGAAAATAACTTACCGGCTATACATTCCGATAAGACGCTTGCACAAAGGATATCAGCCTAACAGGAATAATTTATCGCTAGCAGTTTAGTAGGTCGGACCCAACCGATGCAGCACAAACTGATGATAAACTACCCCCGATAAACTGATAAAAACTATGCACGCGTGATGTGATATACCTGACCAGCCTAAGAGGTCGGACCGAACCGATGCAGCCGTAGACAGATCCGATACACCGTGGTAAGCCGACTACCATAGACCGACTAGAATATCGGACCTAACCGAGAAAGTCCTAGCCGATTGGTAGTCAGGGTAACGAGACTTACCCTCTCGCAGGAGTTCGGACCTAACCGATGCAGCCCCGCTCGAGAAGGAAGAACCCGTTGGTAAAGGGTGGCGATGCGCCGAAGTTGTATTGATCGATTAGATGGATTACAAGGTCCCCGGGCATACGTATATATACCCCGAGTTACAAGAGTCCTTATAGGACACGGAACAGGACTTTCCTAACTAGAAAAGGAAAACTAACATGTCTGATCGGACAAGAGATCAGGTTTTCTAAAAGATAAAACTATCTAATAGATAAGATAAATAACTGCCATAATGTGGTCTTCACGATTCCTTCCCAAGCTCGGACTCTTCTGGATTAGTTTCCAATGGCTGATATCGCTTCTTTCCTTAACCGAACATGGTAACGACCCGTACCAAATTTTGGCGTTAACAGCTGCTCCTTAGTGCGGACGTGCTCAATGTCCATCCTCCCGTCGCTAATGCATTCTCGAATGAAATGATATCTGATATCTATATGCTTGCTTCGATCATGAAAGACAGGATTCTTACTGAGGGCTATTGCCGATTGGTTGTCCATCTTCAGTAGGAAGGCGGCGCGCTGCTCGCTCTTCAATTCAGCCAAGAGCTGCGCCAACCAAATGTCTTGACAGGCCGCCGTCGTCCCCGCAATGTATTCAGCTTCGCAGGAGGAGAGGGCGACGACCTTCTGCTTCTGGGACTGCTAGGTCACCGGGCATGAGCCGAGTAAGAACAGCACGCCGGAGGTGCTCTTCCTTGTATCAATGTCGCCGCCCATGTCGGCATCACTGAAGCCGAGCAGCTTCAGCTCTGCCTCGGTGCGCCTGTAATGGCAGCCGTAGTCTATCGTACCTACGATGTAGCGTAGAATCCGCTTCACCGTGTTGAGGTGCTCGGAGGTGGGACTCTCCATGAATCGGCTGACATAGCCGATGGCGAAGGCGATGTCCGGCCTGGTATGCACTAAGTACCGGAGGCAGCCGACGAGGCCCCGGTATTCAGTGGCGTCCACCGGCGCCGTTGTACTCGCCTTTGACAGCTTCAGGCGGGGCTCCATGGGAGTGGGTGGCTCGGATTGTAGCTCGCCATGCCCGCACGCTCCAAAATCTTGCGCGCGTACCCCGCCTGGGACAGCGTAATGCCATCGCTCCCCTGCTGCACCTCAATGCCCAGGTAGAAACAGAGCAAACCAAGGTCACTCATTTTGAACCTGGTGCTCATCTGCTGCTTGAACTTGGCGATCTCGGTGGTGTCATTCCCGGTGATGACGAGGTCGTCGACGTAGACCCCCACCAGCAGCCGAGAGGCGCCCTTGCCGCGGGCGTAGACGGCGTGCTCCGACGCGCTGTGGGTGAAGCCGAGCGCCACCAGCGTCTCATCGAGCTTGGCGTTCCACGCTCGCGGGGCCTGACGGAGACCGTAGAGCGCCTTGTCCAGGCGCAGCACCTTCGTGGCCGACGACGGTGAAGCCGGGAGGTTGGCGAACGTACACCTCCTCGATGAGCTCCCCGTTTAGGAACGCGGACTTGACGTCCATGTGGTGCACCGGCCACCCCTCCTAGGCAGCGAGTGCCAGCAGTAGCCGCACCGACTCGATGCGGACCACGGGGGCGAAGACCTCGTCGAAGTCTACGCCAGGCTGCTAGATGTAGCCCTTTGCCACCAGCCGCGCTTTGTGCTTGATCACCTCGCCGGCGGCGTTTTTCTTCACCTTATAGACCCACTTCAGCCCGATTGGCTGGTGACCGGGCGGAAGGGGCACCAGACGCCAGGTCTGGTTGCTCTCGATGGAGTCCATCTCCTCCATCATGGCACGGCGCCAGGACTTATGTCTCTCGGCCTCGGCGAAGGTGGCTGGCTCCTCCTCGATCTGCAGATGGAGCTCAGCAGCTACCTGGCGCGCGGCGAGGCCCGGCGGTGTCGCTGCCTCAAGGATGTTGTCGACGGTGCGGTACCGCGGCTCGACGTCATCGTTGTCGGCGTCCCAGTACTCCTCTATGTCTGGAGGCGGCGAGACGAACTCAGGCTGGGGCAGTGGAGACGCCGGTGGTACTGGAGTCGCGGGAGCGGTCGTCGAGGCATCGGGCGATGTCGCGGGTGTGCCCGCCGCGGGAGCGCCGGGGCTCGCTGCAGAAGTTGGGGTCGCCGCACCGAAGGTGCGCCTGCGCCCGGGACCACGCCCGGGGCCTCAAGTCCGTGCCCGGGCCCTCGCGCCCGGGTACTCGCCCTCGTGCCCGGGTACTCGCCCATGGCCTCGCTTCCGTGCCCGGGCCCTTGGGCCCGGGGACTCGCCCGGGGACTTGGTTCCATGCCCGGGCCCTCGTGCCCGGGTAATCGCCCGGGGACTTGGTCCGTTCTCGGGCCCTCGCTCCCGGGGACTCGCCCGAGGACTTGGGTCCGTGTCCGGGCCCTCGTGCCCGGGCCTTCGCGCCTGGGAACTCGCCCGGGGACTTGGTCCGTGCCCGGGTACTCGGTCCCGGGGACCCGCCCTCGCTCCCGGGTACTCGCCCGGGGCCGCGCCCGGGGACTCGCCCCGCCCGCGCCAGCGCCCGGTGTGGCGCCTCCCCGACTAGGTGGAAGGCCAGCATGTGCATACTGCACCCGATCCCAGGATCAGCAGTCGGGTACGCACAAAAATGATACAACTCAGAGTTACAATAAATATATAACAGGATACTTACATATATGTACAAGGAGATCCATCCAGGACAGACCCGGGATGGGCAAAAGTAATCAACAGGTAAGCTAGCGAAAACAGCAAAAACAGGGCGGAAGCTGGACAAAAACTACACCACAGGCTCGGTTGGGAACTAGGCTCGAAACCTTCAGAAGTCTTCGTAGTCGGCCTGATCTTGGAGGAACTCGGCAGCAGTCGGATCTTCGTCTTCTTCACCAAAACCTACTACACATATATAAACAAGGTGAGTACTTTCATACTCAGCAAGCCGGGAAAGATGCCATGTCGGTCAGACAGAGAGGCTAAGGGTTCATTTGCGAAAAAAATTGCCTTTAGAAACTCCTTTATTTGCAAACACTAGTGAGTTTAAATTTTAGTTGTCGGAAAGAGGCTCACGCCTCGATCCATTCCGCAAGTTGCTTTTCAATAACTCGCCACTTAATGATTTAAATATAATCGTACATGTTCTTATCATCTTTTACTTGTATTTGTTGGTCCTGTATCTCCCGAGTAGCTACAACCACTCGTTGACCCTGAGACTCGGCTACAACCAAATCTCAGCTGTGGCACTTGATGCCCGCTACACTGGCTACAACCAGCTAGCTAAACCGCCGCCCTGGCTACAACCCGGGGGCTCGAACATTGCTGCCCTGGCTACAACCCAGGAGCATGTTCAATGGCACTAAATGCCCGCTACGCTGGCTACAACCAGCTAGCTAAAAGGGGCTTCCCTGGCTACAACCCGGGAGCACAACCTGATCAACCTGCTGCCCTGGCTACAACCCGGGAGCATGATCAATCCGTCTTCTGGCTACAACCCGAAGACATCTGCACAACTGCCGCCCTGACTACAACCCGGGGGCTTAAGTTTGCTGCCCTGGCTACAACCCGGGAGCATGATCTTCATCCTGTTTACTTTTCACACACTTGATTATGGTGCTTAACACCCCGGATCACACAGATCCGTTTCTGGCCACACAGGCCTTCCGTTTGCTCACTCGGCAAACTCTGGTCACGGTTCCCTTTCCATCAAACACTTTCACAAATCACTGGCAAACAAATCTACGCTATGGGAATCACCTTGCATCGCCCTTAACCGCGGGCACGGCTGTTCGAACAGTTCTGCTAAACTCTGCAGAGGGTGTGCGCTTTACCCATCCGACACGAAAATTACACCGAGTACTGGCCTGTACCCAGAAATTCGTGACAAAGCCATTTCCAAAGCCAGTCTAGGGTTATTCAATGCCAGCCGAAAGATCCACATAAGATTCAGTGGTCGGCACTGAACTTCCCTAAACCTACTATTTACTCAGCCAGGGGTATCCCATAATACCCACATGGTCGCACTGTAAGATGCTCGGATGGAATCCCCAAAGGAAACGGTCCTTAATGATAATACATAGCCAAGCCACACAGACACTGTCTCTGTACATCAAGATTTTCACAAGCTGTCTTTATTTCACAAAACGCACCGATACACAAGGTACCGGGTTTTCCAATCAGTTTAGTAAAACCCAATATTTTCCCAAACGACAAACAACGTTGCAAAACTAAGCCATTCTACTCGGCATCGTATCCTCAGATAGGATGCTAGCGTGCCATTTGTGGGGCTCTCAAGGGAGAAATATATCAACATCCTACCAAGTATGTGCGGCTACTTGGTGGGTCCATCGGTTTCGCTTGTAAACCGAGGCCAACAGCTTAGAAAGGTGTAAACTAAGCATGCATATATTTTCCAAACAACATAGTTTTGCACGTATGGGAAACAATATGATCAAAGAGGCTTGCCTTGTTCCAAGGAGGGGTCTTCTTCGGCGAAAGCGGCTTCTGGATCGTCCACCGGTTCAGGCTCTGAACAAGCAGAAAGAAACACTGATAAGCAGGAGGGTTAAAACACCAAGAAAAGGATCAAGAAGTAGTCGGCTGCAGAAAAGATAGCAGCCGGCGGAACCAAGCTTGCGAACCAGGCGACAGAGCTCCAAAGCTTGAGAGAATGAGAACTTAGCAGAGCTGGAGCTGGCCGGTTTGCAAAACAAGGGAAGAAGGAGCATGGATGGCTCAATATATAGCCGGTGTGCAAGGGTGAGGCACGGTTAAGCTGGCAACGGCTAGGGAGAAGAAGTCAAGGTGAACTGATGGAGGATTTGACAGGGAGTGGCTTTGGAGTCCAACAGGTCAGAGGAGTTGGCAGGCACTGCAGCGGCGAGGAGACATTAAGGTCAAGGCTAGGACAGGTTGGAGAAATCTCACAGACAGGGCTTCGGACTGACCACTGGTCCAAGCGATACAACAGGTTATTGTCCACCGATCCAAGCGGTGCTGCGGGCAGGTGAAGACTGGTTCTTCTCCTCTTCGGTAGTCGGCGTCCAACGGGCGGGTGCAACTCGGGGGACAAGGAAACAGCAGGTCTCAACAAGGTAGTCGGCCACTTCCCAATGCTTACTCGGCAGCAAGGAGGTCCGAGTAAGACAAGGGAAAAGGGCAGGAGGCAAGGGCTGAGTAGCAATCTACTCGGCTCAAGGGAGAAGGTAGTCGGCTGGCCAGGGAGAAAAACTGGGGCACAGCTGACAGGATAGGAAGGGAGCTCGGGAAATCGAAAACTAGTGGGAAAGGAAAAACGGGTCGTTACACCCGGGTACTCGCGCCCGAATTTGGGGTCGCCGGAAGCTCTACTGAGCCCTTCACGGTGTCGGTGTCGAAACGCCTGGCGCCCAACTCCATCGCAGGGTACTCCACGACGAAGTCGGTGCCAGCCTCCATGTCCTCGTCTTCATCCCTCCAGCTCCAGGACGCCGGCTCGTCGAAGACAGCGTCCCTGGACACGACGGCGCGACGCGTCGCCGGGTCGTAGAAGCGCCATGCCTTGGCGCCTGGTTCGTAGCCGATGAAGACAGCCGGAGCGCCGCGGTCGTCGAGCTTCTTTAGGTGCGGCTTCGTCGCTTTGACGTACGCCACACACCTGAACGTGCGCAGGAAGTGCACACCCGGCCTGCGACCGTGCCAGGCCTCATACGGCGTCATGCCGTCGACAGCCTTGGTGGGCGCCCGATTCACCACGAAGACGGTAGTGGCGACCGCCTCGCCCCAGAAGAATGCCGGCATGTTCCGGCTCTTCAGCAGACTGCGCGCCATGGTCATGATCGTCTGGTTCCGCCGCTCAACGACGCCGTTCTGTTGCGGCGTGTACGGCGCCGTGTGCTGCCGCTCGACGCCGTGCTCGGCGCAGTACTCCTCGAACTCAACAGAGATGAATTCACCCCCATTGTTAGTGCGAAGAACACGAAGACGCCGGCCTGTCTCCACCTCCACCTTCGCCTGGAACTTCTTCACGGCAGCGAGGGTGTCGCTCTTGGCGGCGAGCAGAGCCACCCACATATACCTGCTCCGGTCATCAACCAGCAGAAGGAAGTATTGCTTACCGCCGGGTGTCACCGGCGTAATGGGGCCGCACAGGTCGCCATGGACCAGGTCCAGCAGCCCCTCCACCCGCCGCTTCGACTGCGACGGGAACGGACTCCTCTTTAGCTTGGTGGTGACGCAGTCAGCGCAGAGCTGGTGGACGTGCTTGACGTGGGGCAGCCCGTGCACCATGCCCCGCTGCTCAAGCTTGCGCAGGGCGTCGAAGTGGAAGTGGCCGTAGCGCTCGTGCCACAGCCACATGCTGTCGCTGGCGCGCGTGGCCAGGCAGAGTGGCCGCCCGATCTTCACCCGCAGCAGGTACAGCCGATTCGCCGAGCGCTTGACTCGTGCGATCAGCCGGTCCTTTCCGTCGCGGATCCGAAGGACGCCGTGTTTGGTGTGGACGTCGTAGCCGCCCTCGTCGAGCTGGCCGAGGTTGATAATGTTGGGTGGTCAGCCTCGGGATGAAGTACACCCCCGTGAGCGGGAGGTGTTCGCCGGTCTTTCCCTCAAACAGCACGGTGCCCGACCCTTCGATCGCGACCTCCGAGCCATCGCCGAACTTGACGGTGCCGTGGATCGCCGTGTCGATGTCGATGAAGGCGCTCCTGCAGCCTGACATGTGATTTGTGGCCCCACTGTCGAGGTACCAGGTGCTATCGTCGTGCTCCGCCTCGTCATCGAACTACGCGAGGACTTTCTCCTCGACGACGCGCAGGGGACGGCGCTCTGGCGGATGTGGGGTCGCGGCGGCGAGTGGTGGTGGTGGCGCGTTGGGGAAGACAGCGGCTCGGACCATCAGCAGCGTGGGTTCCGAGTCCTCTTCTGCCTGCGCGAGGTGGGCCTCGCCCTTTGGCTTGCTGCGGCAGTCTTTCGCCCAATGGCCGCGTTTGCCGCAGCGCTTGCACTGGTCTCGGTCATAGCCCTGTCCACCGCCGGACTGGGCCTTGCCATCGCGCTGCCGGCCGGAGCTCGCGCCCCTTCCGCGCCCACGACCGCGTGAACGGCCGCCGCGATTCTTGCCGCCGGCGCCCCTTGAGCTGCTCCCACCGCCCTTCTCCTCGGACTCGCGGAGCTTGAGCCTGGCGAGCCACTCCTCCTCGCACAGGAGCAGCCTGCCCTGGTTGTCGACGGTGGGCGCCGGCTTGCGGCGCTGCTCGACGGCACGCAGTCTCCCGGTCACCTCCTTGATGGGGATGGCGCTGATGTCGAGTAGTGTCTCGATGGAGATGGCCACCTGTTCGAGATGCTCGGGGACGACCTGCAGCATCTTGTGAACCACCTCAGCGTCGGCGATGTCATCGCCAAGGATCCGAAGGTTGTTGGCGAGCCCGGTAATGCGCACGGAGAAATCTTCCGCCGTCTCGCCTTTCTTCCACGCCAGCGCGGCAAACTCGCGTCGGAGCTGCTGGGCGTTCGCCTCGCGTACGCGCTGCACACCGACGCGGATGGTCTTCACCGCCTCCCACGCAGCTTGTGCCGTGCGCTTGCCACGAAGCGGAGGACAGCATCTCCGGCGGGACGGAGCGCAGAATGGCCGCCATCGCTAGGCGGTCGTCGCGGTACTCGACAACGTCGTCCTCCTCTGGCTCGATCGCGTACCAGATGCCCTGCGCCTCCATATTGACCTGCATCAACATCGACCACTCCTGAATAGTTGGAGCGAGTCAGCAATGGGGTACTGCACTGAGGTGCCGGCGCCGGTCTCCCTGATGGTCCGCTGGATGATCACTCCAGCGGCACGATGACCGCGGCGTGGGATAGGCGAGAGCGAGGGAACGACGGCGATGCGGTGGGGTGTGCGACCTGCCGTCGCGCGGCTCTGATCGCACCGACATCAGGTCCCCGACTCGATGCGCTCTGATACCAAATGTTGGCGCCCGGGACCGCGTCCGTGCCCGGGTACATCACCCCGAGGACCGCTTTCGTGCCCGGGTACTCCCCCGGGACTTGTGTCCGTGCCCGGTACCTCGCGCGGATCAGCTCCCGTGCACCGGGACGGATCTCGCTTGCGCCGTGGTCAGCTAGAACCTTTGGCCGGGAGCAAACGCACACAAGAACACGAGAGTTTGGTGCTGCCAAAATCGCACACTATTTTCTGTTCCTTCATACTCCTTTTATAGTGAATTTACAAGAGGTACTGCGTCTGCACATCGCGCCCACAACGCATCCGTCTACGTCCGTGACGTAGCCCACGAACCGTCGTACAGACGTGTATGCGAGCCGCACGTCGCTACGGCCACGACGCGTCCGCCCACGTTCGTGACATCGTCCACGACGCGTGACGTCGTTCACGACGCGAGACACTCTCTCTACGCTAACAGAAAGACGAGAAAAAAAAACGAGCAGGAACTCAGAATTACAATGCTTACACGGCGGGCGGGCCACGGCGGTGGACTACGGCAAGTGGCTGTGCTGCGCGCCGTGCGCGCTGGCGCAGGGCGGAGGTGAGGACGGCCAACCTGTACGACGTGGAGGAGGACGTGTTGTACGCGAAAGGTAGTGAAGACGAGGAGGCGGCGGCAATGGCGCCACTGGAGAGGGAAAGCTGCGTCGTCGCCGTCGCCGTCGCCGTCGCCGTCGCCGTTGATGCGCCGCCGCTGCCGATGAGAATTGATGAAAAGGATCGTGTCGTGCTAGAGATGGGTCAATAATGATCGTTCATTTTATTATTATTTTTATTATTATGAGAGAAATTGCAAAATATAGCCGACTATATATACTCGTCGAATCACTCGCTCTTGTAATCCAATCTTTTATTTATGTCGGCCGATGCCGTCCGGCGGCTTCTCCTCGCCGGCCTCGCCCCCAGCAACCGTCTCCCGCCGCTCACGGTCAAGCTCCTCCACGCCCGCATCCTCCGCCTCGACCTTCTCGCCAGCCTCTCCCCGCTCCTCCTCCGCGCACTCTCCTCCTCCGCCCTGCACATGCACGTGCTCCGCCTCCACTGCCTACTCCCCAGTCCCTCCCATCTCACCTTCCCCATCGCCCTCAAGTCGGCGTCCCGCCTCCCGGACCCTCTCCGCGCGGGCGAGCAGCTACACGCGCGCTCCCTCAAGCTGCCATCCCACACCAACCCGCACGTCCTCACCTCCCTCCTCAACCTCTACGCAAAATGCGGCCTCCTACATCACGCCCAGATGGTGTTCGACGAAATGCCCCACCCCAACACCGTTTCCTGGACCGCGCTCATAACTGCCTACATGGACGCTGGCGCCCTCAAGGAAGCCATCCATGTCGCAAGGAATGCTTTTGCCAATGGTATGCGGCCGGACAGCTTCACAGCCGTGCGTGTCCTGACTGCGTGTGCTCGTGTTGCGGATTTGGCAACTGGGGAGACGGTTCGGAGGGCTGCCGAGCAGGAGGGGATTGCACAGAGCGTGTTCGTGGCTACTGCAGCGGTAGATTTGTATGTCAAGTGTGGGGAGATGGCAAAGGCCAGGGAGGTGTTTGACAAGATGCAGGAGAAGGATGCAGTGGCCTGGGGCGCCATGGTTGGCGGGTATGCTTCCACACGGCCACCCACGAGAGCTCTGGACCTTTTCCTTGCAATGCAGACAGAGGGTGTGAGGCCAGATTGCTACGCAGTAGCTGGGGCGCTATCAGCCTGCACAAGGTTGGGTGCATTGGATCTAGGATGGCGGGCAATCAGAATGGTGGACTGGAACGAGTTTCTTGACAATCCGGTCCTAGGGACTGCATTGATTGATATGTACGCCAAGTGTGGGAGCACTGCCGAGGCATGGGTGGTGTTCCAGCAAATGAGGAAGAAGGACATAATTGTTTGGAATGCGATGATCTTGGGGCTTGGCATGACTGGCCATGAAAAGATTGCATTTGCCCTTGTCGGTCAGATGGAGAAGTCAGGCATGAAATTGAATGACAACACTTTCATCAGGCTTGCTCTGCAGCTGTACACACACTGGACTGCATTCAAGATGGGCAGGCGGTATTTTCATACATGACTAAAAGTATACCACATCAGTCCTAGGATTGAGCATTATGGTTGTATGGTCGACCTGCTCAGTCGTGCTGGGGTGCTGCAGGAGGCTTCAACAGCTTATTGACGACATGCCAATGCAACCAAATGGTGTCGTATGGGGTGCACTTCTTGGTGGATGCAAGATTCACCGAAATCCAGAGCTCGCTGAACATGCATTGAAGCAGCTCATCCGGCTAGAGCCCTGGAATTCTGGGAACTATGTCATGCTCTCCAACATATACTCTAACAGAGGCAGATGGGAAGATGCTGCGAAGCTTAGGTTGGACATGAAGGCGAAAGGGGTTGAGAAGGTTCCTGCATACAGCTGGGTTGAGTTTGACAGTAAGGTCCATGAGTTCCGTGTCGGAGACAGATCACATCCCCTTTCAGATCAGATTTACAAAAAGCTCGATGAATTAGGCTTGGAAATGAAAACCATGGGTTATGAACCAACAACTGAAGTGGTGATGTTTGATGTTGAGGATGAAGAGAAGGAGCACACACTGGTGCATCATAGTGAGAAACTCGCCATTGCATTTAAACTTCTAGTCACTAAACCAGGGGAGACCATTAGGGTCACCAAGAACCTCAGAGTTTGCACTGACTGTCACGCTGCTATTAAACTCATATCAAGGGTAACTCATCGGGAGATCATTGTCCGAGATAACAACCGATTTCATTGTTTTAGAGATGGTTCTTGCTCCTGCAATGACTATTGGTAGAACTGGAAAGTAGAAACAACAACTTGTTGAGAGCCGTCATTTTGTCAGTGATCATTAATCCATGGTTCTCTGGAACACCCTCGTATTGACAAACCTGGAAGGCAAAATGACCGTAAAACTCTTCTAGGGGAGTTGAACTGAATTTTCACTGCTATCAAGGTTCACGGATACTATTGCATGGAAATGTTCTTTCTTCCTGGTCATTTCAGTAATGTGTTCTGCTTTTTTTATTAAATTTTTTGAGGTGTTATGATCCAACTTTCACTATGCAGATCTTTTGGTTGCTAGTCTCTTTTGCAACTTCTTACAATCATGCGATCTGCAAATTGTTGCCGAATTTCATACCCTTTGTTGCCAGTTTGCCACAAACTCATCAGCACCATATATGGTAAATTCTGCATTTTCTTTGACTTTCTAAATTTTACATGGCTGCAGAGATCTGCCTTTGTAAGCTTCCTCATTTGTTGCTACCTCTCTCTGCTTTTTTAATGATTTAGTACTTCAGAAAACATCAACATTTGTTGTTGTGCCATTTGAGAATTATAACTTCAGTATCATCAGTTTGTTTTATCTCCTTACTGAAACCAGCCAAGTCCATTTTTCATGGAACAGTGTCTGAACTCTGAAGTGTGGCTTGATCATGGCTCCGAAGACAAGAAACCCCCTGAACAGTTACCTGTTGTTCTTCAGGCAAGTTTTTGTTACTTAAGATGGTACATGACTCTCCAAACAATGGCAAAAGGAATTGGGTGCACATCTGAGAGGATCGTTTGCTCTGTGTTCTTTAGCTGATTATATGCACAGAAAAACTTTGATATTTGAATTTGAAGTTTGATTATTGGTATAGAGGATCAAACTTTTCTGTTCTGCTCTGCTCGGTATAGAGGATCAAACTTTTCTGTTCTGCTCTGCTCTATAAGATGATTACTAAGTTCTGGATGATGATTAATAAAATTTGTGAATAATATTTGTTGATTTGTGATAAAAAAATACTTTGCAGGAAAAATTGATGCCGTGTACTATAAATTTTCACTCATTTGCCTTGTCCCAGATAACTCTTATTTCCGCACCACCATTCAATTTTATGCAGGCTTGTGTTGCTTTCGGATCCTGACATTTGAGCGGTTTTGCCTATATTGTTATTTGTAATTTCTTTTGCTAATATATTTGGACACTTACTGACCACTTCGTTTTGGAACTAAGATTGCTGAGCACAATTTATTTGGACATTCTCAAGTGCACCATTGCAGAACCGACTCCTAGACAAGGTATTTTGAAACCAAATATTCTGGATGACTTGCATGTTCCAAGAAACCCGAGCAAAGCAACGTCCTAGTGGCATATTCTAGATAACTCCTAGTGCCAGCAGAGATGGGCACGTCCTCATGCAAAGCAATGTCAATACTGTCCACCTGTTTCTTCCATTTCTGAAAGTTAGTGCCATCAAATTACTCGATATTATCGATGCGAGCAAACACATCATTTATAGCTGAAATTTTAATGGAAAAAATCATCAGTAAAATAATAAAATGTGTATAATTAACCGTACATTGGTACAGTTAGTCATCCACATAAAAAATAATATTTTACTTTATAATACCGTTAGGCTAAAATAAAGTAAAATCTCATAATGTCATAAGTTATACACATAAATAAATAGGAGCTTTGTACCACAACACCTTTAGGTAGAAATGATGCAAAAAAAAATATTACATGATAATTTAATGTGCATGAAATTATAAGGTTTCACTTCAAATTACTGTTGGGCCAAAATGAAGTAAACCAAAGAATTTCCATTAAAATATATTCCTAAATCACGACATAATGATAAAGGACAGGGTCAAGTTTTCTAACTAATTTTCTCGTTGGTTCCACTTAGCTAGAAATAAATTAAATTGCAATTAAAATGTTCCTAAATTGAAACTCCGTTGGATCAAAACAACAAAGGAAATAATTAAACATTCTAACTAAACTTCTCGTTGGCTCCATTTAGTTAGAAATGAATTAAAATGCACATGCAAATTTTATTGCAATTTTATGGCATATAACAATGGCAAAGTGATAGAAATTAGTTCTGCAAATGAATAAATGATTTTCAGACGGAAATAATGAAAATAAAATGCTCCTGCATGTTATTGCATGCGGGCACACGTGCAGCCCATCGGCAATCGCGACCCGTTATCGCGTGAAGCGCGCACGCGGCCCGTCAGGCTGGTGGACGTGCGCAGCCTAGTCAAATCATGACAGGCTGCTAGCGCCCGCGGCCCATTATTCTTTACCGTCGGATCATCATCAACGGTCTGGATTGATCGTGGCGGCTTGAGTCCGGTGAGAAGGGCCACGTCTGTAGGATCTTGATCTGACGGTCACGATCGCACCGGCATGAGGCAAATACCGTGAGTCACCCTAACCCTAATCCATTCCTCTCCCCATTCCCGATTTCTCCAGCTCAGGTGAGGGAGAGCGGCGACGGCGATGCCGACCCGGCGGAGCGGCAACGATGGCGGCCCTGTCGGGCGGCAACTGATGCCGTGTGGCAGCTCCTCCACCCAAAGGAGAATGGCGTGAAGCCAGCGAGCCCCTCCCCCCACCCTCGGTTCTCCTCCTCGGCGCGGTCGAGGCCACAGCCGAACCTCGGCCTCGCGCGGCGAGCATGATGCAAGTGCGAAGCCTGTCCGAGGCAGGGCAAGGGCGTGCGTGTGCGGTGGCTCAACATGGTGAAGCGGCGATGACGCGCGCACGGCGGGATTCATGCCGCGCGCGGCCAACTTCGATAAGCGGAGTCCCGATCCGGTGAGTTAGTCCCATGTTTCATGATTTTCATCAATTTGGGGTGTTTTGCCGGTCGGGATTTACTGACTTTGGGAATTTATGCCTCTTATTTTGGGGAATTTAGGAAATTAAGGTTCCGGATTTAGGGAAAAACCGAAACTAGGGTTTCGGACTCAGAGGAGATTGGGGTTTTTGGGGGGGAAACTAGTTCTGCAGCTTCAGCCTCACCACCGTCACCGTCAAGCCGCCGCCCTCCGCCATCCGCGCCACGTACGCCAGGGCCTCACGGTCGTCGGTGCCGCCGAGGAAGTACATGGCCACCCGCTGCAGCGTGCTGTTCGACGCCGTCGCGCACGCCGACCCGGCGGCGAGGCCATGGTCAACCAGGATGGCCACCGAGCACAGCGCGTACTGCAGCACTGACCGGTTGATGGCGTGGATGGCGTTGTTCGCCGTGCTCTTCCCGCCTTCCGACGACTTGTGGAAGGGCAGTAGGATGAGGTTGGCCTTGCGGCTGTGCGCCAGGAGGCACACGTCGTGGTGCATGCTGCTGTACGGCGACGCGGCCACGTATGGGCTCACCGTCACCGCGCCGGGCGCCGCCTGCTGCTCGAAGTACCGGAACGCGTTCACGATGCGGTTGGATGGCGTCGGGTTTCCGCCGCCGCTGCTCCACGACTTCTTGTGGGGCTTGAGCACGGATGCGGCGTGGCCGACGAGCTCGGTGAGGTGGAGCACGATCAGCGACACGGTGGCGTCGCGAGAGGAGCCCGACGCCTCGATGAGGTTGAGCAGCGGCGCGGCACGGTCCTCGTTGAAGAGGCAGGCCACCACGCGCAGCTCCGAGTTTGGCCGCGCGCCCTCCATCGTCCGCCGCTTGGGCCGCGCGAACCTCCTCGTCGGGTCATGGAGCAGCTTGATCAGCGGCGTCGCCACCGCCGTGATGACCACCATCGACAGCGTCAGTGTCGAGTAGTGCTCCGTCGTCGCCTTCATGGTGTCCCCCCAGTTGTTGATGGCGGCCACCTCCACGATGCCACGGATGTTCAGCATCAACGCCAGAACGGTCGCCTCCCGGAACGGCATGGCGAAGAAGAGCCCCGCGGCGACGCACCCCACCATCTTACCGGCGACGCACAGAGCCACAAACAGCTCTAGTGCGCAGAACTTCTCCTTGTGCTCGCTGCCGAGCAGGCCCAGCTCCGCCAGGTCGGTGCGGTAGCCGGCCAGCGCCATGTACACTGGCAGGAAGAGCGCGATGAAGAAGGAGTCGAGCCGCTCCGTCATGGTGGCGCCGATGGGCATGCCGCTGGGGAGCACCAGCCCCAGCAGCATCGGCTCGATCATGTACTTGAACCCGATCACGTCGGTGACCAGCGCCGACAGCAGCGCCGCGATGACCACCACCATGAAGGAGCCCTCCGAGAGGAGGTCCCCTGTTGGGGTGCGCTTGTGTGCGATGTACCTGCCGGCGGGGCGTGCAACGAAGGCGACGAAGAGGACGAAGGTGGTGAGCACCTTGGCTGTGAAGACCGGCGACTTAGCCTCCGTGATGTGGAATGCCGCGGTGAAGCAGGCGCGAAGGAACCATGAGGTGACGTCGGTGATGAGCGAGGCGGTGAGCGCGACGTGGCCGAGCTCGGAGTTTAGGAGGTCGAGCTCGCCGAGCGCGTCGGCGACGACGGGGAAGGAGGAGAGCGAGAGGCGGATAGCGAGCTCGCTGATGAGCGAGGAGCCGCACAGGTCGGCAGGGAGGGAGGGGCGGAGAGCGTGGAAGACAGGGAGGGTGACGGCGAGCGGGACGAGGGAGCCGGCGAGGCCGACGGCCAGAGCGCGGGCGGTGGGGCGGCGGAGCAAGGTGAGGTCTGTCTTGATGGCCATGGAGAAGGGGAAGAGGATGATGGCGACGAGAGAGGCGCTCTCGAGGATGTAGGTGCTGCACTCGGAAAAGAGAGCGCTGCGGAGGTGGGGGTTGTGGCCGAGGACGGAGGGGCCGAGGAAGATGCCGACGAGCATGTGGGTGACGAAGCGGCACTGGCCGAGGCGGCGGAGGACGTGGTGGGCGGCGGCGGAGAGGATGAGGGAGACCTGGACGAGGAGGAGCGGGAGGGAGAAGCCCAGCAGCTGGTCGCCGAGGAACATGCCCTGTGAGTTGACGAGGTTGTTGTCGTAGCATGCCGCCGCCAGCGGCTTGACGGTGGCCACCCCGGCAGACATGTTTGCAGCCGCCATCGATCGATCAAACTAAATTAACGTCGTTCAACTCTTGTTAATTGTTGGTGGTGGTGTTTGCAGTTGCCATGATCTAGCAGTAGAGCATTGCAGGCTGCATGAGGGAAGCCATGACCGAGGCGAGGGAGCTAGCTAGCTAGTGCGGCGCAGAGCGAGCGAGAAGGGGAGAGGATGGCTATGGTTGAGCTATTTTTAGTCGTGCGGATGAGAGAGCAAATAGACATCGGCGACGCATGCAACTATATATGCACTGCGACGCATGTCCGGTCGGGTTGACGACGCAGTTGGGCCCACCAGTCAGGAGCATACACTACACTCCAACTAGGATCAATGGGCCGCACGTATCTGATAGGCCCAATAAAAATAGTGGGCCGCACGTACGCTACTACTACGAGCGGCACGCACGCCACAAACAATCCGAATTTTTACTGTTAATAATTTAATTTATTTTTTAATTTATAAAACTAAATTTTATTTTTTTTTAGAAATACACTCTTGCCGCCGTGAGCCAGAGCGGCTTTTAAAAACCGCCGTGGCCTAGGGCGGCAAATGGCTGGGGCCCACGGCGGCGTCACTAGGCCGTGACAGTGGCCCACGGCGTCAGCGGGTCGGGGGCCACGTGGCATTGCCGCCCTAGGCCACGGCGGCGAATGGCTCCAGGGGGCCGAACGCAAAAATGCATTCGTCGCCGTCCTAGAGGCAGCGAATGTATTTTTGCGTTCGACCCCTGCAGCCAATTACAAATTACCAAATTTAAAAATTTTCTTACTAATTTTTCTGCCTTATTTTCTTGCTAATTTTTAACCCCAAAAATTTTGAAAATTTATTTCTCAAAATTAGATTCTTAAATTCTATTTATTGTGCCATTGTATTTATTGGGTCAATGTTAAAAAAACAAATATTATAGATTCTTCACGTCGTGAAGAAAACTTGTCAAACTGAGAGTATTTTCGGATCGTCACTCGCATTCCACTCCTTGTTTGTCCGGATCGGCACTCGTAATCCACTCCTCCCTGTCTTTTGCTTACACGCTTCATAAAATTTAGTTTTAATTGTGGTTTAGGGTATGTTTTTTTGAAGTTTTTTTTATAATCTGACGATGGTGGGCGTTGGTTTGTAAAATCGTACTGTTCATTTTTTTTAAGTTTATTTTCGGTAATACTTAATTAATAACATGATAATAGGCCGGTCCGTTTTACGTGAGGGGCTTAGGACCCTCAGGCGAACAGAATGTTAGGGCCTATGAATTTTTTCCCAAATTTTTGCGCAATATACGTACTGAATGATTTTTAATTCGACATTAGGAGATGATATATTGTATTATTCGTGATCTATTCAGTCGATACTTAACGCAGTGCACGTACAATAGCATAGTGATATTAGCTAGATGCGAGCCGTTCGCATTGCGGCATGATAAATGCGACACCCATAGTACGAAATACAACAACGGATACAACTTGTGATCAGTATAATGTATCCGCTCGTTCTAGTCACCGGTTTCTAGAAAAGCGGGCGATTCGTTCATGGTACGATCTAAACAGGCTGTAGTCGGCTGTTGATTCTGGTTGCATGTTCCGGTGCCGTGATAGATCGACGGCGTGAAATCGTCAATCCTTTGTCTGAATTGACACCTCCTTGAAGGATCCTGTGGGACGAGTTTAATTAGTAAATTCGTCACGTTTGGTGAAGGTAAACTATCTGCAGGAAGTAAGGTGCGGCTTGAACTTACATCGATATCGTCGTCAAGAATGTTCGGACAAACAAAGCTTCTGCGTCGCAGAGTTTCTGGCCTTCTCGACCTAACGACCTGGCAACGATGACCACAAGCACACGTTGGAAGGTCCTCCCATCGCAGTAGTCCGAGAGGTCGATTTCTCTATTCTGCTCCTTCTAGCTCTAGACGTTGTTCGTGTTCTGCCCTTCTGGCCATGTATTGCACCATGCTTTCGTCTAACGGGAGGTAGTCATATTCCAGGTTGTTGTTGTCAATCCACTAGATGAAGCCGCAATATCTTTCCTCGGTCTGTTATGGTAAATATCCTGGTGTAAGAGTCATGGGCGTAAAAACGAATATGATAAAGACTTGACTGAAACACGTACCTAGGGACTGGTGCACGCACTCGAAGTATCTCCAGCCGTAAATCTCCTTCTGATGAGATACGCGTAGCCGACAACGGTCACCACAAAGGCATATCGAGCGTTCAGCCCAAGGTGGCAGTACCAAAGCGAAATCTAAATATCGCCAGTTGCAATCCTCCACGAAAAGAGGTGTAGGAGGCATTGTTAGATGCTGCTACAAGAAGAAAAGGAAATTAGTGAGGCAGTTAGTGGCCGTAGTTCATAAACGGTGCGAAGTTTGTCTGAGGGGCTGGGTGAAGACCTTCTGCTACCATGATGGTGCTTTTATATAGATTGTCGTGCGTCTATTTCTATATGAGGCGTACAGGTCAAAATATAAGGGACATGCATATGCAAAAAGCTGTTAAAGTGGCCGACCCTGTATTCAGAATGCCCGTGACGACGCATGACTAAAGCGACGTGCCGAAAGCTCGCTTGTCGCAATATAGCGCACGCGGGGCCTATATTATGCAAGTAAAAGTGGTCCGTACTCGCGCATAGTATGCGCTGTAAGTCGCTTGTCCTTTTAAAATGGTACAAACAGGACGGAGTACTTTTGTAAATATTTGTGAAAGGTTAGATCTGAAGGGTGGGATCGAGGCTAGAGAGGGTGAATATGGACATGAAAAATTTGAACTAAAGCGGAAGCAATCTGCAAACAACGGATATTCCGTAATAATACAACAGAATATCCGTTTGATCGGAATTTCTGGTAAACTTTAACGAAAGTTCAGTTTAAGGTTGTTAGCAGAGAGGCACAACGGAATTTACACTTAAGATCAACAGAAGTTCCGTTAAAGTTGGAAAACAGAACCAAAATTCAACCTCAGAACTGAATGAAAATTTCGGTCCGAACCAATAGAATATTCGTTCATGACAGAAAAACTTATACTTAAAAGGATTTTTAAAAGATTAAGCTCTTTACGATTTTGCGCACTAGTATTTGAGCTCTAGGATTCAAAGCGACAACCCTCTTAATATTTTCCTATTGTCGAAGATAAAATAATAGTTACATTTTATCGATACAACAAGTTATGCGAGACTTATAAATAAATAAATACAACAATAGCCCCTAGTCTGTACGCCTCCTCGTCCTCCTAGGCTGCGCTCGCACGTGCCCGCGTGAGTACGTCAGGCGGTCCGCCGCTACCCTACGGGTGGCTCGAACCGCCTGAGCAGTAGGGGAAGCACCGGCGTCGTGCGGCTGTGTCCGGTGCACCTTCGAGCTGTGACGACCCGATCACGTCCTGCTCCGGAACGAGGTCGTCCTCGGTAGAGATTCAAGCAAAGGTGCTTCGGGCAGATCCCCACCCAGTGTCCCCTAGGTGGTGGTGAGATCCGTCGCGTGGGGCTGGTAAAGAAAAGTTCGCGTCAGCGGAATAAAAAGCCAAATAAAAAGTGCAGTTAGTTATGGAGAATATGTTCGAACCTGACGTACTTGACAAACCTTGTCCGATCGTGAAGGCTGTCGTCCTCGATCCTCCGGCGGTACCGAAAGGATCTGCTCTCCACGACCTACTGGCCCCTGCAAAACCTGCCGCTCCTGCCGATGTCCCTTCACCATGGGGACCTCGCATATGTATCTGCATCGGCGGGGCTGCATCGGAACGGCGACAAGTCAGAGCACGGACGACCGTGCGCATCGTGTTGCGTATCCGGCCGAACGTGATCGTCTGCTCCTGCTCCGTGAGAGGGATGCCAGCCTCGAGGCGCTGGCACAGCTAGCCGAGCTTTGTGTCGACCTGCCTAGCATCGTCCGCCTGTTCAGCAGGACATGCGTGGTTAGTTGCGCATGGTAACTACCGTTGAAAATAATATGAAAACCATTGACTCACTGCGCAGAAGTAGTCCTAGTCGCGGTGTGTCGGGTATGCGTCTCGCACCCCCGCGATGTGCGCCTGTAGAGCCCCGGGAGTGAACGTCACCCGTAGTCTGGTACGGGGTTGGTACCAGGATAGGTACTGCTCGTACATGTCGGCTGTGTGGGGGTGGATCTCCGTGATGACGTCCTCCGTGGCTATGACCCAGTCGTTGATGTACTTGATGACGGTGGGCCTCCACAACCTATCGGTGGCCTGGCCACGCCGATTTAACCTGCAAAGCACAACCGGTGACACAATGCATAATAATACGGAATATTCATTTCCACACATACCTGTGAACGTGTTGTGGTACGGCCTGGAGTTGTGGATGGCCGAAGGTCTGGCGCATACTGAACTGCCACATCACACGCTACGGGTAGTGCGGCTCGACAGAAATGTCAAACAGCATCGACGTCATCGTCAGCCAGTACGCCTGGTCCCTGGTGCAGAGGGACGACAGCCCAAGCGGCACTGCCTCGGCGCTGTACGGCTCCCAGACAACGTCGTCGTCCGTGATCCTGTCGAACTCCATGACGAAGTCTGAGTACGACTTCTGCACCTGCAAGTGAGCGTACCTAGTCGTTAACCGAGGGTCCACGGGAAGGAGTGGCCTAGAAGGTCGAGGATGTAAGGTACCGAGCTGAAAGTTCTGCACCGCCGAGAGAAACGACCGATGGGTCTGTTCGGTGGCGTGATCCAGCAGCTCAGGCGTCTAGTAGTCCATACCTGCAAGGAAAAAGAAGCGGAACGGATTAGCTCAATTAAACATAATGCATTACAGTCAGAAAATTAACAGACAGCAAAGTACTTTTAAAAGGCCAGCACTGGCAAAGTGAAAATAAAGAGCACATTTCAACAGACGACAATAGATATGACACGCTGATCTGGCCCACACTAAAACGAAAATCAGATAGCAATACATGCAGATTGGTACACATTACAGGGAGATTACATCAGCAACCAGCGGCTATACTACACAACATAATCCGAAGGTGCACGAGGACGCCTGCGATGACGCTGCCTATCAGTGGTGCCTTCCCTAGTTGGCCGCCTTCCATCGGCGCCTGATCCTTCCACAGGAACTTCCGCTGCACTTGGTGCCTCAGCGTCTTTCGTGCACTTCTTGTAGGTATGTCCCTCCTCTCCACACCTACTGCAACGTTTAGCGCTAACGTCGGCCTCAGATTCGTCCATATCATTATGAATCCTCCGTGTTCGACGGCGGCCTGCCTTGTTCCTTGCCTTCGTCGGGTCAGAGATGTAATAAACTGGGCTTGTGTCTTCAGTGAAAGTGCCGATGATGCCGAAACCAAAAATCTCGGTACTCCATGTATGCATGATTGCTTCCTTTTTAAAGTATGGGAATACATATTGGCATTCATCAATGCCGCACTCCCGCAAGCGGCAATGACATGAGAACAGGGCTTGTGATACAAGCTTGGTTTCCGGCAGGAGCACTTGCATGTCCCATCTTCCTTTTGGACACACTCTTGCACAGGTTTCCTTGCGAATATGCCACGCCTGGACCTGTCGACACACAATATCTCGAATCTACGCTCTCGTGTACCCTGCACTCGGACTCGGTACTCTCTTGCCTTCTTGCATTTCTCCTTAAGGTACTCTGTTATTTTGGTGCCGAACCAAAGGTTTCCATCGGCCATCGATGGGCCATTCTGTCTGCACCTGTCATGGAAGTACGTCTGTGTTCCATGTAGGATATACTCCACGATAGGAATAACGGGGAGTTGCCTCACACCATGCATGACCCAGTTGTAGACCTCTGTAAGGTTCGTGGTCATTATGTCGTACCTTGCTCCATCTTCATCGTACAGCAATGTCCATTTCTTCTTCGGCTCGTGCTCGATCCACTGCGAAAATCTGCTAACCGAGGAACCGGGCCTCCTTCTGAATGTACCGTCATCGGTGAGAAGTGCACCTAGAGCTTCAAGGCCGTCAACACCTCTAGCTGCGGGTCTTGCAAAACTCTCGCCTCTATGTTATCTATCAGCTCATCAAGTCTCCTCCACAGCTCATTGAACTTCTTCTGTTGATTCTGGGCGCACAAACGTTTGAACATGGCCATCGGTTTCTTATTTCTGAACTGCTTATAAAAGTTTGCACCCATATGACACATGCACCATCTGCTCTTTACATCTTCCCACACCGGAGGATATCCCTTGTCTGCCGCAGCCGTTCGCAGCTCCTCAATTGCACGCAGCATCCCTGCATAACGGTCATGTATGAGACATACCTCTGGCCTTATGCCCATCACCTTTTCCTTAACCAGCTTTAGAAACCAGTACCAACTCTCTGTGTTCTCGCTCTTGACGAAGGCAAAGGCCACGGGCAACATTTGGTTGTTCCCGTCTACTCCGATTGCTGTCAACATTTGCTCTCTGTATTTTCTAGTTAGGAACGTGCCGTCAATGTAGAGAATGGGTCTGCAATGAAGAAATGCAAACATGCACGCCTGCAGAGAGAGGAAGGCCCGCTGAAGGTCGCTCTGCCCAGGATTTGCTAACGATAGGAAAGTTTTGATTTCGGAGTAGCTGCCAGGATTCCTCTCACAGATGGTTTCCAGTAGGCGAGGCAAATTATTGTACGAAGCTTTAAAATTGCCGAATCTCCTTTCAATTATCTTCTGTTTGGCCCTCCATGTCTTGTCATATGTAATGGTGTACTTGTACTTTTCCTTGATGCGCTTGATAATTAAGTTGGGCTCGAACCGGAGGTTCTCCACAACAGCATAATATAGCTCTGAAGCGATGAATGCAGATGATATGTTCCTGTGGTACTTCTGAACACTCGGAAGATGGCAGTTGTGCTCCGTCACGATTGACACGGACCAATAGTGGTCATATTTCTTTCTAGATGCGTACATCCTCCATAGACATCCATCGCTTGAACTTGCACATTTCACTTCGTACACTGATCTGGTGGACTTTGATACCCAGAACTCTCTACCAAGTGACACGGCCCACATCTTCACAGTCTCTGTCAACAGTGTGCCCCTCTGAGACAACGAGTCGGGAGAAGTCGTCGTTGTCCCATTCTGCCGGCTATACATCGTCCTCCGAAGAATCATTATCCTCTATATGCTTAGGCTCTGAGTCTTTAATTTTCATCTCCTGTACTAGACCTGGGTGTCTCTCCCCTTCATCTGCAAATCCCCCGGTCCATGTTTTCGACGCACAGTGACAGCAAAACTGTCAGGTGTCTAATGAGCTCTTGCAGGAGAGCTCTGATATGTATCAGAAAGCTATGGCTTATGCTTCCCATTGTGCTTGGACGCGGTTAATGTACTGCCGAATGTTGGTAGTGCTCGGAAACTATGAGAAGGCATTAAAACTCGTAAATGGGATGACAGTCCCGGACGACCCTTTGAATAATAGAGCAATGCTTTCTCCAGATATGACCTCAGCAATTACATATGGTGAGCGACTTATCGTTGTCTGGAAAGAACGTGAGACTTTGAAATCACTGATCTGCACTCGTCAAATTGAGAGCTTGCCACGTGTGAAGGACGCCGCTGACCGCACAAGAAAAGCAAAAGTGTGCTCGTACAAACCCTGAAGTATTCTCGTTCCAGCATGCCAGTCGACTTAGCAAATTCTAGCATGCTCGTACAAATTGAGCTTAGAACATATAAGACTTAGCAAGAATTCCAATTGTCCCTTGACACATCGACTCTCTCACCCTTTGTCTCCCCTTTGGCTTTAATTTCTCCATGAAATTGTGTCACCGTCATCGATGCTTTGGTCCCTGGGATAAAGTATTTGATCAATGCTAGGATCCCTGGGACAATCCATCTAAAGTCCTCGAAGACACTCTTTCAGCACTATGATACTACCCAAGTAGAAATAAGATCCTTGCACGATACAAAGATGTAATGATAGATGTCTCACAATCTTTGGCACCTTTGTCTGCTATATCAAGGGTGGTTTGGAGAAATCGCCTACGATTAGCACCACCTCTTTCATATGCAAACAATAAACTCGAAAGAATGTTGGAACGAGAATACTTTAGGGTTTGTACGAGCCAACACTTTTGCTTTTCTTGTGCGGTCAGCGGCGTCCTTTACACGTGGCAAACTCTCGATTTGACGAGTGCATATCAGTGATTTCAAAGTCTCACGTTCTTTCCAGACAACGATAAGTCGCTCACCATATGTAATTCCTGAGGTCATATCTGGAGGAAGCATTGCTGTATTATTCAAAGGGTCGTCCGGGACTGTCATCCCATCTACGAGTTTTAATGTCTTCTCATAGTTTCCGAGCACTACCAACCCTCGGCAGTACATTAACCGCGTTCAAGCGTAATGGAGAGCATAAGCCATAGCTTTCTGATACATATCACAGCTCTCCTGCAAGAGCTCATTAGACACCTGACGGTTTTACTGCCAGTGTGTGTCGAAAACATGGGACCGGGGGGTTTGCAGATGAAGGGGAGAGACACCCAGGTCTAGTACAGGAGATGAAAATTGAAACTCAGAGCCTGAGCATATAGAGAATGATGATTCTTCGGAGGACGATGTATAGTCGGCAGAATGGGACAACGACGACTTCTCCGGACTCGTTGTCTCAGAGGAGCACACCGTTGACAGAGACTGTGAAGATGTGGGCCATGTCACTTGGGAGGGAGTTCTGGGTATCAAAGTCCACCAGATCAGTGTACGAAGCGAAATGTGCAAGTTTAAGCGATGGATGTCCATGGAGGATGTACGCATCTAGGAAGAAATATGACGACTATTGGTCCGTGTCAATCGTGACGGAGCACAACTGCCATCTTCCGATTGTTCAGAAGTACCACAGGAATATATCATCTGCATTCATCGCTTCGGAGCTATATTATGCTGTTGTGGAGAACCTCCAGTTCGAGCCCAACTCAATTATCAGGCGCATCGAGGAGAAGTACAAGTACACCATTACATATGCCAAGGCATAGAGGGCCAAACAGAAGATAATTGAAAGAAGATTCGGCAGTTTTGAAGCTTCGTACAATAATTTGCCTCGCCTACTGGAAACAATCTGTGCGAGGAATCCTGGCAGCTACTCTGAAATCAAAACTTTCCCATCGTTAGCAAATCCTAGACAGAGCGTCCTTCAGCGGGCCTTCCTCTCTCTGCAGGCGTGCATGTTTGCATTTCTTCATTGCAGGCCCATTCTCTGCATTGACAGCACGTTCCTAACTGGAAAAATACAGAGGGCAAATGTTGACGACAATCGGAGTAGACGGGAACAACCAAATGTTGCTCGTGGCCTTTGCCTTCGTCAAGAGCGAGAACACAGAGAGTTGGTACTGGTTTCTGAAGCTGGTTAAGGAAAAGGTTGTGGGGATAAGGCTAGAGGTATGTCTCATACATGACCGTTATGCAGGGATGCTGCGTGCAATTGAGGAGCTGTGAACGGTTGCGCAGACAAGGGATATCCTTCGGTGTGGGAAGATGTAAAGAGCAGATGGTGCATGCGTCATATGGGTGCAAACTTTTATAAACAGATCAGAAATAAGAAGCCGATGACCATGTTCAAACGTTTGTGTGCCCAGAATCAACAGAAGAAGTTCAATGAGCTGTGGAGGAGACTTGATGAGCTGATAGCTAAACATAGAGGTGAGAGTTCTGCAAGGCCCGCAGCTAGAGGTGTTGACGGTCTTGAAGCTCTAGGTGCACTTCTCACCGATGACGGTACATTCAGAAGGAGGCCCGGTTCCTCGGTTAGCAGATTTTCGCAGTGGATCGAGCACGAGCCGAAGAAGAAATGGACATTGCTGTACGATGAAGGTGGAGTAAGGTACGACATAATGACCACGAACCTTGCAGAGGTCTACAACTGGGTCATGCATGGTGTGAGGCAACTCCCCCTTATTCCTATCGTGGAGTTTATCCTACATGGAACACAGACGTACTTCCATGACAGATGCAGACAGAATGGCCCATCGATGGCCGATGGAAACCTTTGGTTCGGCACCAAAATAACAGAGTACCTTGAGGAGAAATGTAAGAAGGCAAGAGAGCACAGAGTCTGAGTGCAGGGTACACGAGAGCGTAGATTCGAGATATTATGTGTCGACAGGTCCAGACGTTGCATATTCGCAAAGAAACCTGTGCAAGAGTGTGTCCAAAAGGAAGATGGGACATGCAAGTGCTCCTGCCGGAAACCAAGCTTGTATCACAAGCCCTGTTCTCATGTCATTGCCGCTTGCGGGGAGTGCGGCATTGATGAATGCCAATATGTATTCCCATACTTTAAAAAGGAAGCAATCATGCATACATGGAGTACCGAGATTTTTGGTTTCGGCATCGTCGGCACTTTCACTGAAGACACAAGCCCAGTTTATTACATCTCTGACCCGACGAAGGCAAGGAACAAGGCAGGCCGCCGTCGGACACGGAGGATTCGTAATGATATGGACGAATCTGAGGCCGACGTTAGCGCTAAACGTTGCAGTAGGTGTGGAGAGGAGGGACATACCTACAAGAAGTGCACGAAAGACGCTGAGGCACCAAGTGCAGCGGAAGTTCCTGTGGAAGGATCAGGCGCCGATGGAAGGCGGCCAACTAGGGAAGGCACCACTGATAGGCAGCGTCATCGCAGGCGTCCTCGTGCACCTTCGGGTTATGTTGTGTAGTATAGCCGCTGGTTGCTGATGTAATCTCCCTGTAATGTGTACCAATCTGCATGTATTGCTATCTGATTTTCGTTTTAGTGTGGGCCAGATCAGCGTGTCATATCTATTGTCGTCTGTTGAAATGTGCTCTTTATTTTCACTTTGCCAGTGCTGGCCTTTTAAAAGTACTTTGCTGTCTGTTAATTTTCTGACTGTAATGCATTATGTTTAATTGAGCTAATCCGTTCCGCTTCTTTTTCCTTGCAGGTATGGACTTCTAGACGCCTGAGCTGCTAGATCACGCCACCAAACAGACCCATCGGTCGTTTCTCTCGGCGGTGCAGAACCTTCAGCTCGTTACCTTACATCCTCGACCTTCTAGGCCACTCCTTCCCGTGGACCCTCGGTTCACGACTAGGTACGCTCACTTGCAGGTGCAGAAGTCGTACTCAGACTTCGTCATGGAGTTCGACAGGATCACGGACGACGACGTTGTCTGGGAGCCGTATAGCACCGAGGCGGTGCCGCTTGGGCTGTCGTCCCTCTGCACCAGGGACCAGGCGTACTGGCTGACGATGACGTCGATGCTGTTCGACATTTCTGTCGAGCCGCACTGCCCGTAGCGTGTGATGTGGCAGTTCAGTATGCGCCAGACCTTCGGCCATCCACAACTCCAGGCCGTACCACAACACGTTCACAGGTATGTGTGGAAATGAATATTCCGTATTATTATGCATTGTGTCATCGGTTGTGCTCTGCAGGTTAAATCGGCGTGGCCAGGCCACCGGTAGGTTGTGGAAGCCCACCGTCATCGAGTACATCAACGACTGGGTCATAGCCACGGAGAACGTCATCACGGAGATCCACCCCCACACAGCCGACATGTACGAGCAGTACCTATTCTGGTACCAGCCCTGTACCAGACTACGGGTGACGTTCACTCCCGGGGCTCTATAGGCGCACGTCGCGGCGGTGCGAGACGCATACCCGACACACCGCGACCAGGACTACTTCCACGTGGTGAGTCAATGGTTTTTATACTATTTTCAACGGTAGTTACCACGCGCAACTAACCACGCATGTCCTGCTGAATAGGCGGACGATGCTAGGCAGGTCGACACGGAGCTCGGCCTGCTGTGCCAACGCCTCGAGGCTGGCATCCCTCTCACGGAGCAGGAGCAGACGATCACGTTTGGCCGGATGCGCACGGTCGTCCGTGCTCTGACTTGTCGCTGTTCTGATGCAGCTCCGCCGATGCAGATACATATGCGAGGTCCCCATGGTGAAGGGACATCGGCAGGAGCGTCGGGTTTTGCAGGGGCCAGTACGTCGTGGAGAGCAGATCCTTCCGGTACCGCCGGAGGATCGAGGACGATAGCCTCCACGATCGGACGAGGTTTGTCAGGTACGTCAGATTCAAACATATTCTCCATAACTAACTGCACTTTTTATTTAGCTTTTTATTCGGCTGACGCGAACTTTTCTTTACCGGCCCTATGCGGCGGATCTCACCACCACCTAGGGGACACTGGGCGGGGATCTGCCCGGAGCACCTCTGATTGGATCTCTACCGAGGACGACCTCGTTCCGGAGCAGGACGTGATCGGGTCGTCACAGCTCGGAGGTGCACTGGACACACAGCCGCACGACGCCGGTGCATTCCCTACTGCTCAGGCGGTCCGAGCCACTCGTGGGGTAGCGGTGGACCGCCTGATGTGCTCGCACGGGCACGTGCGAATGCAGCCTAGGAGGACGAGGAGGCGTACGGCCACATTTCTTTTCCGGCCCAACTACTATGGGCTTCCCGCATGCCGTATTCCCGTTCAGGCCCAATTAGTATAGGCCGCACGTACGCCATAATCATTGAATTTTTTTTATTTTTATATTTATTTAATAAAATATTTACAAAACTACATTTTCATTTCAAAAATTTACAAAAATATACTCCCGCCGCCCTTTGGGAGGGCGATATCTCTGAAATCGCCCTCCCAGAGGGCGATATGATGACGTGGCTGACAGCCGTGGGCCGGCGGCCCACGGCCGTCAGCCATTTTGCAGGCGGCGCCCCGAGCCACACAAAAACCGCCCTCTGAGAGGGCGGCAAGGGGGCCGCCTGTAAAAATCCGGCCGGGCCTCCTTGCCGCCCTCTCAGAGGGCGGTTTTTGTGGCTTGCAAATGGCCGGCCCGTGCTCTCAAATGTTGGCGCCCGGGACCGTGTCCGAGTCCGCGCCCCGCGCCCGCTGAACTGCTCCCGCGCCCGTGCCCCGCCCTCGGGAACTGCTCCCGCGCTCGGGCCTTGCTCCCGGCCTTCGCCCACGCCCGGCCTGCGACCGTGCACGGGCCCCTCGCACGGCCTGCCCGGGACTTCGCCTGGGCCCTCTCCCGGGAACTCGCCTGGGGTCAGCGCCCTTGCCCGAGCCCTCTCGTTTTTGTGTGGCCGGGGGGCCGGCCATTTCGTAGGCGACCCCCTTGCCGCCCTCTGAGAGGGCGGTTTTTGGGTGGCCGCTGTAAAATGGCCGGCCCCCGGCCGGATTTTTACAGGCGGCCCCCTTGCCGCCCTCTGAGAGGGCGGTTTTTATGTGGCCGGTGGGGCCGCCTGTAAAATGGCTGACGGCCGTGAGCCGCCGGCCAACGGACGTCAGCCACGTCATCATATCGCCCTCTGGGAGGGCGATTTCAGAGATATCGCCCTTCCAAAGGGCGGCGGGTGTATATTTTTGTAAATTTTTGAAATGAAAATGTAGTTTTGTAAATATTTTTTAAATAAATATAAAAATAAAAAAAATTCCATAATCATTAACGTGATCAGTTTCATCGGAAGGGCCATGCCCATAAAAAAAACTCCACAAAAAATGTGGGCAAAGTCCTAAGCTACTTGACATAGATAGCACATCAAGATTCAAGATTATCTTATAGGAAAGATAAATCAAGTGAGTTGTGCAGAACAACAGGAAAAGGGGAAATGGGAAATGTACTTGCATTGGAGGTGCAAGCTATAGACATTCAGGCACAGTTGAAGTAAATACAGGTTATTACAGAAATGCGGGTACAATTCAGGTTACAGAATTTCAACTTCAGCAAAAGCAGAGATGAATCGAGTGTATGGTGCTCAAATCATGTTCAGAATTCAGCATTACCCTATTCCTCCATGGCAGTCTTCAGCTTGTGTACATAATCATAGTACAGAAATGAGAGACATGTTGTCAGATGTAAGCTTTGATACCTTTCGCACCACAACTGCAAGCACTATCAAAGTGGAGGGAAAATTTTGCACTTGGGTAAGTTAGTAGAAAGTATTAAGCCATGGCAGGAGAAATTAATCTTGTGAAAAAAGATCAACTAACAGGCTCTAACTTCGTTAGCAACAATAAGTCACATACTAGTTAGTTAATGGGCTAGCCTACATGCCAGCCATAATAGTCTTTACAGAATCTATTGCAGATCATATATACCCATTTTATTCTGGGTAGAATAATCCATTTAAGAAAGACAGAGTCACAACAAGCCAAGGTCATTAGATCCATCAAACAGAAGCAGTTAGCCAATCATTTTTGGCTCAGCCACAAAGCCCACAAGAACAATCAAGTGAACCCAAACAGTAGTGGTATGTATATCCACCTCAACAACCTGAATGCGACATAAATTAATACGTCAATCAACTTCTAAAGCGTCTCCCTAATTTTTGCCATTAAAAGCATGTAATCAACATCCTGTGGATTACGTTTTCCAACAACGAAAGCGATTTGAATGTTACCAATCAATCAATCCTCAGTCTCGTCGTCTTCCTCCAGCGACGTCGACCGCCTCCGCCAGCTCAGCACGGCGCCCATCCGCGGCAGCCTCACCACCGAGTTCACCCTGGCCACCCCCTCCAGAGCCCTCCACACATTATTCGTCCCCTCATCCGCCTCGCCGCCGCCCAGGACCTTGCGGAAGCTGCCCGTGAACGACACGGACTGAGGCGGCTTCGCGTCCCCTGGGGTGCTCTCCTCCGACGAGGCCGGCTTCAAGAAGAGGCAGACGACGGCGCAGTCGTCGACCATCGACGTCGGGAACTTGCGCCGCCACGCGCGCACCGCCCGCTCCACCAGCTGCTTGGCGGCCTTGGAACGGTCAGTGGCCGACGACACGATCTTGATCACCTCCTTGTTGGATAGCACGTCCCATATCTACACCCACAAATTTAATTGATTCACCCACAAATTTAATTGATTCAGGCAAACGTATTGGATTATTCATCAACTGAAAATGCATGTTTCAGTTAATAGTTGCTTTCCTGACTGCAACCATATGGCTTTGCATTTTAATCCTGTCCTAATTCCAATTTTAGTAGTACAAAAAAATACTCTTGATTATGGAAAGATGCTTAATGAATGACATGGAAGTTAAATCAAACTATTGATTCGAGGCAAAAGCATTCATGTTTCAGTTAACTGTCGCTTTTCTGACTTCAACCATATAGATTTTCATTATTAATTTTGTGCACATTTCATTTGTAGTAGTAGCAGCAGTATCAAGAAAAAAGTGTCGTATTACTCTTTATTATGGCAAATGGTTTATGAATGGCATGGAAGTTAAATCGAACTCAACCTGGCTAGCATCATCAGATAAAAGTCTTGTCCTTTTTTTCTTACCCCATCGGTAGCAAGCACCAAGAAGTCATCCTTCTCAGATAGCTTCCTGTAATAGACTTCTGGAGTACAGATAAGGCCATGACTCTTGAGGCAGAAGTCCCCAAATGCCCTTGCCATGGCGAGGCCCGGCGCGTCTTGGTCTGGTAGCCACAGCCTAGGCACGTCCGGCTCGTCATCCATTGCGAAAACCCGCCCCTTGCAATTCAGGATCCTCTCGGCTTCACCTGTCACAGGCCCATACGAATGAAAAGTGCATGTATGAATTCAGACATTTCTGAAATATGAGAAATTCAGAGGCTCACTAGGAAGATCTGGTTTCAGATCAGTGGTGAGTTGGACTGGAATTGGGCGGTCCTTGCTGTCTCGGGTGCAAAGAACAGCACGTGAATCACCCAAATTTGCAATCATCAGGTGATCACCCTATGCATAATAAGATTAGTAGTTGGCAAACAGAATGATTAGATAGTTCTGTAACCAAAGTTGGGTAAGTTCATAATGAGACTATTGCCAATACAAAAGAGTTGCAAGTTTGCATAGTTATAGTACTAGTACCTGCGTAACGACAGTGACGGCAGTTGTGCCACTACAAATGCAGTCAATTCCAGAATGTTGCCTCAGCTCCTCATCCACATCCTCAAATGTCTTCACAAATATGTTCTTCCAAGTGGATAACAATTGCTTCTCATCGCTTGTGTTACTGAATGAGGTGCAATCTGACTTATCCTTGGAATCTTTATCTGTATTGCTGGAGGGATCTTGTTCAGTTTTCAGTGTCAAAGAGGAGGATAATTTCATCGGAAGGACGTCGCGGACATGGCGAGCAACTTCCCTTCCAAGAGGACCATGCCCATCAAAAACTCCGCAAAAGATCTGGCCCTTGCTCCCAGCAAAGTCCTAATAAACTTGACACAGGTAGCACATCAAGATTCAAGATTATCTTATATCTCAAGTGAACATCAAGAACAAAAGTTAAATGTACTTGCATTGGAGGTACAAGCTAGAGAGATTCAGGTATAGCTGAAGTAAATATTACAGAAATGCAGGTACAGTTCAGGTTGTAAAATTTCAGTTTCAGCAAAGCAGACATGAATCCAGTGTGTGTATGGTGCTCAGATCATGTTCTGAAAATTCAGCTTGTTGTGGACAAAAAAAAAAAGAGAGAGAAAACTTTGTAGTCCTATTCCCTCCATGGCCAGGTTGTGTACATAATAGTACAAAAACGAGAAAATTTGAACAGACAAGAAGCTAAGCAGAACAAGCATTCAGACAGCAAGTAGTGAACAAGCAAACAAAGTAGAGGAGGAGGCCCTCTTCTGATGAATCCAAGCAGTGGAAAGCTAGTTTACCTGGCAGGTTGTCATGGCATCCTGGTTGGCGCCCTTCCAGCCTTGCTTGGTGTGCATGGAGACGCCAGCGCTCCAAAGCTGGTCGTGGAAGAAGGCGTCGTGCTTCCATGGGAAACCCTCGTCGTCAAGCTCCTCCTTGCCCTTGCTGCAGCAGATCCCCATTGCTGCTGGTGGCGATGCTCCGAGAGGTAGCTCCCTTAGGAAGAAGGCTAGTACTAGAATGGAGTAGTAGTAGTAGTACTGGGCATCTCAGAGTTGAATGCGGCTGGTTGAAGTAGTTTTGTGTTTTATCATTGATGGTGATGTTGTGCGTTGGGGATCAGGCACCCGATCGCCATTAATGAGGACGGATATGCATCATGGCCGGCTGCCTGTCTTGGTGGCGAACCACCTTAACATGCATGCATGTCGTACAGGTAAGGTAGGAGCACTTGGTCGTCCATGCATGAAAAGTTCAGGAAAACATTTTGCTTTGTTGATCGATTACCGGTGTATGTATACTCAAGTAGTCATACTAAACATTTGGGCAGTAGTAAAAGAGGGAAATGACACTGGAAACGCGATGCATTGTAGTAGTAGAATAGTAGTACGAGGTTTCTCTGAAGATGGAGTGATCAGCTGATGAAGTAGGCATGGAGAAGTGGAGATGGAGGGATCCCTGAGCCCAACGGCGACGACGGATAGTACAGTAGTAGTAGATGCGGATGGACGGACGCTGCTCATTATGGCAAACTGTTGGGTTGGGACGTTGGTTGCTTGCAATTATTTTCTCAGCTCAGCTCAGCTGATGACTGATGAGTCGCCTAGCTGCATCTGCACTACTCCTATCGGCGACCCATCCCATTTCTTCAATGCTTTACACCGTGCCTGCCTGCCTTCTGTTCCAGTGTTCCCTCTCACATATTCTTCAGTTCTAACATCGACCTGTCACTTGGGAGAAGCTCTCATCTGAGTATTTAGTATTTCCTCGGTCCTTCGCGACAATTGCCGTTTATCAGCAACACCAGCAAAGTTTAATAAGCATCTTTATGCATTGGACCATGTGTAAATGACTTCATCTTTCTGCTCAAGTAACATGCAGTGTGCCTCGTATCAAAAAAAAAAAATGTTGCCTGGGCATAGCTGATAAAACCATCCCCGGCTGCTACGTTGCTCAAGTCTCGACCAGCTAGCATTCAGACCTTCACAGTAAACTAGTATAGTTCTCAGTGCTAGTCAGGCAAGGAAGCTTTGAGACATTGACCAGCCATTTCATTCCAGCAGGATACACTCCACATAATCACTAGGGAGATGGAACAGGCTATATCACCAAATATAGTGCGAATGCAATGTTCCATTAATCAACTTGTGCATCAAAAATGCACTACAAGGCATAGCACATACACTACTACATCACCAAAAATGATCTCTTCGATTCATATCTGTGCTATACAACAACACAAATATAACCTCCCTCATGTTCCCTGGCATACAAGCAAAATACAATGTACAACAATACACTACTCCGCCATACATGGTGTAGAACTTTTGGAGCTCATTCTGTAAGATTACAAGATAGTAGCGTAAATCCATTGGACACCACAAAACACGCTCTGGTTCGCCTCAACATCTATCTTTGAAACATTTCACTGTACAAGCAAATCCTGTGACTGCTGCTTCCATACGTCACATGGTTCTAGAGCAACCTGCCAAGACCATGCCTGTTATTAGACACCGCTTTCTAATAAGAGTTATTTTACGGTCCTTGAGGAAGTACCGAGAGGTACCACATTTTCTAGTGTAAATTTTAGTACCTCAGGTGCTAGAAGGTACCAAAATTTACACTAAAAATTTTGGTACCTGCCGGTACCTCTCAAGAACCGTAAAATTTCTCTTCTAATAAACTGCATTCCAGTTAATGAAGATGGTCGGAACACAGGGATGAACTACTTTGCACTTTAATTCTTCTAGACAAGTTAACTTAACATCTTACTCTGTATAACCAGAAAAGAAATATAGTAGAATACCTGGTAGGGTTTATTGATCCACTGGAAAAGACAACCCCGGGCCTCAACAACTTTGAGCATATGTAATGGCACCATGGATTTGAATGCTTCATGAAGCTTCACTTTTCTCAAACCACAGACCATAAGAGCAGCTAACAGCCCATTAGGTGTAACACCTGATAAATGCATAATGGTCATGTTCTGTAAGCCACATATGCTTGAAAGGGAGATGAGCCCAATGTCGGTGACCGAACAATATGATAAGTTTATCTGTGGTGACAAGGAGATGTTATTAAGACAATTGTGAAACATGGTATTGAGATTATTTCTTTTACAGCAGAAAGGGCTAATACCTGCCGGAGGTTGTGGGAGAACTGAGAAAGGAAGATCATTCCCAAGTCATTGATCTCAAAGCATTTCTTGATATCTAGCTTGGAAAGTAGCCTGCAACCTGTCGCTATTTCTGAGAGTCCAGCAGATGAAACCATGGGGCATCCACGAATTTCCAATGTGTTCAGCTTTATGCATTTTGAAAGTGATCTCAATGAACAGTCTGTTATTTTTGTACAGTAGGACAAATTGATAGACTCTAACATTGGGCAGCCTTGAGCTATATGAGTAACCCCTTCATCACTGATGGCCCCAGACCTGAAAGAGAGGCTATTAGTTAGTCCTAAGCTCACCTAGCACAAAAGGAAAGGAAAACAACAACGCAATTTGTAGGGAATAACCTGTACAGATCGATATCTCGTAGATCTGGACAGGACTTGCTAATATGGCGAAGGCCCTCATCAGTTATCCTCAAGCATATGCCAATATTTAGGCTTGAAAGTTTGCTGCATCCTGAGAGCGCTTTCAAACCTTCATCATCCAAATCAGTGTCAGTAAGGTCCAATTCCTCCAAGTGAGTACAGCGCTCTCCAATCAGTTGTAGTCCTTTGCTAGAAACAAGGCTACAGGACTCCATTCTCAGAGAGATGAGCGAGGGGCATGAGGTTGTTATGCCAGCTAATGAAACATCAGTGATTTTGCGACAACAAGTAACGTCCAGCTTCAGCAAATTTTTCAGTCTAGACACGACAAAAGAAAGATCTGTATCTGTCACTCCAGAACATTTGCTCAGGCTTAACTCCCTCAAAGAAACACAGGATTTTCCAATAGTTTTTAGTCCATCAGCCATGAATTGGCAACCATCCAGCTTCAAGGTCTGCAGTTTAGGGATCATTTCGAAGCTACTTGGCATAGAAGGAGTTACCTGCTGCAAGAACAGTGTTAATGAACTGCGCTCAAGTTATGTCCAGGTTATACAAATAGACAGTGAGCAACTTACAGGAGAGCAGTATGATAGATTCAGTTCCAACAGATTTGGCATTGCTTTCACAACGGACAGAACACCAACATGAGTGACATTGCATGAGTTTGACATATCAAGCACCTGCAAGAGTACAGACAAATTTCCACTCAGTAAGTCCAACTTTTTACAGTAGCAATATCCATATAGTCCACATCGGCATGTAGGGAGCAATATACGAGAGCTACATACATGCTAGCTACTAGCTAGTACCCTACAGATTTAACATAACAAATCTACTTCAGGTAGCGCTACATAGTTCATGAAGCTAACTGAATGTGCTGGAGCAGAAGACATTTAACAAGGATATCGTTAGATTCTAATTTGGATGACATGACAGCAACACTCACAGTGAAAGAAAAATATGGGCTCCTCATTACCTGTAGTGATTTGCTGCATTCTTGATCAAGACTAGTAAGGGCATCATCATCAATTCCACTACATCCCACCAATAGTAAGACTTGCAGATTTTGTAGCTTCATGATGGCCGGAAAGCATTTTTTTACAATCTGCATAGCAACTTTTTCTTAGTCTGACTCTGACAAATGTGATTGGTACCTCAGCAAAATTGCAAGGTAAATGATTAACCTATAACCAAAAAATGTTGATAGAACAAATCAACAAAAAAAAGTAGGACTTGGATACTACTACTAGCTACTACAGTTTCTGACAGTTGAAAAGGTGAGTCAAAGATCATTTTTGCTATAGATAAGAGCATCTGCAGATCAAGAATAGTCCAATTTCCTAAGCACTTGTGCCATCGTATGCTAGTATTTTCCCTTTTGTGGCAACATTCAGGTCAGCGGCAGATGGGCAAAGATGATGAAACCGGCAGATTCACAATTTAACAACAACGAAAAAAAAACTTAGATGTTTCCTTAAAAAAAACCTGGTCTTGAAATCAAGAAGCACGTGGAAGGGGAAAAGGGACAATTTTTCTGTCGTCCAAGTACAAGAAAAACTAAAAATCAAAATGGAACTGAGAAATGAAGAAGCAAGGGATTACCATGGTGTAGGAGAGATCCAGGATGTTGAGCTTCTTGCACTTGAGGGCGAGGAGGTCGAGTCCCAGATGGGTAACCCCGATGCACCACTTGAGCGAGAGCTCCCGCAGGTCCGGGCATCCGACGGCGATGCAGCCGAGCCCCATGTCCGTGATGCGCTTGCATCGCGAAATCGACAGCCTCTGTAGCCGACGCGCCTTGGCCACCTCCGCAGCCGCCGCGTCCCGGAGGTCGAGCCCATTGGACAGGTCGAGGTCCGTGAGATTTGGGCAGGCGGCGACGAGCGCGGCGATGCCGGCGGCGCCGAATCCCCGGGAGCAGGAGAGGTCGACGGAGCAGATGGACGGCGCGGTGGAGAGCGCGGCGAGGGCGGCGTCGGGAACGCGTGGGCAGAGGGAGAGATCGAGGCGGGAGACGGTGGGGTAGCGGGCGAGCGCGGAGGGAACGAGGTCGGCGCGGAAGGGGCGGAGGACACGGCGGTGGCGGGACTCAGCGGCGTGGCAGGCGCGGGAGACGAGGGCGAAGGACTTGAGGGCGCGGGGGTCGTGGGCGGCGACGCGGTCGAGGATGAGGAAGAGGAGCTCGTCGGCGAGGTCGTGAAGGCCGGCGAGGCGGCGGCGCTTGGCGTGGTGGGTTGGCGTGGCCATGGCGAAGTTTGTTGCAACAAAGCTTGGGTTTGGTTTGAGTGGAGTAATAATGGTGGGCGACGTTGTCGTGGCGCAAATATGACGAGAGTGCCCTTGGTCTGGGAGCGGTGAGCTCAACAGCTGGGTTACCGTAGTTGCCCCTGGTCAAAGCTCGAGCGAGCGTACAAGCATGGTTGGTAAAAGGACAGAAATATGCGTGGTCAGGTGAGGGTGGAATGGTCACTGTGTGCTATAGGAGGTACGGTACGGAGGAGGTACAGGCCGGGGTAGGAGTGGAAAGCGAGAAGAGATGCGCGGCGGGGAAAGCGAGGAGGCGAAGACGACTGCGAAGAAGACGAAGACGAGAGAGTCAAGTGGGGAAGGGAGGATGCGGGGGAGGAGAGGCAAGGACGGACGGACGGAACGGAACGGATCGTACAGCTTGACAGTGCGGACCCGTACGAAATGGGTCCCACTCTGAAATTCACATACAGCATCTCTACCCAACCCACCGACGCATGGGCCCTCATCTTCAGCTCAGACGCGGGTAACTATAAAAAGGAGTAAGAACATGTGACGCACTCCAGTAGGGTACGATGTTAACAATTTTTTATTATGATGTGATAAAAAATTAATAAAAAAAGATAGGATAGATTCTTTCGTGTATTACCTATAAAATAACAGAATAAAACAATATATTATATAGACTATTTTAGCTATTAACTAAATATATCATTGTTTATACCATACTTTTAAAAATATAAAAATAAAACATCTAGATAGGAATAGCCCTACTACTTGTCCAGAGAGCTGTTGACTGGTCCCGTGCACCCCGGGGACGGCTTCTTTCGGTGAGGAGGGGAGGCGCCAACTAACCCATTGCAGTACCACTCCGGTACTCCATACGGATGATTTGAGTGGGCTAATTAATAGATCAATTAAGTATTAGCTATTATAAATTAAAAAATAAATTTGTTTGATTTTTAATAACCTTCTATATAAAAATTTTTTATAAAAAATACCATTTAACAGCTTGGGAAGCATGTTCATAGAAAACAAAAGAATAACTCATTCCGTAAGCTAAAATAAATAGTGCCTCCATCTATGGGTGCTTTGATGATCTAATGTTATTGGCCAAACATTTGTTTCTTTATTTTTTTAGTCCACTTTTTTACCTTAAATTTTGTTCGAACTCAATTGTTTGCGCAAACTATAAATCAAAGATAAAACCAGACAAACAACAACCTAGAACATAATTTTTACTCCCTCCATTCTTGAATATCTGACAAATCTTTTTACTCCCTCCGTTCTTGAATATCTGACAAATCTGACCAAATTATTTTTTTTCAAAACACTTGTCATCACCACCACTTCCAGTGATAAAATTTCAATTTTTTACATACGCTCTCTCATAACTATGCTTGTGGGTCCAAATTAATCTTTCACGGCTAATAAGTAAAGCTTGACTAGACTATCACTATGCTCATTGCATTGGTGCGTAGGCGTGCTGTACATGTGTCCTCTCTTTAGTATAGCCTAGGAGCAATTTAGATTGCGTTCGAATGTGCTACTACCTTATGGCTTCTTCCTCGTTTTTCGTTTACACATATCTCAAACTGCTAAACGATGTATTTTGTAAAAAAAAAGTTTATATATAGAAGTTTCTTAAAAAATCAAATAAATCAAAATTTTAGGTTTATAATAGTTAATACTCAATTAATCATGCGCTAATATTAGTGATAATCTTCGTTCTACAGCACATTTAAACGGGGCCTTAGTCACAAATTTTTAAACGGGGCCTTAGTCACAAATTTTTAACAGAGGGAGCAGTGGTTTTGTTCAAAATTAAGGTGGTTTTCCCTGTGGATAATGTTATTATGAATATTATGCTTGTGTAGATGTCACTTACTTAGGTCCAGTATCAAAATACCACTATCACATCAATCAGAACAATCATCGAAGATGTTTTAGGGTGTTACTTGTCCGATTTTGTAATTTCAAAAGTTGAGGATAAAAAACAACCGGTTTTTTGTTTAGAGTGAAAATTAGACTTTAGGAAAATTTCAAGGACTAAAAATGGGCCTTACCCTCCTTTTTCCCTTCTTTTGCTAACACGTAGACGTTCCATACAGTCATAGACCATCAAACACATATTTGACAGGTGAGTGAGTCACATGTTACATACACCATGACTACTCTACGCCACACGTGGCTAGCTGCGGATGTCGAGACGCACGATATCGATGTGAATTGTACCTTCACCCTGCCCATATCGCCATTGACTTTGTGCTATCAATGTGGATATGCTATTCGACATTTTTTAGTGTGTTTTCAAACCGAGTCTACTCCAACTCGTGCCATTTTCGGCATTAGAAATATACGTTCCACATGCACATTTCCATGACCTACACGGTCACACCAGTCTAAGATGTTGTTTGAATTGATTTATTTTTTTAACTTGTAAGTCACATTAAAACGAAAAAGTTATTAGTACGTGATTAATTAAGTACTAACTATTAAAAACTTAAAAAAATAATCTATTTAATTTTTTAAAGATACTTTTATATAGAAAATTTTTATAAAAAACACACCGTTTAACAGTTTGAGAAGCGTGCTCACAACAAACGAGAAAATAAACCACTTACATAAGTGCTCCGAACAGAGTATAAATCCATAAAAAAGTGGTTTATGATACGGTATAACTAGTACGGTAGGCCTATTTGGTTCATGACTCAAGCAGCGAAAAGTAATTTTAAATTAAGACTTTATATTTCTACTCTTAGCCATCGGTCAAAAACCTAATTTTGAAAGAAAAAAGGATCCCTGAATTAATTGTAAAATTAAAAATCGGTTGTGATGTATAAGATGCAACATAAAAGGCAGGATCGCTATATGATTGAATTCGATCCGTTGTCCTCACTAGTAATAAGTGTTGAGATGCATGGTTTGGTATCGAACTGATCAGAGGGGTAAAAAGAGCTTCAGCATATTAGGTATTTGTCTCTCCACTTCGATAGAAAGCAAGAATGCGACCAGAAGGAATAAGCTTTCCATCATGCTGGTAGCCACTAGCATGAGTGAGCATCTTAAAAAGTGATACTCGTATCTTGGTATGTATGCTCATACCTAAAACCATCCATCCATAATCCATTTTAGCTACTTTATCTCTGGAGTACCATATGAATTATGGAATTATGAATGGTGATATGGGATAGTCTGTTGTGTTCTTGAGTTGTGTTTGTTATCTGGTTGCCTCAAACTTTCTATTGAATGCTTTAGACCTTTTATTAGCAAGTTAGAAGTGCTGTCTGTGTTTTGGTTATTCTCTCTTCAGTCGAATACAATATATGTGTGTCTTTTATGTAAAACTGGTAATCCCAGCATGAACTCGTTTTTTATATTTTGGCTTTCTTATAAGTTAGGGTTTTAAGCCTTTTATTAAAAAAATACTAGAGAAAGAATGCAGTAGCAATTAACAAAAGATGGAAGGGCCGGACGGTGAGGCATGTGGACAGAAGGAAAAACAAATTGATAAAGCAGGTTAGGTTCTGAGATTGAGTGGGCATGCCGTACCTAGAAAGGACATGATTCTGTTCCGTTCCGTTCCGTTCCGTTTAGTACTGGATCCTCCTCCTCAGTACGCACCTGTCCCTGATAAGCACTCGCTCACAAACCACCACCACCACCACCACTCCACTGGGGGAGATACTAGCATACGATAGACCACAAACCAATTAAATAAAGAAAAAGAAATTTTTTTAATAGACGACGCTATTTACTTTTGATATAATATTTGATTATTTGTCCTATTAAAAAAATTTAAGTAAGTATAATTTATTTTATCGTGTTTTAGTTTATTATTAAAGAAATTTTAAGTATAACTTATATTTTTATATATTTACATTAATTTTTCAATAACATGAATAATCAAATGTTATAATAAAAATTAATAGTGTTATTTATTAAAAAAAGAGGTAGTAAAAGAGAACCTGAAGGCGTTTCAAGTACAGGACAAGGCGTAGATAGCAGCAGCCAGCAGCTGATTGCTTCTTCCCAAAAGAAATTCCTCCCGGGCCACTCTCTTCCTGGGAAGGCTTCTTCTACTACGTACCTTATGTATATCCACTTTGGATTCTACCGCGCTTAAATTTATCTAACCATCGAACTTACTGTTTGAGTTACGTCTGATAAACTGTGGCAAAACAAACGAAGTAACTAAAAGTTAGAAAATAGACTAAGATGAAAAGGCCAATGCTGATAGTCTAATGAAATTGACTAGCTTTGATCTGAATTTGTTAAGTCTGATGTCAAAATTTTGGCAAGAATTCGTGCACTCTCGGTTTTTTTTTCTTGGGGTGGTGGCGTGGGGTGGGTTTGGGTTTCCATTTTAAGCCAAACTTGACCAAAATCCTATTTCCAGTGCTTTGTTGCTCTTACATGAATGTCAGAAAGCAAACATGTATGGGGAAATCAATAAATTTTGTAAAGAACAGATCAAATTTCAATCTTCAGAAAATTAAAAATGGAATTTTGGACCCTATGAATGGGCTAGCTCAATTACAGTAATAGAAATGTAAAAGAGACTAGTTGAGTATTTTATTTTTCTATTATACAGAAGAAGTATATACATGCTGAACGAGGGTATCCCCTAATTATAGAGAACTTTTACGGTATAATATACTTGCATTATATACTCCTAGTATATAAAGGGCACATTAGAAATTTGCTAAAAGATCGAGAAGAACATTTTAGTAAATTCATATTTCACTTCAATCTAATGGTAACTTAAATTTGGACGTGAGGCTGGGGCTCGCGAGAGAGACGACGACATGTATGGCAGCAGCGTGATTCCCCTCTGTATTGTGAATTTATTGAATTGCCGCCCACACAACAACATGAAAAGACTAGTATACCCTTTTAAAATTTATACTATAATATATTTAAGTGTTTATATGAATTAATCTATACTATTTAATCATCTATACTAATTATATACTACCCGTATGTTATACCGTAAAAAAACTCAAATACACGATCAAAAGAGACAAATTAAAGCCAACGGTAATTAAATATCTGACCTCGTTAGATTCATGTCAAAAGCGTAATCCCGTGTACATATATAAGTAGCACTGTAGCAGAATTTTCTAGGCAATGTGTAACTGGGGGTACTCCAACTGGGACATTATATTATTCTGCCAATTGCTTTCAGATATACTCGAGTTGACGCTATCAGTCGTAAATGGTGATTGATTAGTGGTGTAGCACTAGCACGCGCAGATGCTCAATGTCGATCGTACTCTCACTGTTTTAAAATATACCTATATTTAGAACTACAACTTTCTTCCAAAATATAACTATTTCTATTTTTTTATGCTACTATATCCATTATACTCTATCAACCATCTCATATCTATCAACCACTCTACTGTTTTTAAGTCTTTCATAGATTAATAAAGGATAATATGATATTTTTACTTTTATTCATTAATCTCTCTAAAATAATTAAAAAATAGTTTATATTTTAGGACGAAGAAAATACCTAGCTTGGAGTGGTACAGTACAGTTCCGTGCAACATAATGCCTTCCCCAGTAAACTAAGGTAAGTCATTGTTACTTAAACAAGCAAGCAAGCTGAAGTTAGGTGGTATTGCTTTTATCTCAAAATAATAAAATTTAGGATTAGATGTGATATATCCTAGTACTATAAATCGGGATTATAAATTTTATCCTATCTAGATTTATATGTAACATCTAGTACTAGATTTTATTATTTTGAGAGGAAGAAAGTAAATAATTAGCGGCTGGCAGCTAGCTAGGTTCATCCGTACGAACTAACGCGTACGTAATTAACATGATTGCCATTTGGTCCATCTTACTTGTGCTATAGCTAGCTGCATCCTGGCCGGAATGAGTCAGCCGTGAGTTTATGTTTGAACCGGCCGGCGCATTTCAGAATTTAGCTAGATCGCTGATTTAATTTATGCAAGAAAACGCGCTGTTAGTTGAAAGAGGAAGAGGGCGAATACATGCATGTTGCTTTCTGCCTTTCTTCTTGAGCTAGATGAGATGATGGCAGCATCATCATGTATGTAGGAGTAAGTATATTGACTTTTCATTATTGTTTATCCATCGTCATTCATGCCGTACCCGTACGTACGTACGAACTTGCTACGGTGTTGGACCGGTAGACATATATATCCAAGTTGACCTTTGTATGAGCTGTTGTAAAGTAGATTGGGGTACTAGTCAACTTTGGCTGTCACCCGTAAATATATTAGTACTGGTGCATGGAGCAGCCAACTAGCACTTTAGAATCAAATACAAAAACTAAGCCTATTAAAAAAAATAAATGATAAAAAAATAAATAACTAAATCTTTTAATAAAAATAAAAGCATCTCAAAATTTAATGGGCTAACTTGTCAATCACGGTCGGATCATTATCCTGTTACCGGTCTGACTGCTCGTGAATCAAAAAGACACAGAAATTGGAGCAACTTTATTATATCAAGATAAGCTTATAAAGTACATATAAAACACTCATTTCTTCTCCAAACTAAACCCTAACTTGTTCTCCTTTAAAGGTTAATCATCTAAGATCTCAATTCCTTATCTATTTATATCTAAATCCTCTAACTCAAATTAAAAATAGAAATTCTAGTCTTACTGAACTCAAACCCTCAAATTCCTAAACTATTTACAATTTACCAAATGATAAACCTTCTCTACCTCTCTAGAAACCAGCCTCAGCCGAAGCCGCCGAAAATCCCGCACCACTGTATTGGACTCGGTCTTGCTCACGTGGTCCAGCGACCACTTGCTCCTGTCGTAAGCCGCACCAGCTTCGTGGGCCACCTACCTCCCTAGCTTGCTGCCGGGCCGGCCTGCTGCTAACGCTTGCTCTCCTGCGAATTTTTTTTATTTTTATATTTATTTAATAAAAAATTTACAAAACTACATTTTCATTTCAAACAATTACAGAAATATACTCCCGCCGCCCTCTGGGAGGGCGATATCTCTGAAATCGCCCTCCCAGAGGGCGATATGATGATGTGGCTGACGGCCGTTGGCCGGCGGCCCACGGCCGTCAGCCATTTTGCAGGCGGCCCCCTGGCCACACAAAAACCGCCCTCCCTGGCCGGCCATTTTACAGGCGGCCCCCTTGCCGCCCTCTCAGAGGGCGATTTTTGTGTGGCCGGGGGCCGCCTGCAAAATGGCCGTTTCACAGTATATAGTCCGGACCGTCCGAACCAGATTCGGACGGTCCGGACTATACAGAATGGCCGTTTCACAGTATATAGTCCGGACCGTCCGAACCGGATTCGGACGGTCCGGACTGTACAAAATGGCCGTTTCACAGTACAAATTGTTGTAACACGCGCTACGTATCTTAAAACAGTCATAACTTTTGCATACGGTCTCGGAATCGGGCAAATAAGTACTTTGCGGATATCTACAAAAAAATTTACATCCGCTTCTCCCCAACTTTGTTGGGTTTGTCCGAAAATTTTTTGCGAAATTCGGCTGGGAAGATTGAGTTTTCGAGGTCCGAAGTTTCAGCACGCTTTTTAAAGCACGCTCACAATTTTCTATAGGCCACATCTTACATCGGTTTGAGTTGCACCTTTACGAGGTTTTGCTATTTTCGAGTTTCTAGTTGAGAAAAAAATATCAAAAAAAGAAAAATAAATAAATGTGGCTATTTTGCAGTGGCCCCTGGCTGCAAAAACCGCCCTCCGAGAGGGCGGCAAGGGGGCCGCCTGTAAAATGGCCGGCCCCCTGGCCGGATTTTTACAGGCGGCCCCCTTGCCGCCCTCTCGGAGGGCGGTTTTTGTGTGGCCAGGGGGGCCGCCTGCAAAATGGCTGACGGCCGTGGGCCGCCGGCCAACGGCCGTCAGCCACGTCATCATATCGCCCTCTGGGAGGGCGATTTCAGAGATATCGCCCTCCCAGAGGGCGGCGGGAGTATATTTCTGTAATTGTTTGAAATGAAAATGTAGTTTTGTAAATTTTTTATTAAATAAATATAAAAATAAAAAAATTCCTCTCCTGCTGCTGCCTACTGGAAGCCAACAGCCAGACCGATCTCCTGTGCATATCTATCCTACTTAAAAAAGACTCTTGTCATGGTAATAATTCTCTCTTAAAAGACTCAGATTTCTCTCACGTTCCTTTAGTTCAGATCCAACGGCTCAGATTGATTCCACTCTCCTCCCATCCCCCTACGCACCCCCTCCCCCACCTCCGTTCCATCTATAGATATGCAAGTGGGCCATGCCCTGGCGGATCGGCTCGGACATGGTGCTACAGTATCATGCCCGAGCTAGGGATGTAGCACCGCACGGCCCGTTAACTGGCACGGTCGGCCCGCTACAGGCACGAGCGAGCAACGATCTGATCGAGGGAGGGCCAAGGGGAGTCAGACAGTCTGACCCAAGGGGCCAACTGTCGGATAGGCTGAGGTGGTCCAATCAGAGCCCACCACGTGTCCCAACGGCTAGATTTTAAATCTAACCGTTGGAGGGCAAAAAAATCTAAAAAATACAAAAAAAATCCAAAAATTATAAAATATTTTCCTATAAATAGGACAGCCAGCAGAAACATATTAGCTCATCCAAATCTCATAATCTCTCATCTTGTGCTCTAAATTTTTTATTTAGACAAATTTTATCTAAAAATCAAAAAAATTTCATATTCCTAAAGCTGATAGCTGCAATCTTCAGTGCTCCTGCAAGGTAAAAAAAATTCTAAATTTTGTTCTTTGGTTATACTTTTTTTTACTAATTTTTTCTATTTATATTTTAGGATGGATCCAAACTACCCGACGTTTCAACTGAATAATTTTAACTCAAGCTATGTGCTGATGTGACAGAAAGACGACTCTAAATTAGCTCCTACACCACAAAAACAGCTGGAGTAAGTACATACGACTTCAGAAAAATCCGATACCGCGAACCGGAGCGTATTGACAGCAACCGAGTCGAAGATATCAAGAACTTCCTACGCCCGCCTAAAACCCTACCGTCGCGCTCCCCGCCCGCCGCCGCTACCCCCTCCTCGCCTGCCGCTTCCGCCTCTCCTCCTCCTCGTCCACGTAGTCCTCTCGCCGCCGCGCGACCGATTCGGCATCAATGAGCCGCGGGGGGCAAATCTAGAGGCCGTCGACCCCAAGCTGCCGCCACCGTGCCGTTCAGCCATCTCTCCTGTCTCCGGACTCGGTCTCGCTGCGAGGCCCCTCCGCTTCCACCGCCTCCTCGGCTCAGCCGCCGCGCCATCGGGCGCGATCTCCCTTGTCGTCGAGACACTCAGCCTCCTCAGCTACCCCCTCCGACGCGACGACCTAGGCGGCGGCGAGGCGACCCCGGCGGCGTCACTCGCGGCGCGGGATCCAGCCGGCGGCGGGGCGCCCCCATCCTCTATATTCAATGCTGTCGTCCTTACCCAGGCAAAAAAAAGGAAATCCTAACCTACTTCCCCCCGGCGGCGTGGCTCCAGTCGTGAATCCCGGCGTGGGCGACAGTGCAGCTCCAGGGATGGGCGGCGACGCACGCGGCCGCGCAGCTCCAGTCGTGTCAGCTTGGATCCCCGCCACCCCGCGTGGCCGGCAGCGCAGCTCCCGGCGCAGGCGACGACGCGTGCGGCTGAATGGATCAAGGTGTGGACGGCAGCTACAGGCGGACAAAACTACTGCCACCCACATCCAGATGCCCTCCGACGCCTTCACAGCAGGCTGAACTAGCGGGCCTTCGTCGCTGCCGTCAGGGTAGGAGATGCCATATTTCCTTTAACTTTGTTGGCTGTCAATTTTTCTTCTTTGTTTTTCCATTAGATTTCAGTTGAAAGGAACTATGGATTACCTTCCAATATCCTGTATAAAAAAATACATTACTGCTAATTTTATTCAACTAGAATATGGGATCTTATTAATTTGAATACATAATGTGTACATTGAAGGCATTTGGTCCAGTTATTTTCCGCATAGGTCCAACCTTGTAGCTAAACTAATACAAAGGATTCATGTAGCTAAACAGAACCAAGATATCGAAGAGCTTAAAAATAAACAAGTGTGTAGGTTTTGCATCCATTAAAAAAATGTTCCCACACCTCTTTCAGTGAATCAGTCATTGAAGAGGAATTTAGCTGTGGCTCAACTGCAGATATGACAGGTGAAGCGGAGCATAATGTAGGTGGCCATTTTTTTACACTTGTCAAGAGAAGTTTATGAAAAGAAGGATTGGTAGTTAAAGCTACAAGAGCAACCTACATAAACCAATTAGAATTAGTATTAGAATCAGATAGGTGTTCAAAGAGCAAGCCAACAAAACATTAAGTAATGGCACCTCATAAGCTGTATCACTCAGCTGAGGATTCTCTGTAGGTCCAATAAAGCTCTCGAGTAGTTAAGTTGCACGGTGATAATTTGCATTGTAATACAGAGCTGTTAAGCTTGTGCTCTTGCTTTACTGTATATGCTTTACAAAAAATGCAAACATGTCAGTATATGCTTTACTGTAATAATCAAATAATGCTTTACTGTATATTCTATATATGGAAAGATTGACACTATATGCTTTACTGTAGTCTGAGTATTTGCAGAATTAAATGAGGAAATGTTTTTCTGTCAAAAAAATACATGCTTATCTATTGATAATTTTGCTTTTGCTCCTAGCTCCAATCTCAGTTTTGTTCAATCTATTCGTGAAATAAAATTCTGTGCAGATCGGGTACAATGCCTCCAGACCTTAATGTTAGCATATTTGTATGAATGGCTGGATCAAGCAACAGTCAGATAGTACAGCTGGCTCACTCAAAAGTACTCCTTATGTTCTCAACCCTGTGACTTGGCAAATGGAATGTTGCTTGTAGGGCAGCCTGAATACTTTCCCTTGACCTATGCTTGGTCTAGAGAGTTTTAATGAGATTTTAAATGTAAATAACAGGAATGAGCAAGCACAAACTTTTGTATGACTAGCTGCCCTGACCTTAATGTGTAGTGTTGGACTATTGGTGCTTTTATTGCAATGGGATAAAAACATGGCATAGTCCCACTCAGCTCTGCTGCCTATTGCAAGCATCTTTAGATCACAAACAGCTATATAATAAAATGTTGGTACTGTAATAATCAAATAATGCTTTACTGTATATGCTATATATGGAAAGATTGACTCTATATGCTTTACTGTAGTTTGAGTATTTGCAGAATTAAATGAGGAAATGTCTTTCTGTCAAAAAAATACATGCTTATATGTAAAATGTACTTGCTTCATGTGGCTGGTAAATCATTTAGGTTTGCATAACTTTTGCTTAATTTGCTAAAAGATTTTTTGCATTATAATGCAAAGGATGAACTATTCTTCAGTAATGTCCATATCCCAAGCCAGTATGACTATGGTTCACATGAAAGAAATAATAAACCAAACATTTGCCTCCTCTTACGCATGTTTACCATGCTCTTGAACGAAACATTTGTAATGTTTTAAATCCCATTTTGCATAGGTTTGATAAAAGAGCTACAGCATCATTATTTTATCAATTATATCTTTTAGATTAGATAATGCTAGGGGGTGCTTGTGATCGCTTGGATGATGTGGTGATGCATCCATTAACATGAATCGTTTGTTGTTGGCTTTTTGACAGAGCTGGTAGTTGAAGTGTATTGTTTTTAGTTGGACAATTTGACAAATGAGTAAGTTAAGTTCAAAGATTAGGATTCATTGTTTTTTAAGTGTATTAGGATTCATTGTTTTTTAAGTGTATTATTTTTGGACAAATGAGCTTGCAATGGGGGCATTTGTTTTTGCTATCTTGGAGTTTGGTTCAAGATGGGGACCTTGGTTTGGCAGATGGATCATGGATGGATGGCAAGTATGGCAGGGTGAGTTTGTTGCGATTTGAGGGGGGTGAAGCCAAGCAGGCCGGACGCCCTGGCTCTTTGGTCCCTAGGTGTAAGGACCCCTGCAAGTGTGGTCATCTCTTCATTGTATTTAGGGATTTAGGCCAAATGTCTAGGGCCTAGGGTATGGGGTTTTTTTCTCTCTGTTCATGTGCAAAAAAAGATAGAAGCAATTCCTGTGGAACAACAACAGAACTGCTTTTCTGTTCTGCATTTGGAGCTTTATTGGTTGACTACATTGGAGCTTTCAACCTCCAGATTCCGTAGCGTGCAAGATCTTTGTCAATCACATGAATATAGTGATAATTAGTGTGAATTAGAGTTATAATCTAAATTTGGTGATGCTGATGACAAGTAATTAGAGTTACTTGTCTGCCTGAGTTGCACGCTCTTTTGTCAAACCCTGCATGGCCGTTGTTGCAGTGATCTGCTAGGGAGAAAATAAATTGAGGTAGTTATGTTTGAGATAGGCTAATTAGCAAATGTGATTAGTATTCTTGCCTAATTATTTTTATTCTTGTATGTACGTGAGTGTCTCGATGCGTTTTACGAGTTAATTTTTTTAACTAAGTCAATAATTTGTATTAGCATTAGAATGGAATTATTGTGTTATATTAAGTTTTTTATTACAACAAACGTCGATTATTTAGCATCTTTTTACCTGGTGTGATGTGAAATTGATGTATATTTTTTACTCCCGTTGCAACGCACGGGAACCCAACTAGTGAAGCCCATTGCGAAGACCCACCCTCATGGTGTTCATCCACAGCGTGTCATCTCGTGTCTAATCTCGTCACTCGGTATTCTTGACCGTTCAAGTCACCTGCATATTAATAGATAAAATAATCATTTATAGGTACATATATCGCACCCAGACATATATTAGTCACACATACTCATACCTACATCTATGGTTATTTTCAAACTAATTTTTATTAAATAAATTATTTGTAAAGCCAATTATTCACCATAAAATATTAATCACGAGAATGATTTTACAAGCACTTCGAATTTGCATCTGAAAATGAGGTTGCTATATAGTTCAATCATACGACGTACAATACTATTCTTTGGAGGGACTAGCAATATGCTCTTGCATTAATAGGAAACACTAAAATTACATGATAAACATATTACAATGAATTGTAAAATGTGTCTTATACTTATTTTTCTCATCATAACATCATGTTTGAAAATTTTAATTTTAATTTTCAAATATAGTTCAAAAGAAAAAATCAAACAAGGCAGGGTGGATGCCATCGCCATCACGGATCTCGGTTATCATATTACCAGGAGCATACGTCTCGGATGAGTAGAAGGCAAGTCATGCCATTAGACAGGGCTTTTGTCCCCGGCAAGAAAAGGTCATGGGCCAAGAGGATGGCGGATAGAGCCAACGATGACAGGTAAGGCAAGTTAGTTCATCAACAGTTTCTCTCAAAAACTTATGTTACTTGTTACAAAAGTTGATTTTCCTTAAATATAGATTCCTTATATTTTTTCATGTGATACTTAATTATTCCAGATATTCTGAATTTTATCAAAATTCTTTTGATAAACTAACTGTGCTGATAAGTAATACATAAACAGTGTTACTTAAAGACCATCGAGGGAGATTGTCCAGAGCTTCGTTCTGTGCCTCTTCTTTCTCCAGTGGCATTGTCACACTCCGATCTGGCACCATCGTACAACGGCAACAAATAGGGCGTGCCGCAGGAAAACAGCGCGAACTGTCTTTCCACAGAACCGCGATACCGATATCAGTCCTAGGACGCAGCGCTAGTATCCACGGAAATCAGATATACATCATTGCAGTACCTTAATTAAATAAATAACTAATTAAATAGATATATAACTTAACTTACGTTACAGCTTTGGAGCAAGCCGGAGACAACAACAAACAACATAGAGGCAGCGGCACCAGCGGAACAACGAATTAAGTCCTAACACACAGGCAACGGCTAGGAACCAGGATGTAACCCTAATCTTCACTTCACAGCAACTTCTAACTTCAGCTCTTGGCAGAGAACTATATATATATAGAGAGCAAGGGTGAGTACTTACGTATTCAGCAAGCCATGAGAACTAGGTGGTTGTTACAGGCTTCAAAGAGGGGTTGTTTATTTTATAAATCCGTTTTATTTGAACTCTTTTAAAATCTGAGTGTGTGCTTCTCGACAATCAGGGTGAGGTGAAGTCTCGCCCGATCAAAGTGAAAGATGCATCAATCTTTGTTTCTCCAGTTTTCGCAATATCAAGATTCACATCAAACAGCTTCCTGAGTCAAAGCATTTCTCCGGACTTCCCGAGTCCTGCTGTCCTCGACAGCCAAGCCATTTCATCGGACCTCTAGCGTCCTTAATGGCACTTTCTTCCCACAGTTCCCAAACCACACACATATTTTGCAAACAGGGTAAAATAAAACTACGCTAAGGAATCACCTCACATCTGCCTATGATCGTGGGCACGGCTATTCAAACAATTTAGACCTCTGCAGAGGGGGTAAACTTTACCTACATGACGTGACTCACTCTAGCCACCACCTCGCACTGTACGGGTACGATTGATGACATAGAGGTTTTCGCGACAAGGCATTTTCCCAGCCCTCCCAGGTTACCCTATGCCAACTGGAAGGGTCCTCAAGACCAATCACAGGATAGGTCCTAGACCATGCCATACCAGGAACCCAGGAGGAAACCCCGATGCCCTCCCGCACGATCCACAGTCCAATGGCATGCAAGGCATCTCTGAGAATCTAGTTACTCGGCCAGAGGCTTCCCAATTCACCCATATGGTTGTAGTGTCATATGCTCAGATGAAATTCCAAAGAAATCGGTCCTTAAAGCGACCACACAGTCATCACACACACCAGATCGGCCTTGTGTCGCGAATCTCCATTTTAAAATTTATTTTGCTTTCACAAGGCACCGACTCAGGTGTTGGGTTTTTCAAACGTTTCGTAAAGCCAAGTTTTACCCAAGAAGTTTCTAAATTTTTAAGCTTAAAGGAGCGACCGTCAGTACTCGTATAATAGTGCATGAATATCAAGGCGCGACAACGGTGGTTACAAAGGAACATGGTATTTCAATCATCAAGGAAGCATTTAATGCAGCAAGGTTAGGTTGGTCCACCGGTCTGACTCGCAGACGGGACCAAATATATTAGTGCATGCATATCGATGCAGTTTCGCAATCAAAATAATTTAAATTTCAATTATAGGCTCGATTGGTCAGAGGTGACTTGCCTTGCTCTAGGTCTTCACGAGTTTTCGAGAAATCTCGGCGAAATTCGCTCCGAAATGATATTTCTGACGCCCGTTTACTATGCGCAAATTCTCAAAATCTACACAAAGAACAAAAAACATATTCTATTTAGTACTACTAATAGTACCATTAGATAGAGCTCGATTTTTGAAAATTACTGGAGTTGGAACGGAGTCAATCAGAGTTATGGATCAAGAGTTATGAATTTTGGAAGGATTAATTGAATTTTGGGAACTGGAAAAGGATTTAATTAATTTCCTAGGGGAATATTCCCAAGAATCTCCCATTGGTGTCACTGACAGTGGGGCATACTGGCGTACAAGGCCCACAGGTCAATGGGGGGAGAGGGAGTGGGCTGGTGGTGAGGAAGTGGGCCCCGGTTCACTGATATCAAGGTTCACAGTGTAGGCTGGTGTGGACCGAGAAAGGGATGGCCTACCCGTCAGTGAGGCCGGGTGCATGGACCGAGTCCGGTTATGGTGCAGAGAGAGAGGAGTGGGAGGGGTGCATGGGTGGCTCACGGTGGATCGGAAGGATTGGGCCCACATGTCGGCGATGAAATCACAGAGGCTGGGTGCACAGGATCGGGGTGCGGCCATCGTTCTGTCCAATCGGGACCACATGGCAGTGATGGCTGCGAGAGGAACACAGGGGGGTTGCTGCTCGGGATCGACGGCCGACGGCGGCTCTAGACGCTTCGCCGAGTGGCGGTGAACGGGGGCAAGCGACTGCGTCGACAAGAGGAAGTGATTACGGTGAAACCAGTCAATGACGTGGATTAGCGAGAGGCTGAACGACGGCGGCTAGCGACGGGAATCCGAGACGGCGGGAAGAGAGAAGGGAAAAAACTTGGCGACGGCCATGGCGGCGGCTGGGAGGGGAGGTCTTGGGGCCTATGGATGACTGGCGGCGAGGGATTCACGAGGCTTAGAGCGGGATCTCACCGGCAGTGGGGGCAGCGTCCACGGCATACGGGAGGAGCACGTTGACGAGGGACAGAGTCCGTGCGCAGGATCAGAGATGCCGGCACGTATTTGGCCCGCGGCTCGGCAGAGACAGACGGGTGGCGAGGATCGGACGTTGGCCGCAACGGTGGGCTGAAGGCGGCGTAGACGGAGTGCTGGTGCCCGACCAGGGAGGACGGCGGCGGAGTTGCTCTGTCCCGGGTGAGTAGAGCCGAGGGGCGATGAGGGGGGCTCGGGAGAGGATTTTATAGGCCTTGAGGAAGCTCGGAGGGAGGATAGGTCGGTCCAGGGCATGTCGAAGAATTCCCCGGGTCAATCAAGGAGGTAAGAGCGGGAAAAAGGCGTCGTGGCGGGATTTCGAGCGAGTGGTTAGATTTTGCTGACGGCGGTGATTTGCACGGGAGGCGGAGGCGGTCAATCGGGCGGTGGTTTTTGAAATCCGCGCGTGGGGAACGGCACGCGAGAGGACAGCAATGGCGTCGTCCCTAGGGCTCTTAACCAAGCGGTAGGGGCGACAGAGAGAGAGAGAGAGTGAAAGGGTGACGCTCGGTTGGCTTGGCGTTTGGACAGAGGAAAGGTGGCCGGGAGAGTGTCTCCTCTGCCAGTCGCGACGTGGCAGGGAGGGGACAACACGGTGGAGCATTGCGTGACATCGGTGGTGGGGCGATGCGGTCTCGGCGCAAAGGAGCTTTTAACTGAATACCTTGTGGGCACGGTTGGAGGAATGGGACGGAGGAGAGGTGGAAGACGACACTGTTGGGGGATGGATCGGACGGTGGCGAGCGTTGCGGGGACACGCGGCGTGACCCTAAGCGTCTACGGCAGTCCGCGTGGGCGTGCGAGCAAGCGAGAGGGATCGGACGGCGCATGGGAGCGAGGGGACACATGTCGGCGATCCAAGCGGCCGACGGCGCCTCGTGTAGGCACGCGCGCGCGCGGGCGGATGGGCGAGCGGGGGATCGGATGGCGGGGGAGACGGGGGGGGGGTACATGGCGGCATCCTAGGTATGCGGTGGAGGATTTGCTAGCCCGTGGGCCGTGCAAGGGGGGAGAAAGAGAGGTTGAGGCCCAAAGGAGTATAGTGGCCCTTGTTATTTTTCCAGGGATTTATTTGTATGGGTTTTGGGGATTTCATGTGTATTTGGATCCATAAGTTGATATTTGAACTTGGAGGGATTTTTATAGGTCCAGGGCAGGGAGTACCATGGGGAAAATTGGTATTTTGGAGGAATATTTTGCACTTGGACTTTTAAGGAATATTTTGAGAGTGATTCCAAGCATGGTTGGATTCCAAGGAGAGAAGATTCAAATTCAATTTAATTGTAAATTGAATTTGGGGAACTTGCACGGATTTGGGGTGATTTCTAGGAGGTTATGGATGGATGGCTGACACATATCTATGCACAGGTGTGTATGGGTGTGTGTATATGTATATATATAAGATGGTGTAATTGAGTGTGGAGCAGGGGTGGGGATGGTACTAGTATGTATTTGCATGTATACACACACACACACACATATATATATATATAAGCACATATATGTATACATATACATATATTGGTGGGAAGGGACTTTCGAGTAGAGGTTGATTCCAAGTTGCGTATTCAACTTGGGATTTTCTGAGAGACTCAAGGGGGAGAGAAAACAAGGGAATTTAGGGAGGGGATCAAAGGGAGTATTTTAGGGTTCCAATTCAAGGCAACAAGGCAGATGTCGAAGCGGGGTCGAGATTGAAATGTGCGAGAGAGAAAGCCGCTAGGGTTTTGGAACTAAGTTCGATAACGGCGATTCGAACTCAGAGATTTATTTTGGAATGAAGGATTTTGAGAGGATGGATTATGAGAGCAAGAGCAGGAGGACAAACTGAGATCCAGGCATGACTTACGACATAGCACTCAAAGATCGAAATTTTCACGGGTAGTTTTTAGCAAAATATTGTTTAACGTCTCGCTGAAAGCGGGGCGTTACAGGCATGAAGGCAGGCTTCCACACGGGAAATCTGCTGGAACATTAAAGCTTATAGTATCTCACAAGCTTTCATAGTAGAAATCGTCTTAGAATGAAGTGGCCAATTGGTTTGATGGACTACCATAATCAGCTGCCGCATGTTCAAGCTACCGGCTATCGGTGAAGCGGGAATCGGGCCTCCCACCACCGGTGGCTTAGGGCAGCCTGGCGCCATGTCAACACACTGCCAAGAGCTGTACGTATAACTTACAACAACTACGAAGTTACACCTAGGGTCCCCTAGGTCCAAGAAGTAAGGCCCTGAGCTCGCGGCCGCGGTGGCCACGCTCGAGGTATATATTCTTGCCCCGTCCCCGAGCTCGGCTTCCCCGAGTAGCTCGGGAGTAGTGCGGAGGCAGGGGCATTAATGACGATGCAACGGAGAATGCTACCTCGCTTCGTTTCTCCCGCGCGTTTTCAATTAAGAGCAACAGGACGTATATCTACCGGGCGTGTGGCGTAGGGGATAAGATGGCTCTACGCCCCCCCCCCCCCCAATGTGCGCCATCATCACTTTTCCTGGCAGGAGGTATGGGGTGGCAGGCAACGCGGTTGACTACTGCACCTCCTGCCTAGCCTCATGGTGTTTTCACCTACTTCTACTAGAGGCTGACAGGAGGGGCCCACCTTCAGCGTGGCAAGCCCAATCTTTCCCAGCAAGCACTTGACAGCCACGCCAGGACAAGCGGCGGGCGATTGCCCTCTTACTCCGAACAGGCCCTGAGGGGGGCCCATAGGAGCGCGGCGAGCGGACCCACCGGTTAGGGAACGACAAAACCTACCATACCTAATTCTGTAATAGCACTCTTTACCTCCATAGTCTGGCAAGTGTGGTATTCCCTCAAGAGCTATAAGGGGAGAACCAAGGCCGAGTGAGGGGGGATTGGATCCTGTTAAGCCAAAATTTGGTACGATTCGCGTCGGACTTGGTTAAGGAAAGAAGTGATATCAGCCGTTGGGAGCTAATCCAGAAGAAGCCGGATTCGGGAAGGAATCGTGAAGACCACGCTATGGCAGTTAATTATCTTATCTATTAGATAGTTTTATCTTTTAGGAAACCTGATCTCTTGTCCGATCAGGTCTGTTAGTTTTCCTTTTCTAGTTAGGAAAGTCTTGTTACGTGTCCTATAAGGACTCTTGTAACTCGGGGTATATATACGTATGCCCGGGGACCTTGTAAACTATCAATCGATCAATACAACTTCGGCGCATCGCTACCCTTTACCAACGGGTTCTTGCTTCTCGAGCGGGGCTGCATCGGTTAGGTCCGAACTCCTGCGAGAGGGTAAGTCTCGTTACCCCGACTACCAATCGGCTAGGACTTTCTCGGTTAGGTCCGATATTCTAGTCGTCTATGGTAGTCGGCTTACCACGGTGTATTCGGATCTGTCTACGGCTGCATCGTTCGGTCCGACCTCATAGGCTGGTCAGGTATATCACATCACGCGTGCATAGTTTTTATCAGTTTATCGGGGTAGTTTATCATCAGTTTGTGCTGCATCGGTTGGGTCGCGACCTACTAAACTGCTAGCGATAAATTATTCCTGTTAGCTGATATCCTTTGTGCAAGCGTCTTATCGAATGTATAGCCGGTAAGTTATTTTAATCACAGTTGCATTAGGTCTATCGGTTCGTTGAGGTTCCTTTACTATTATCGATCTGTGCTGCATCAGTTAGGTTTGAACTACTAGATCGATAATAATAGATTTACCCTTGCCGAGCCGATCGGTATATATGCGACGTTCTATCGGAGTGCTTAGCCGATAGGTTATCTTTTTATAAAGCCGACTGTATTATCTTTTCTGTTTGTCCTCTATATTATCATCGGTTTCCTAGCCGATGCACATGTGTTTCCTCGGCAGTCGGCTGGCTTACTATTTTGCTTATCTATTGATAATCGGCTCCTAGCCGATGCACGTGTTATACTGACATCTTGTCTATTTGCTCATAGCATTATCGGTTTCCTAGCCGATACACAGGTGCCATCGGCTATCGGCTACGAGGAGTCTATATCAGCCCGTATCGGCCGATAGCCGATTGCGCAATTGTTGCCGATCCGGGCACGAGGACCAACAAGGACCCGGACGCGAGCACGAGACCCGGGCGCGAGTACAGGCAGAGGCCCGGGCACGAGCATAGCGGCATCGGCTGGAAGGAATCCGTATCGGCTTGCTGGCCGATTGGATCAGTAATCTAATTTCTTCATCTCCTTGTCAATTGCTGGGTCAAATTGACTGGCACGCCTGCGAACCTCAAGATTTTAGGACCTGCACTGGAGCTAAGCAGATCTCCCAGGCCTTCGCGTGTCACCAGACGCCGAACCAGATCGTCAGCAAGCTTTTCGGCACACCCGGCGGTTTTCGGCGTCAACAGATCCACAAATTCTCGTAGCCTAAGTCTTATAAACACCTCTCGCAAGCAACCTAGAAAGAAACCAAGAACATAACAGGATTAGGGTATTACGCTACCGCACGGCCTAAACCTGTATAAACACTTAGCATCATTTACTTATGCAACAACCTAGGACAAGTCGAGCGCATTCATCTCTTGGCCAAACTCACAAAAGGGGTCCCACAGGATCTCTACGTACGGTGTTCATACACTGACACCGGCATTGGCAGCCGAGGTTACCTCTGCGGCTCTGCTCTTGAGTCGAATTAGGTTGGGTTGGCGCTTATCAGTACCAAGAGGCTTCGCCTTAAAAAGTACGTCTACTTAGAAACGGAGCAGCATGCGCGGCTATGGAAATGGCCCAAACTCCCAAATTGGTTTCCATGTATATGCATTAATGAGATGAGATATATTGTCTTGTGGGTCTAACTATTTTCATGTGTTATTGCCTTGTGGGCTCAATCAAGAAAGCATTTCCTTTGAAAACAGCCTACAATCCTAGTCAGACGAAAGCGTTATCCTATCATACTCGAGAGGATGGACTCTGGGTAGCGCGTGTGGACGCGAATGACATAAATTTATGGGAGGCGGGCCCACGCGTGAGGGACGACGCATGGGCACGAGGAAGTCGTATGGGAGTTGGACTATGTAGCAAGGATGCGACAAAAAAATCACGTGACTTATGACTTGCGATGCACGGGCGCGTATAGATGGCTACTAAAATTCAAAATATATTTTTTTGTTTTTTGGTGCCTAAGGTACCTTTCGGTACTGAGTGTTGAGCAGAAAAAACTCCTCGTTTTCCATAAGCACGCTTCTCGAACTGCTAAACGGTGCATTTTTGCAAAAATTTTCTATACAGAAGTTGCTTTAAAAATATATATAAATCCATTTTTCAAGTTTGCAATAGCTAATACTCAATTAATCATGCACTAATGGCTTACCTTGTTTTGCGTGATCTTCTTCTTCTTCCACTTCCTTCACCTTCAAACTATGCCTAAAATACTCAAAAGTTAGAAATTCATTTACACATGCGTTCGTCTTAAAATGATCGCATGTGAAAATCGATTTCAACAAACTGTGGTCTTAAGACGACTGCCTGTAAAAATGATTTTTATAGGCGGCTATATGACCGTCTGTGGAAATGACTGTTAGAGTAATAGATATGGCATACCCTACGGACATGGACATAGACCACCAGGAATACCGCATACCTAACAAGATACATAAGATGAAGACCGAATATGGATAGTCATGGTTCAAGAAGGAAACGTACTCTAGGTATGTGGGAATTCATAGTCTGATCCAGGGACGACAAGGATTTGCCTGCTTGTATCCTATCTGGGATCTCCGAGTTCTACTTGGAGAGGGGTCATCTACCGATATAAATACAATGCCCCCTAGAAGGGGAGGGCATCGAATCTCAAGCCTACAAAGCCAGATACACCAAGCCAGAGCCAAGGATAAGCCTTTTTGCCAATCGTCAACTACTCATCCCACCGAAATCCCTCAATGGATTAGGGTAGACATACATATACATCCTTGTACTTGGTGTTTGTTAGCCATTCAATATATATTAACAGGAGTAGGGTTGTACGTTACTCATATTGAGGGCCTGAACCTGTATAAATTCTCGTATTCTGCTCTCCCTCTATAGATCTATGAATACCTTTGTACTAGATGATCCCTACCTCCTTGAATACTGTAGTCGGAACCTCGTCCCACAACAGTTGGCGCGCTAGGTAGGGGCCTGGCACTCCGAAGGATTTGTTGAGATGTCCTCGAGGAGCGGCTTTTTCAACGAAGGATTCTATGACAACTTTGGCTCGGAAGATCAGAACCGGCCAGCAGTCACGTTCCTGCAAGTCGGATCCATCACCTTCTTGGAACTGTTGGCACCACCAAAGTACCTAATTTTCCTCACGAAGCCGATGTCGAAGCCCAAGGTCAGAAAGACTACAAGCAGATCTAACATGAAGACCTCGGATCGAAAACAGTGGTGTCCAATTCACAAGACGAGTTCTCGTACTCTGGCCGAGTGCAAGGTGTTCCTCAATGAAGTTGACTACTTGATGCACTTACAATCAGGTGGTACATGCAAAAGCTGTCCGATACACTCCCCTCGGAACGAACCCAACAAAACAATATCGGATAGTGAAGATAACTCAAGCTTCTCAGATTGGGTGGTCGAGTTCGTTGATGTGAACCCCAAAGAGCCTGCCGTGCTTCACGGCTTGGACACAGAAGAGTCCACGAACTCCATGCCAAGCCGAGATGTCGGAGCCATCATTTGGGATAATTCAGCCAAAACCCCCAATGAGGCCACTTGATTGATTTGCATGGGAGAAAAACAACTGAAAATAGTACGTTTAGATGGGCTAATTGACAAAGCTAATTAGGACTCCCCTTTGCAACGAATGATTGAGAAAACAGGGGAGTAAAAAAAACACGGCATTTTGACAAAAATGCAATTTTAAAATAAAGGATTGCAAAATACAGGAAAAATACATAAATGATCATTTGAATAGACCATAGGAAAAACGTAGGAGTTGATGAGAGAGAAAGACTAAAAAAATTGAAGAGATTGGAGCTCTAGTTAGCTTTCCTCCAAAATCTAAATACACTGCGGCATTCATCAGAAATTTCATAGGATTTGAAAAACTCTAATCCTTTGTTTCGAAGGGTTAAATCAGAAAATTTCCTATAGGATTTAAATCCTACGTAATTTCTCCACAATTCCTTTGTTTTAAAAGGGGCCTAAGAATTTTTTTTCAGTTTTTTAATCGCCCATGGATCGTGTTTAACAAAACGGCAAAAAAAGAAAAAAAAATCGGTTACTTGCCCGAACACCGTTAAAATTTGTTTAGCAAAATGGCCTGGACACCGTTAAAAATAGAAAAACAACAAGAATGTGGTACATGGGTGAAAAAAAAAATGAGAGCTTCTATGTAGAAATGAAAAGGGAAAATGTGCCAAAAAAGAAATGAAGAATGTAATAACTAGTACTAATTGGTTGCGTGGAGAGCAAGGCAGCTGGGAGACACTGGGAAGAGAGAGAGAGAGAGAGAGTGAGATTTAAGGATATCAAGCAAGTCGGGGCATACACATTGACCGACATGTGGGGTCCACATGGTCGTGAGTGAGGTTAATATGCAAGTGCAGCGCGGGGCGCATGGTTACTGTTGTTTTCACGGCGGGGCCCACCCGCCCGCGAGCAACCGTGGATGAAGATTGTACGGCCCAGATGATCTGGATCGATTTGTTTGGGGTTCCACGTAGGAAGATTCGCAAAGCAAACAAATTCCAATTCACTAGCCGATCAGTGCATGCATGCTGCAATAATAATTAACTAGATCCTGAGTGCATGTCTGAATATTTATGCTATTATTTTAGACAGTTATGCTGTGTCCGAATATTAGTTTCCTCCTCCACAACTCCCTCTATTTATAAATATAAATAACGTTAACTAATTTTTAACTCTGACTATTAATGAAAAAAGATTCATAAAGTTTGATATCGTAAGAATAAGATTACTTGATGTATCGCTGAACAGGCTACCATAATACATTACTATTTTTATTTAAAATAATTTATTTATTATATTATAAATATAGTTTGAAAAGAAATGTTCGCTCCGAAGGCTAAAAATTATCTATCAAAATAGCCAGTTTATTAGACCACATCAAACTTTAAAAATACTTATATTTATAGTTGGAAGGAGTAGATAATATTTCCTTAAGATAAATCGAGAGGAGTAATACATTTGCCGGTCGGAAATTAAAACGAAAAAAGAAAAAATTAAGACAGCATTTAACTAATGCAATGCAGAAGCCATGGGAGAAGGAGGAACAAGTACGCTGGCTGGCTGCATATATACAGATTGCGCTCTCTCATCTCGTCTCCACCCATCATCATCTATCAGGAGGGGAGGGGAGGACGAGGCGAGGCGCACACCCATTTCCAGATTCCTCTCCTCCCATTCGTCGTCTCGATCCATCGCCTCCACGCTTGCTTGCGCGTCATGGCCACCGACGGGGATCCGCCGCCGCCGCGGCGGCGGCGGAGAGGGCGGTACGCACACACGAATCCCTCCCGTTCTCTGCTTTCCGTCCCGTCCAATCCAGCATTACTAGTTGTTCATCGATCGCTTGCTTTGCTTATATAATGCGTGCTGCTTGTTTGTGATTTGATTTCTCCGCCGACTGATTGCTTCGCTTACTGCCTACTTAGCAGTGCAATAGGCCGGTTTCGATCGATTTTGCTTGCTTGATCGCAGATCTCTGCTGCTTGTTTTGTGAACTAGATAGTGTTCGATCGTTCGATCGATCCTGGGTTTAATGATGTTTTTGCTCGATCGCTCTGATTTGCTTGCATTGCTGTTGAATCTGCCATGGAGTTGGAGTCCACCCGTGCGCAGTGCCCGTCCTCGATCGATCGCTTGCTTGCGGCAATTAGTTAGTTGGTGTTTTATTTTCTGATATTTGTTTAGCGTTCGTTCTATCGATATCATCGCCTGGGAATGGATTTATGTTTTACTCGCTCTGATCTGCTTGCGTTGCTGGGAAGCTGTGAGGGGGTGTCCCCCTCGTTTGTTTAAAACCTATCAAATAGTTATGAAAAATTTTCGAAAAATTTGACAACCACTCCACAGAATCTGTTGATTGCTGTTGAATCTGCGGTGTGCACTGCGCGTACACGTTTGTTCTATCGATATCGATCGCTTGCACATGCATTTAGTTGATGTTCTATATATGTGTATGTATGTATATTTGGTCGATTGCGCTGGTGTTGATTGCTTGTGTTCGTTCGTTTGCTGTATAGATGCATGTTCCATCGATCGATCAATTTGTTCCATGTCAAGCTGCATTCTTACTGTGCACTGAACTATCACTTTGATTTTGCTTCTGTTCTGAGTCGTTGAATTTACGGAGAAATCATCACCCGTATGCATGTGCTGATTATTTTTTATATACATATTGTTCCCTCCACTACCAGAAAATGGAATTTTCGTGAGGGTATTCAATTTTCGTGAGGATATTTCAAAAACCGTCACGAAAATTACCCGTCACGAAAATCACAATTTTCGTGACGGTTTTTGAAATACCCTCACGAAAATGGTACAACACAGTTGCCTCTCCACTTGGATAAGAAAGAATTATACCCACCGGCGACGTAATGATTTCACATGTGATTATACCCGCACTAAAACACCGGCTCGAGAGAGATGGGTGACCATTGTAAGGGTGAACCGTCATGAAAATGTTTTCGTGACGGTATTCCTATTTTCGTGAGGGTATTTTAACCCTCACGAAAATTCCAAATTCTGGTAGTGCTCAGCTTCATATATACAGCTGTACGTGCAGTTACATTACATGGTGTATCATACGTTGATTCATCCATCGAATATACGATGGACGATGGACGAATTAAGGTCATCAAGCTAATTCTGATTAATTTCCAATCGTTTCATCCTTATGCTAGTATGTGTTAATTAGACGATGGACCTTTAATTAATTCATTTGCACAGCATTAGTAGTACTACTGTCTCGCAATAGTTTACATACATGCATAGCATATATATCTCTAGCAACAATGTCTTGATCTAAGTTGCTATTTATCTGCACCAGTCAATATAAATCTTGGTGCCTTCACTTTTGATGCATTACTCTTAGCCAATTTATGTGTGTCATATTTAGTTTGTCATATATCGTATTGCTAGTATATATCATGGACAAATTAAATTGTGTTTTCATTATTTTGTAATGTCCCTTGTTTCTTACCTGTAATATTATAAGTAGTTGCATAAGGTTGATTAAAAAAACTGATAAAGTTACATATAATGCATGCATATCAAAGTTACATATCATTTTATATATTGTACTGGAGGATTATTAGGTACTAGCTTGCTAGTACTCATAGGCTGGAGTATAGTAGTAGTATATATCTTGATTGATGAGTACTGCATTATATTATAGAATAGGATGCTTGTTGAATGTCAGCTACATTAGGATATGATGCATGCAAACTAGAGTACCTGATTTAGGAATTTGATCTTAATCATACTAGTTCTTAATTCTTTCTAATCTATATTTTGCATGGATACATGATTGCAGGCATGTGTCGCCCTTCAGGCCCAAAGAGCAACAGGCATATGCAGGAGAGAATGAAGAGCTCGAGCAGATTGGAGCGTAAGTACACAGAGAAGTCTTTTTACAGTTAGTTGAACATATATATTGCGATCGATCAAGTATGGTTTGAAAAGGTTTTCAACGGTAAGAGATATGTACATGTACTGCATGCGCGCGCCCACGTGCATATATCGATCATTCCTATTGCTAACTTTGAAAAACTCTTTAAGTATATATGACATATCGTCGATCCATGCATGAATGTTAGAAATTAAGTTGTTTCTTCTTCATCTCCCGTACCACGCGCTTTTAGTTATCTTCTCCATCATATATACCAGTATATATTATATATATCGCAGTATATACTCTGTACTTAAAGTGACACTGAAATACTCCTATATAATGCTCTACTTGCAGGATGGTATCAGAACCCAAAGCGCAACCTCAGCTCGTTGAAGGTCCCGGAGGAGAGATAGAGGTGCAAGACCCTGCAGGAGAAGAGCAAGACCCTGCAGAGGAAGATGACGATGATGAGCAATATGCAGGGTGAGAGTTAACACGCACGCAGATTTCACATACTATTGATTTATTATTCTGGCGAATTACACCACCAGCTCGATCTCCACGAAAAGAAATCAGGATATATACACTGGAGTAGTATAATTAATGTTTGCAGCTAGCATTAGTTGTAGCCATGAATGTATATATGAAAATTAAGTTTAACTGATCGATCGATCGATGCATTAATGAATTGATTGGTTGCTGACAATATGCAGGGTGAGTTTGACGACTTTGATGGAGGAGAAGCGTTGGGAGGCAGCCCTGCGGCGGCTGGAGCGAATGGTCCGTAATGGTGAAGCCAACAATGGCCCTGTAAGTAGCGCACCCTCCCAAGACATTTAGGATGTGTTTGGTTTGGGGATAAGGTAGAATGGGTTAGACCCATCCCTTTTTTTTGGATGGGATAGCTCTAGTTGTTTGTTTGGTTTGAGAAATGGGATGGTCCTAGTTTTTTGTTTGGTAGAAGGGATTAGAGTGGGCGGGGGCGGACGAGGCCGAGGGTCCGGACCATCCTCACCCTGTCCGGACGGTCCGGACTATCGCCCGTTGCCGCTCCCGTCGCCCGCAGCTCTGCACCGTCGGCTCCGTCGCCCGTCGCCGCTCCCTGCGCCGTCAGCTCCGTCGCCCGCCGCTCCCTGCGCCGTTGCCGCTCGCCGCTCCGTCGCCCGCCGCTCCCTGCGCCGTTGCCGCTCGCCGCTCCGTCGCCTGCCGCCGCTCCCTGCGCCCCTCCGGCCTCCCGAGCTCCGCCGAGCTCCCTGGGCCCCTCTGACCTCCCGAGCTCTGCCGAGCTCCCTGGGCGCTCCCCCCTGGGTTGCGCCGTCACCGCTCCCGCCGTGGCCGCTCCCCCCTGGCCTGCACCGTCGCCGCTCCCGCCGTCGCTGGCCTGCGCCGTCACCGCGTGTCGACGCGCCCGCGAGAGTTGGGTCGGCGCGGTCCGGCCGTTTTGGCCGGATCGATCGGTCCCGAATATTTGAGGAATATTCTCCTGTTGGGTCCATCCCAACCCACTAGTCCATAAACCAAACACACCAAAAAATAGAATGAACCCATTCCAACCCACCAAATCCATCCAACCAAACACATCCAGGGCACATCCAGAGCTTGTCCTTCTGCTCAGGGCAGAACAGTACCTGAGCTCCGCGAATGCTGCTGCTGCAACGCGCTGTTATCGTGAAAAAATTGAAGCCTTGTACCCTTCAGGAGTAGAGATGTCCAAATGGGCCACTGTGCCCGGGCCGGCCCGGCACGGTTGGCCGTGGGCCGTGCCGGCACGGCACAGGGCAGGGGCACGGGCACGGGGCAGGCGGTGGAGGCCGGGGACGCCGGACGCGTGGCGGTAGGCGTCGGCGGACCGGGCCGGCCCGGGCACGGTGGGCCGCCGACGGGACGACCTCGGCGTGCCGTGCCTGGGCCGGGGGGAGGCACGCGGGCGCGGGCGAGGGCGCGGGGGCGGGCGCGGGCGAGGGGGGGCGAATGAAAATTTGCATTCTGCCCCCTGCAGTTCATTCGCCGCCCTCGGCCAGGCGGCAAGCCCACATGGCCCCCCCGGCTAACGGCGGCCCATGCCGTCACGGCCCACTGACGGCCAGGCCATTTGCCGCTCTAGGCCACGGCGGTTTTTAGCAAGAGGGTATTTCTGCAAAAAAAAAAATTAAAAATTAGTTTTGTAAATTAAAAAAATTAAATTATTAACAGTAAAAACTCCGGTGATTTCCAGCCCAGCAAGGCCTGGCCCAAGGCCCACATACACGGTCTGTCTTTGATCATGGGATGCGGCGCCCCGCCCACGCTGCTGCTGGTCGTCGGGCCCACATGTCGGCTTAATATTTCTCAAGCATTCCGTCGCGCCCAACGTCCTCCGCCTCCTCTGCTCTCTCATCTCGTCTTCTCTCCACCGCCACAAGAATCAACAATCAAGAATCAAGAAACCGCTCACCGCCGTCCGCCTCCCCACCACTGCTGCAGCAGGACAACGAGGAGGACGAGGACGTCTTCCTGCCCTCGCCAATTCTTCAAGAAATCCAGGTGAGCTTGTATTGGCCAGAGATTTTTTTCTTCTTCTTCTTCTTTTTTCTGAGCAGTTCTTAATGTTCTTGGTCCTTTTCTTGAACAATTGTTGAATCGCATTCCTCTCTCTCCCCAGGGCACTGCTTTCTTGTCCTCTCTCGCCAGGTCATGGCGCTCTCTACCACCACTCGGCCAACGATGAGCGCCGCCCACCTCCTCCTGCAGCACGAGGAAGACGAGGACATCTTCCTGCCCTCACCAATTCTTCAAGAAATCCTGGTGAGCTTGTATTGGCCGGAGATTTTTTCTTCTTCCTCTTCTTTTTTCTGAGCAGTTCTTCATGTTCTGGTCCTTTCCTTGAACATGCATTCTTCTCTCTCTCCTCTTCTCTCAACCCAGGGCATGGCGCCAACAATTGACAAGCCTCTGCTTTCTCTTCTTCTCTCTCGCCAGGTCATGGCGCTCTCCACCACCACTCGGCCAGCAATGAGCGCCGTCCCCCTCCTCCTGCAGCACGAGGAAGACGAGGACATCTTCCTGCCCTCGCCAATTCTTCAAGAAATCCAGGTGAGCTTGTGTCCCCTGGTAAATGAACGGCCCAAAAGATCATCACAAATGGACGAGTTTCTGAGTATGAAGACCCACCCTAGACCTGATTAAACCCTGGTAAATGATGGTTTTTGTTCTGGGATGTTCAGGAACCTTACCAGGTGCATATATAGTTCCTAGCCCTTCTTGATGTCCATTTAGCATAGTACACGTGCTTTCTCAATTGAAGATAACAGCCCAGGCTGCATCATTGTGGAAGTTCTTTCACTTGTTGAAGTATGGTTAATATCCTTACCATTCCACAGTGAAATAGGGGACAAGTTAGGGAAATGAACATATGGTGAAGATGAAGCTTGATCAGTAGCATCCAACACCCTAACATGAGATTTAACAGTGGCTACTGCAGAACTTTCTATGTCATTTAAAGGAGGAGTCACACTACTTTGAATATCTGAACACCAATCATGATGCTTATCAGAACTAGGCTGACATGTAGAATCCTTATTGTCAGCAAGCTTCAAATTCTGACTCAAGGGCAACATAACTGAAGCATTTAGAATAGCATCCAGCTGTTGGTTTTCTTCCATACATTGAACCCCATCTTTTCTGCTTAAAGATGCTGAAGATAATCCAACAGATAGCCTATCAATATATGTGCTCTCAGATCTAATATTTTCAATTGCTGTGTCGATAGCTGCTTGATTAGATTGGTCCTTTATAACTACCAATGTAGGTGTTTTAGAAGCCATGTTGGTTACTTTGTAATCACCATCACCATCCTTTACTTCTGATTTAGAAACCGCTGGACTTGATACACAACTTGGAGGACTTTGCTTGGTACTGTTTACCGCTGGACTTTGCTTGTTCTGGTTTAATAAACTCAATTGTCATTGCAACAGGACTCCGTAGGCGATGAACTCATGATCGAGCAAGGATTGGCAACACGTGTACTACATAGTAGGGTGAGCTGATGATGCTGAATGCCCAGGTTTTTCTTTCAAAAATGAATTGGCACTGCTCTGACTGATGATTGATTACTACAGATTGCTCCGGAAAGCATTAGCAGCATGCGGGTATTTGTGGTTGCCTGCTCAATTGCATCTGGATACTCAGGTTTCATGGAGGTATTTGAGAAGTGTATCCTGCCTTTGGATCTGCAGCAAGTGACTCAACAGAAATCGTTTAAAGATTTTCTTGGCAGTGCCCTGCAACAAACTGTGGCAGGTAAGTTTAAGTTTTTGGCTTACCTATTAGGTGTCCATATATTAGCTTGTGCAGTAGTGTGTCTGCGATAGTAATATGTTCTTGTATGATATACAGGTACCTGTGCCCTCGTCTCCACAACCAAGTGCGTGGAGGTGCAGCACAGATGGGAATATGAGGCTTTACATGGCATCAGCACGTTCCCATGCAATGCCGCAGCGCCCCGCAAGCTTCGTAAGGCTTGCCTCCGCAAGAATATCTGGACGCCAGAGAAGGGAGCTGACATTGGAGACGTCCTAAACAAGATCCAGGAACAAGGGGGAGTAAGAACAACAAATGGGCCAACTCCAGCTCCGTCTCTTCTGCCGGTCCACTCATGGCAGCATCATAGGTGGGAACATGGCGGCGGGCTGACCGCGGATCGCATCGCCGACCTGCTTGACACACGTGGCCCGTTCGTCGGGGTCCTGTGGGTGTGCCCATGGTACGCTCTATTCGACTCGGCTGAGGACTGGGACCTTGTTTACCAGTCAGGCTGTGCGCGAGATGAGATGCATCAGTTCTTGAGCGTGGAATGCTTTGGGGAAAAGAACGTGGGTCGTCACTCAGTTGTTTGTTTTGGATACCGTGTCTGCGATGGGGAGCTACATGTACTCATACTGGACAACCACAAGCCCACCGGACCTGAACGGTGGATTCATTTCTCTGAACTAGAGGAGGTGTTCACTATCAGTGTGAAGCTGATGAATCCACCGATTCATCAAGGACAAGGTGGAAGTCCAATCAGGTACCCGCAGAGCAGATATGAGACTGAGTGACTGACTTAGGCGTATTGTGTACAGTGATGTGACAATTGATTTTTTAGGGTCATTAAACCCATTAAGTGAAAACAAGGGATTCCTGATCTCAAGCTATGACTGCAAATGACAGGATGTGAATATGCAGCCTATATATGAATTTACCTATAAAACCCTGAAACAACAATGACTTTGAAAACTGACCGAGAATTGCAGGGATAGAACCCCGATAAAGTCCTCGGAGCCCAATTTGTGAAAGTGTTGATATGAGATCTAGAAATGAAAGTGCAGATACTTAGACACGTGTCTGCTACAGTGAGCTTGAATCAGAAATGCCCATGGAACTGCGAAATTTCTCACCCAGAGAATTAACACTAGTATAAAATCTAGCCAGTACGTATGTACGTTCATTGCAGTTAATGCCTTGTTGAATGAACTCGATCTGTGGGGCAATTATTTATAGAGGAAGAACTCAAATGAAATATTACAAATAGAAATCTCCGGCCAGTAGTATGCACTGTATAAATAAGTTACTTCTGGTGTGCCGTAAAAAATCCTGAGCATACCTCCTCGGCAATCGCCACTTTCTCATTGCAACTTCAAGGTCTTCCAGAGTGACTTGACCATCAGCATCTCTGTCCAACTCCTCAAAGAATCGCTTTCCTGCAGAAGCCAAAAAAAAAAGGAAAAAGTTTAGGATAACAACATGCAAGAGTTACCTTTATTCGTCTCCAATAGAACAACAACGCAACCTTATCAGAAACAATATTTCAGCGATGTTGATGCCATACTAACAGCATCGAGCCAATCTCTGGAGCTCTAGCTATCTGTAGATGATTGTCTTATGCATATTCTGAATCTGAAGTGTCTGGAGTAGTGCGTATGAACATATAAAAACAACATGATAGTACAATAAATCATGTTCTGCAGAAGGTAATATGGTTGAGGACTGCTAATGTTTAAGTAACATATTGCATGCATTTTGTCAGTAAAACCAGAAGAATACTAGAGTAGAGTTACACATCACATAAAACAGCTCATGCTAAATCTGCGTATTTGAAGAAAATCGTGTGAAGAATTTTGTAAGAACATTGCAGGCATGCCATAGCAACTAAATTCAGCATCTATCCTATGGTTGTTAAAATTGGTGACTGTCTACAATGCTATCATCTTATTATTTGAGACACGACATGATTATTCAAATTGGGGTGTGGCGTTACTAAAAGAATATTTCAACGAACTGTCTCCATTATAGTCCAGTATTAACGAACGATCTCAGGATCACAAAGCACAATCTTATTTGATCATCACAGACCATAAATGAAGATGATGAGATGTACCTTCAAATTCTTCATATCCGAAGAAGTCCTGCACAGAGAAGAGCTTCTTCTTGTCTGGATGGCCATCGGCTGATCTCGTTGACCTGCCAACCAGCTGTGGAACTAGCTCAATCAACTCCGTGAGTGCAAATGTGGAAAGTGTGGACCAGCGGCTGTGGAGTATCATTAGCAGCACTGGCAATCTCTGCCCTGTCCCCAGTTACATTTGTAGGTTCCTCGTCGGAGACAGACGCTGGTGGTGGTGTGCCCATGATGCCTGCCGGCGGCGGAGGCGGTACCCCAACCTTTGCGAAACCCAGGTTGGAGAGGAAGCCATCAAAAACTGTCCTTCCATCAATTACTGTCTTGACGACCTCCAGTTGGTGGAGGTGTGGTTGAAATTCCTTGCATTTCTGGTTGCAGGCGCACTCCAGCACCTGTCGAAGGCGATGCAGAGGAGGAGGTCGAGCTGCTGCGGGGGAGGGGCGGCGGCTGTTTGTATAGGTGGCCAAACGGGCGGACCGGGCCGGCACGGCCCGAGGCACGGTCCGGCACGGCCCGCTACGGCACGGCCCGTGTAGGCACGGTTCCTGTAGCGGGCCGTGCCGTGCCGGCCCGCGTGCCTCCCCCCGGCCCAGGCACGGCACGCCGAGGTCGTGGGCCGTGCCGTGCCGGCACGGCCCGTCGGCGGCCCACCGTGCCCGGGCCGGCCCGGTCCGCCGACGCCTGCCGCCGCGCGTCCGCGTCCCCGGCCTCCGGCGCCTGCCGCCGCCCTCCGCCGCCGCCTCCCCGCCTGTGCGCCGCCCCCTCCGCCGCCTCCTCGGGCTCCCGCCGCCTCGGCCTCCTCCCTCCTCCTCGCCGGCCTCCTCGGGCCCCCGCCGCCTCCCGCCGGCCTAGGCCTCCTCCCTCCTCCCGCCCGCCTCCTCCCTCCTCCCGCCGCCGCCTCCCCGCCCTCTCCTCCTGCGCGTCTCCCCGGCCTCGCCTCGGCGCCTCCGCCCTCCTCCTGCGCGCCCGCCCCCGCCGCCGGGACGCCGGCCTCCTCGGGCCCCCGCCGCTGCGACGACTCCCGCCTGAGTCAGTGAGTACTGAGAAGACTGACTGAGAGTGAGAGATGAGTAAAAAAGAAAAAAAGACTTAAAAAATTTAAAAAAATTAGAGGAGTTATAAAAAATTATAAAAAAAAAAGTAAAAACATTATCTGAGATGAGTAAAAAAATACTCATGTTTTTAATTTTTTCAGATTTTTTTATAACTCCTCTAATTTTTTTTAAATTTTTTAAGTCTTTTTTTTTTCCTTTTGTACTCTTCTTGCAGTCACTCTCACTTGATGATATTAGAGAAGGAAATTTTTATATTCTTTAAACAAATAAAATAGAAGAAACATATATAGTTATGTAATTTAATTTCTACATAGATATAGGAAAAAATTACACAATGATCTTTATTGATTTTGATATTACACAGCTGCCTCATTAAAAACTCTGTCATGTAAAAACTCAATTTTGAGAAAACCATGACAAAGAAAAAAGAGTACAGCTAAAGGTCAATACTGAAAAATAAAAAAGATTACTCTAGTTCGTCATTTTGTAGGTATAGATTTTCGAACTGCTCAGCCAAATCTTGGTTCTCCGTGGTGTGTTGGGCACGTTCCTTAGCTAGCTCCCAGTCTTTAACCGCAAGTAGCATTTCTACCACCTCACTGCGGAGATTCCTTCTTCTCTCCTCAATAATTCTTCCGCAAAGACTGAAGGCCGATTCGGATGATACCGTAGACACATGCACCGTGAACACATCTCGTGCTAGCTTTGAGAGCACGGGATATTGGGACTTGTGATCATTCCACCATTGAAGAACGTTGAGATCTTCCTGGTTGATCGAGTCGCTGTCCAAGTAGGTGGACAGCTCAAGAGCTTCAAGCGAAGCGTGTGCAGGACTTGCTGCGGCCGAACTTCCACCGCCAGTGCTCGAAGAAGAAGAGGAACCACCCCAAATTCGACCCACTGCAATTTCTTCTTACCTGCGACAGGGACGGGTGGGGCTCTTTGCACGCGAACTTCCTGAAACTTAGTTTCATACTTTCGAAATACTTCATACAACTTTGTTTTAGAATTGGAATAGTAGTTAGTGTAATCAATATTCATTGCATCCCCAATAAGATTCAAAATATTTAGAAAACCCCGTATTTTACCTCTAGGATCAAGAATAAATGCAAAAGCATACAAGTATGGAATGTCCCTCCAGTATTTAAGATATTTTTGTTTCATGTGAAATACTGCAACTCCTAATAGTTGATCATCTTTATATTCTTTTAATAAAGTGGCAATCTCAAAAATTTTATGCAAAATTAAATTAGCAGTTGGATAGTAAACACCAGACAAAGTAACAGTTGCATCATAAAATGTTTCAAGAAAATAATAAAACCTTTCTACAACATGCCAAGACTGTTCTGTTAGTAGTGGTTGCCCGTCACTAGTAACAACATTCTTGGACTGCAAGAAAACAGTTAGTATATCTTTGTAAGGCAAGACATGTTTCAACATTAAATAAGTCGAGTTCCACCGATGATCCGTATCCGTTTGGAACTTGCGTGAACGCTTGTCCGAAGCGATGCAAAATCGCTTGAAGGTCGCAAGTCGAGGATTAGAACCATTGAGCCATGTTATGGCTTCACGGATGGAATCGAGATATACACTTACCCTCTTAAAACCGGACTTAACTATAAGATTAATAACATGGCAAGCACAACGTTGATGTAAAAGAAATGATTCAGCATAAACATTGAATAAAGGCTGCAAAATTTCCATTGCTCTGGAATTTGCAGCTGCATTATCTAGAGTTACTGCAAATATTTTATTTGTGATGCCAAAATCTTCATAAACTCTAGAAATTCGTTCAGCAATATTTTCTGCATTATGTGAAACATCAATTAATTTTAAAGCTATTACTCTTTTTTGTAAATCCCAGTCATCATCAACATAATGAGCAACTACACTAATATAGTCTTCCTTAGCCCTACCACTCCAAATATCAGATGTGATACTAATAGAAAATGTACAGGTAGCAAATAATTGTTTAATACTATCTCGGCCTTGGTTGTAAACATTCACCAAGTCCCGGGTTGTAGTTTGTCTACTAACAGCTTGAAACCTAGGATTATGAGCAGTTTTAATGTAAATCTCAAATGCAGGAGACTCACCAAAATTTAGGGGTAGATCCTGTCTAGCAATTAAACGGGTAAGAGAATCTCGTGCTATTTGAGGATTATACTCCCATGAACGTACCGTACCGTCAGGATTCACTACTAGTTGCTGCTGTCTTAGCTGGTAACCTTGCTTCTTCGCACACGCCTCAGCATGTCGCCTCAAATGCCCTGTTCCACCAAAAGATTTTCCAGAGAGTTTAGTCTTACAAATTTTATATTTCGCGTAAGTTACCTCACTTCCATCCGCGGCGGTCTCCTTGATCTCATCAAAATGTTGCCAGGTGGAGGAAGTTCTTGATCTCTTTGAGCCGGTTGCTGTTGATAGGCTCCCGCTCGCTGTTCCGGATCCTTCTGAAGCCGCATGTATTTCCTCCAGATGTTCTTGCGGTGTAGGAGCCGACCCGGAGTCGTCTCCTTGCGACATCGACAGATAGCTCGGGTCGAAGTCGCTCAGTTGGAACGTCGGGTAGTTCGGATCCATTCTGTAATATAAATAAAGAAAATTAGTATTACAAAAATAGTATGAACAAAGAAGAAAATTTAGGATTTTTTTACCTTGCAGGAGCACCGGAGGCTGCAGCTATTAGCTATGAGAATGTGAGAAATTTTTGAATTTTAGACAAAATTTTGTCTAAATCAAAAATTTTGAGCAAAGAGAGCAAAAGAGAGGAGAATAGAGCACAAGAGGAGAGAATGGGAGGTTTGGATGAGCAAAAATGTGGCTGGAGGTTCCCCTATTTATAGGAAAAAATTTCACAATTTTTCGGATTTTTTTGATATTTTTTGGGATTTTTTTTGTCCTGCAACGGCTAGATTCGAAATCTAGCCGTTTTTTCGACCGTTGGGACACGTGTCAGTTTTTTACTGGGCCAACGCGGTTGATTACTGTTGCAAACGGTCATATCCTCGCAACGGGCGTCGGGCGCCACCGCGCCAACTCCTTCCTCGGCTCCTCCTCCCGGCTACTCCCTCCCGGGTCCCGGCCGGCTCCTGCCTCGCCTCGACGCCGCCGCGCCGCCCTCTCCTCCTTCCTCGCCTCGGCGCCGCCGCCCTCTCCTCCTGCGCGCCTCCCGCCGGCCTCGGCCTCCGCCGCCTCCCCGGCGCCGCCCTCCGGCTACTCCCTCCCGGGTCCCGGCCGGCTCCTGCCTCGCCTCGACGCCGCCGCGCCGCCCACTCCTCCTTCCTCGCCTCGGCGCCGCCGCCCTCTCCTCCTGCGCGCCTCCCGCCGGCCTCGCCTCGGCTCCGCCGCCCTCTCCTCCTGCGCGCCTCCCGCCGGCCTCGGCCTCCGCCGCCTCCCCGGCGCCGCCCTCCGCCTGCCCGCCTCGGCGCCTCCGGCCTCCCCGTGGCCTCACGGTGGCGCGGCCTCCGCCGCCCCCCGGCCGTGCCTTGCCGGGCCGTGCCCCGTGCCGTGCCGTGCCGGCCCGCTACAGTTCCCGGGCCGTACCGTGCCGGCCCGCCGTGCCGCACCGACGGCCCAGGCACGGCACGGCCCATGGCCAACCGTGCCAGGCCAGCCCGGGCACGGTTACTGTAGCACCGTGCCCATGCCGGCCCGACAGGGCACGGCCCATTTGGCCATCTATAGCTGTTTGGCACGAGTCTTGTGTTTGGTGCGAAGGAAGCATGTAGTGAAGGATGTGAGGGGCTTGTGGAGGAAGTTGGCGACAAGGACGTGGAGTTGGAGGAGGCAGTCGGGCTGCGGCGGCGGCTGCTACCGCTTGAGGTTGGGGTCGGATCCGGGCACGGGGAGGTGGAGGTGGGCGAGGGCGCCGCGGGCAGCGGCGAGGAGAGCGTCGAGGGGGTGATACTGGTCGGATGACATGGGCAAGATAGAGGCGGAAAGACCCCCTTCCTTCCTTATACAGTTCGAGTGCGGTGGAGGAGGAGGATCCCGGGCGGCGAATTTTTTATATTTTTATATTTATTTAATAAAATATTTACAAAACTATATTTTCATTTCAAACATTTACAAAAATATACTCCCGCCGTTCTCTGGGAGGGCCATTTTTATAAATCGCCCTTCCAGAGGGCGATTTAATGACGTGGCTGATGGCCGTTGGCCAGGCAATTTGCAGGCGGCCCGCGGGCCACCTAAAAACTGCCCTCTAAGAGGGCGGCAAGGGGGCCGCCTGCAAAAATCTGCCTAGGGGCCAGCCATTTTACAGGCGGCCCCCTTGCCTGCGCCCCTCGCCCTTGCCTGCGTCCCTCGCCCGTGCCCTCGCCCGCGCCCGCGCCCCTCGCTCGTGCCCGTGCCCGCGCCCCTCGCTCGTGCCCTCGCTCGCGCCCGCATCCCTCTCCCGCGCCTACCCCCGTCGGCCGGCCCCCGGCCGGATTTTTACAGGCGGCCCCTTGACCGCGCCCCTCGCCTATGACCACGCCCGTCCCCGCCGGCCCCCGGCCGGATTTCTGCAGGCGGCCCCCTTGCCGCCCTCTCCGAGGGCGGTTTTTAGATGCCTGGCTGACGGCCGTTGCCCAGGCGGCCCACGGCCATCAGCCAATTTGCAGGCGGCCCCCCCGCCACCTAAAAACCGCCCTCTGAGAGGGCGGCAAGGGGGCCGCCTGTAGAAATCTGGCCGGGGGCCGGCGGGGGCAGGCGCGGGCGGGCGCGGGGACGGGCACGGGCACGGGCGAGGGGCGAGGGCGCGGGCAAGGCGAGGGGCGCGGGCGAGGGGCGCGGGGACGGGCACGGGTGCAGGCGAGGGGCGAGGGCAAGGGGGCCGCCTGTAAAATGGTCGGCCCCCAGCCGGATTTTTGCAGGCGGCCCCTTGCCGCCCTCTCCGAGGGCGGTTTTGGCCGCCTGCAAATTGAGAGGGCGGTTTTGGCCGCCTGCAAATTGACTGACGGCTGTTGGCCGGGCGGCGAACGGCCGTCAGTCACGTCATTAAATCGCCCTCTGGAAGGGCGATTTATAAATCGCCCTCCCAGAGGGTGGCGGGAGTATATTTTTGTAAATGTTTGAAATGAAAATGTAGTTTTGTAAATATTTTATTAAATAAATATAAAAATAAAAAAATTCCCCATCAGCGTCGACTCCCGTTTCGTCTCCTCCCGAGCTCGCCCGCCGCCTGCGCCGCCCTCGCGCGAGCAGCGCCGCCGTCGTCCTGCTGTTTCCGCTGCATCCTCACCGGTGAGCATCCGTCCATCCGTTACGCAGCCGCATCCTCTTTGTCATCTCTCTCTATCCACGCACTTTTTTCTGGGATTTCCATTAACCCTAGGTTCTCTTCTAGATCTGGACGTTTTTTTCTCTTAATTTGCGTTAATCTTAACAGTTTTTTTTGTTCCCAAAAAGTTTGGGGGTTTCAACTGATCCCCCATGTCCCACGTTAGATCCGCCCCTGATTACTGGGGACGTGGTGGTGGTGAGTCGCGCAAAGAGATTGACCGTGATTGCAAGGTGTGCGGTGCTAAGTTTAAGAAGCCAGCCCATTTGAAGCAACATATGCAGAGCCATTCGCTTGAGGTATCTGAATTTTGTTATATCATCACTGAAATGATCGGCTTGTACTTCTTTGGCGCATGTCATAGATGCTATGTGTTTTACTGTTCAGCGTATTCCATGCAATAGCTGGGATAAATGCTCTGTCCTATCTAGGGGTGGTGATAACTGCGTTGTGTTGGCAGCAAATTTCTCTGGACAGCTAGTAGTTGTCATTTGACCCCATTTTTTGGTTGGATTGGTTTGTTGATCTATGCTGATTTTTGCAGACTATTTCACTGTTTTGTTACATATGGATGTGTGAAGCATTGGATCCCAGAGAACTCCAAAATGCGAGAAGGCCTTGAGTGGACTAGTACCAGGATGGGGAGACCCTTCTGGGAAGCTCCTTCAAGAATGCCTCTTTCACGCTCTTCCTCAGGTGATCTCTTCTGTTGAAAACTGCTTACTCTATGTTACTGCTGTTATTGTTACATGTGCTGCATTCTTAGATTTTTCAAGCTACTGAAGGGCCTTGTCTTACACGCAAGGCTATTCTTGAAGAACTGCACGCCCTTTTGTTGGTTGTATTTGATAATTAGGGGATTTAGTGCCCTTTGGTTGTACCTAATGCTAGCACCATTTGATGGTCTTACGATCAAATAGTTAGTCAAGTAGGTTTAGTATGTACACAAAAGATGCAGCCATGCTTGTGCTGGAACAACCAGCTCTTTGTTTTCCTTTTTAGTACAAAAATGGCATGTGTCTGTCCTGTTCAGTGAATGTTCTCTATGCAACAACCAAAACAATTCGTCATTTGACAGTTAATTTACAAGTATAGGTGCCATTTGGCTCCCTGTTTAGTTGGATTGGTGCATGGCCTATGATGGTTTGCTGATTTATGCTGATTTTGGCAGACTGTTGTTCAGATATGTGATTGCGTGAAGCATTGGATCCCAAAGAACTCCAAAATGCGTGAAGGCCTTGAATGGACTAGTATCAGGATGGGGAGACTCTCCTGAGAAGCTCCATCAAGAATGCCTTGTTCACATGCTTCTTCAGGTAGTTCATTTCAAACTGCTCATTCTAGACTTGCTTTTGTTCCGTCTGTTGTTTTTACGCACTGTTATTCTCAAGCTACTTAAGGATCCTGTCTTAGCATGTAACAACTCTGTCAACATGCAAATGTATATTTGTTAGTGGTATTTGATAATTGGCGCTGCTGTCTCATTTGCAGCGTTATCACCAATTGATGATCTTACAATCAAACAGTTGTCCAAACAGTTTTAGCATATTGCACTGAATGGATATGGGTGTACTTGAACCTACTTATTTTATGCCAAGTAAATGTAAACTTCTGCTCTCAGTATAACTTTTGGAGGTATATTCTTTTGCAGAGGCCCTTTGCCTGCCATATAGATGGTTGCCCCTTCAGCTATAGCAGAAAGGACCATTTGAACCGCCATCTACTTACACATCAAGGAAAGCTATTTGCATGCCCTGTGGAAGGGTGCAACCGGAAGTTCAGTATAAAGGGTAATATGCAAAGACATGTTCAGGAAATGCATAAAGATGGTTCTCCTTGTGAAAGCAGGAAAGAATTCATATGTCCTGAGGTGAACTGCGGGAAGACTTTTAAATATGCTTCTAAGTTACAGAAGCATGAGGAATCACATGGTGAGATTCTCGTTTGCCATATTTTTCTTACTGCCTTTAAATAGCTTAGCACTCTGCAAGCCAGATTGTCTTTTTTTTCCTTGATGAATTTTATTATGTGTAAACTGGGCTATGTCATCTGTGATCTGACTCTCTGATTCCTTTCTCTTTCTGAGCTAGAATACTGATATAAATAACTCTTTATAGTATCCTGCAAAATACTTCTGTATCTATTAGAGATCTTTTACCTCTTCAGATCCAATGTGTGATTTACTTCCTACTTTGCATGCGTTGTATGCCTGCATTTACTTCCTGTGAGAAGTTGATAACTGCGAATTGGTTAATTGTGTTGTGACATACTGTTTTTACTTGTGCAGTCAAGTTGGATTACAGTGAAGTTATCTGCTGTGAACCAGGCTGCATGAAGGCATTTACCAACTTGGAATGCCTCAAGGCCCATAATGAATCTTTTCATCGTCATGTTGTCTGTGATGTCTGTGGAACCAAGCAGCTGAAGAAGAACATCAAACGTCATCAGCGAATGCATGAAGGTTCCTGCGTTACTGAGAGGGTTCAATGCCACTTCAAGGACTGCAAGTTGTCATTTTCGAAGGTAGGATCTCAGTCTTTTCAGGGTTGATTCAATTTCACAGAATTATTTATTTCTTTCCAATAAATCGCTAAATTTTTTCAATTCTTGCTGACTTTGAAATGCAGAAATCCAATTTGAACAAGCATATCAAGGCGGTTCATAAGCAGAAACGACCCTTTGTATGTGGATTTGCTGGGTGTGGCAAGAGCTTTTCTTACAAGCATGTAAGGGACAATCATGAGAAATCTAGTGCTCATGTGTACGTTCAGGTAACGCAAACACCTATTCCCATATGAAATAGTCCACCGCCGATTTCTTCTTCCTGTTAAACCCTTGAGATGCTTATTGTTTTCTCATCGTTGTTTGCAGGCTAATTTTGAAGAAACTGACAGGGAACGCCCACGTCAAGCAGGTGGGAGGAAGAGGAAACCCATACCTATGGAGAGTTTGATGCGGAAGAGGGTAGCTGCTCCTGATGATGCCCCTGCTTGTGATGATGGAACTGAGTATTTGAGATGGCTTCTCTCAGGTTGATTCGGTGTGAACCAGAATGCAGAAATGCGAGATCTTTGGTTGCTCAAGGGTGTTAATATAGTTTGAGATACTAGCAACGTTCTTTTCCTTTTTGCATGTATAGGAAAAAAAAAGAGAGAGAAATCTTGATAAGACCTCTATGTACTGTCACAGACACGATAGCTAATTATCTAGTAATTATCAAGCTACCTCAACAGAGGAAATACGTGCTCGTCGTTGTCTCATCTACCTTCTGATTGCGAATACTGTTTCTAACTGAATTCTGTTGTCTCACCTACCGCCAATACTGTTTCTAACTGAATGAAGATTGAAGCCTTGAAGGTAACTACCACCCATGCTTCAACCTAGTGCCAGTTCTATACTAATCCTATGGGTTAGTTCCTGAAGCTTGTTGTTTCACGGTTAGTGTTGGCATGCTACACTTTAGCTAGTTCTTGTGAGCTTTGTTGCTTATAGCTTGTAAGCTAACCGTGCTAGTGCCAGTTCTATACTAATCCTATGGGTTATTGATTTGGCCTTCATATGAAAAAACAGCTAATTGATTCTATGCACATCCACTGGGATATCAGGCTACCAGTAAAACTCAGGAAGCTCCAGTGCAACAGAAGCTCATGAACACAAGACGAGCAGCAATTCCAAACAACTTTCTCCCTCAGTGCATTACTGCAAGCAAAACCATGATTAATCAGTGCCAAAATGCTGCTAGTGCATACTGCAAATGAGTGTCTGAACTCTTGAAGATCAGATTGGAGCAATAGCAATGCGACATCACTCGCATTTGTTTCTAAAAACATCAACACTGGAAGGTGATGGTACATAATATTGGAGCAATGCAATGCCTTTATGAGCAGTGTTTCTGCAACACAAATTTGCAGGACAAAAGAAAAGGAAAAAGGAGCTTCTTTTACGCTTGCTTCAGTACTAGTTGTGTGATCGGAGATGTAACTTGTCCGCCGCCGGCGCTGGAGCCAGCTCCTCGGCGGGAGGCGGCTGCGCTAGGGCCTCCTGGCGGGCGCGGAGGGCGGCGAGGACGGAGACGGCGGGCATCTGGAGGCAGCCGAGGAGGTACTGGTAGGACTGGACCCTGGTGGGCATGGACTCCAGCTGCGCGAAGTCGTCGGGCCCGTAGAGGCGGCCCTCGAAAACGGCGCCGGTGAAGTCGTTGAGCTGCAGCTTCGACTCCTTCTGGAAGTCGCGGTAGGGCCGGAGCGCCGGCGGGATCTCGTCGGACCGCACGAACAGCCACGCGTTCATGCCCCGCGCGAAGGGCTGCACCGCCTCCCACCGCGTCCCGGCCACCGCCGCCGCCACGTCGGAGTTCTTGGCCACCACCAGCCGAGCCGTCGGCGGCAGGTTGGCCCGGATGCTGCGCAGCTGCGCCACCATGAAGCCGTGGCACCAGATGCCCGCCACCAGATGGCACTCGGCCAGCTCCCGCCGGAGCACCTCCTGGCGGGCCAGCTCCGCCGCCGCGCGGATCGACGGCAGCGTGGACCCGACGGCGCGCACGGACGTCATCTCCGACGGCGGCGAGGGTTTCCCTTGTGCGGCAATGCGAGGCAACGAGCGTGCTGGTGTAGGCCAAGAGATGGAGTTTTCCTTGTTACTAATTTAATTTTTTTTAATTTACAAAACTAATTTTTGATTTTGTTTTTTTACACAAGTATCCTCTTGCCGCCGTAGGCCAAGGCGGTGTTTAAAAACTGCCGTGGCCCAGGGCGGCGAATGGCCTGAGCCCACGGTGGCCTCACCAGGCCATGACGGCGGCCCACGGCGTCAGCCGGCCGGGGGCTAGGTGGCATCGCCGCCCTGGGCCACGGCGGCGAATGGCCTCGGGCCGAGAGCAAAAATGCCCGTGCCTCTTCCTCCCCGCGCGCCCGTGCCCGCGCCCGTGCCCGTCCCCGCGCCCGCACCTGCGCCCGTCCCCACGCCCGCGCTGGTGTCCGCGCCCGTGCCTTCGCCCGCGCCCGCGCTCGTCTCCCGCTCGCTCTCCCCGCGCTTGGGGCCCGCGCGTCAGAGCGCCTCCCACTGACACGGTCACGGCGCACTGGCGGCGAGGCCATTTGCCGCCCTGGGCCACGGCAGTTTTTAAACACCGCCCTAGCCCACGGTGGCAAGAGGGTATTTCTGCAAAAAAACAAAATCAAAAATTAGTTTTGTAAATTAAAAAAAATTAAATTATTAACAGTAAAAATTCCCAAGAGATGTCCAAATGGGCCGTGCCCCGTCGGGCCGGCCCGGCACGGCCCGAGTAGTCGTGCCGTGCCTGGGCCAGCGGTGTGGCACGGCCCGTGGACTGTAGTGGGCCGGCCCGGCATGGCACGGGGCACGGCGGCTAAGGGGGCGGCGCGCAGGCGGGGAGGCGGCGGCGGAGGGGGCGGAGGAGGCCGAGGCGGCGGGACGAGGCGAAGGAGATGAGGAGGACGAGGCGGCGGGAGGCCGAGGCGCCGAGGAGCACGGGAGGAGGCGGAGGAGCCGAGGAGGCCGGGAGGAGGCCGAGGAGGCGGCAGGCAGCGGAGGGGGCGGCGCGCAGGCGGGGAGGCGGCGGCGGAGGGCGGCTGCAGGCGGCAGAGGCCGGGGACGCCGGACGCGCTGCGGCAGGCGTCGGCGGACCGGGCCGGTCCGGGCACGGTGGGCCGCCGACGGGCCGTGCCGGCACAGCACGGCCTACAACCTCGGCGTGCCGTGCCTGGGCTGGGAGGGAGGCACGTGGGCCGGCACGGCACGGCCCGCTACAGGAACCGGCCTACACGGCCGTGCCGTAGCGGGCCGTGCCAGACCGTGTCTCGGGCCATGCCGGCCCGGTCCGCCTGTTTGGCCACCGCATTTGCGTCGGTGAGTTCGAGTCGATTCAGTTTGTTTTGTGCGTGAGAATAGGGAATTTTTTTATTTTTATATTTATTTAATAAAATATTTACAAAACTACATTTTCATTTCAAACATTTACAAAAATATACTCCCGCCGCCCTTCCAGAGGGCGATTTAATGACGTGGCTGACGGCCGTTGGTCGCCAGCAATTTGCAGGCGGCCCCCTGGGCCACCTAAAAACCGCCTTCTGAGAGGGCGGCAAGGGGGCCGCCTGCAAAAATCCTGCCGAGGGCCGGCCATTTTACAGGCGGCCCCTTGCCCGCGCCCCTTGCCCGTGCCCTCACCCGCGCCCGCGTCCCTCGCCCGCGCCCACCCCCGCCGGCCGGCCCCCGGCCGGATTTTTACAGGCGGCTCCTTGACCGCGTCCCTCGCCCCTCACCCGTGCCCGCGCCGGCCCCCGGCCGGATTTCTGCAGGCGGCCCCCTTGCCGCCCTCTCCGAGGGCGGTTTTTGGATGGCCCGGGGCCGCCTGCAAAATGGCTAACGGCCGTTGCCCAGGCGGCCCACGGCCGTCAGCCACATCATCAAATCGCCCTCTGGAAGGGCGATTTATAAAAATCACCCTCCCAGAGGGCGGCGGGAGTATATTTTTATAAATGTTTGAAATGAAAATGTAGTTTTATAAATATTTTATTAAATAAATATAAAAATAAAAAAATTCTGAGAATAGGTGGGAGAAGGGCATTGTCGGCGAAACGGGACAGGGGGTCCCATGTACCCCGGGGTCGCGTGGGTCTTCTGCCACGTCAGCTACTCCGGGGCCCACCTTCTGCACAAGTAAAGGCCGACTACGGCCGTTTTCCCGCTAAGTACCTGGGCGCGAGCACTGCCTTGGCCCGGGTGCGCACTCCCCAGGCGAGTCGCGATGACGGCTCGCGACCTTCCCGTGCCCGGGCCTCGCCCCCGGTCCCAGGAGCCACCTCCTCGGGCCCCGCGTCCCGGGGACTTCCCGTGCCCGGGCCTCGCCTCCCGGTCCCGGGACCCACAGCTCCAGCCCCAGGTCGCGTCCCCGGGGCACATTACTTGGACATTCCCGGGCCCGGGGTGTGCTCCCGGGCCCGGGGCCCACATGTCGGTCCCCAGGAGCTCGGCGTCTTTCGCGCGCGGAGGGCTCGATGAGCTCTCTGCCCTGGGCACGAGCTTGACTCGAGCGGATCAGCTCTCAAACCACCCGCATTAATGATGAGGCGACGGGACGTGATGCGCCCATCGCCTGCCCGGGCATGCGTGGGCTCTCGTGATGGCCCCCCGTGGACACACGCCTGTGCAGTCAGAGACTTTTGACTTCGGCGGTGAGGGCGTGCGTCGTCACACGCCTGTGCAGTCAGAGACTTTTGACTTCGGTGGCGAGGGCGTGCGTCGTCACATCTCCACGACTTAGCCGCCTGCAGCAAGACGTGCCGAACCAACCCCGGCGTAGGCTCAGCAGACGGGCGTCTTCGGCGTGGCGAGAGCAGGCGGACGTGCGCGACGAGACATACCATACCTAGAGAGGCTCTCTCTCGGCATTTGTACTCGGCACTGTGGACTCCCTTAGGCTATAAAAGGAGGGTCCATGCCAGCGAGAAAAGCATTCCAGAACAAGCCGGGCCTTCTACTTCTTCGGCTTCTAGTTCAGTTCCAAGAACTTGAGTTAGCTAACAGCAAAACTTAGTTCCCGGCTAGCTCCTGAGCTCCCCGGAAGAACACCTTGTAAGAGCAAAACCACATTCATCTCCCACATAGCAAACACACACAAGAGTAGGGTATTACGCCTCCGAGCGGCCCGAACCTGTCTACTTCTCCTGTCTCATTTGTGTGCCATCCATCGATCGATCCACCCGACGCCGCAGTCGCCTGAGAACCACTCCCCTGGCCAAACCTCAAAAGGGGGGGGGGGGGTCTTCAGACTCCCCGCGGTTGGAGTTTCCTCCTCCGACAGGCATGCATACCGGATTGGCACTGGAGGAGGCCGAGTCGTCCGGAAACGAGCGTGTGGTGCTCGAGACGTTGAAGACCAAATCGTGCAGATCGTGGCGAGCTAGCCGGGCAGGGAGTTCGTGGCTCCGAGGTGTGTGTCCCTTGGCTGTTAAATAGCCCTTGTACTCCATCGTTTTCAGTAGCGGGTTGCAAGTCCAATAGAGAGAAGCAGAGGTGTTCGTCGCCTGGCAAAACTTCTTGTGTTCGTGCTCTCTGTTTATCCTATACTTCTCGCTACGCGGTCGAGGGGCCCGGGGGCGCTAGCGAGGTCCCGGGCGCGGGGCGCAGGCCTAGGAGCAGGTCCCGAGCGCCGACGCGGGGCCCGGGCACGAGCGCGGGCGTGGACGCGAGGGCGCGAGCGAGGTCCCGGGCGCGGGCGCAGGGACGGCCTTCGGTGCGGCGCTAACACGCTGCCTACGCCGCGCCCCTCCGCCGCTGCCGCCGCCTCCTGCGCGCGCCTCCTCGGCCTCCGCCGCCTGCCGCCGCCCTCCGCCACCGCCTCCCCGGCCTCCTTCGGTGCGGCGCTAACACGCCGCCTGCCGCCGCCGCCCCCTCTGCCGCCTCCTGCGCGCGCCTCCCCGGCCTCCGCAGCCTGCCGCCGCCTTCTGCCACCGCCTCCCCGGCCTCCTTCGTGCGGCGCTAAACGCCGCCTGCCGCCGCCGCCCCTCCGCCGCTTGCCGCCGCCTCCTGCGCGCGCCTCCCCGGCCTCCGCCGCCTGCCACCGTCCTCCGCCACCGCCTCCCCGCCCTCCGCCACCGCCTCCCCAGCCTCCGCCGCCTGCCACCGCCGCCCCCTCCGCCGCCTCCTGCGCGCGCCTCCCCGGCCTCCGCCGCCCGCCCCCTCCGCTGCCTGCCGCCGCCTCCTGCGCGCGCCTCCCCGGCCTCCGCCGCCTACCGCCGCCCTCCGGTACCGCCTCCCCAGCCTCCGCTGCCTGCCGCCGCCCTCCGCCTGTCGCCTCCTCTCCTCCCTTCCGCCGACGCTGGGCAGGAGTGGCCCTGCAGCCGAGTAGCCGACTCCCGAGTTGACTGAGTGACTGAGATGAGTAAAAAAGAAAAAAAACAAAAAAGACTTAAAAAATTTGAAAAAATTAAAGGAGTTGTAAAAAAATTTGAAAAAAATGTAAAAATATTATCTGAGATGAGTAAAAAAATATGAGGGTATTTTTTGATGATATTAGAGGAGGAAATTTTCATATTTTTTAAACAAGCAAAATAGAAGAGCATATATAGTTATGTAATTTAATTTCTACATAGATATAGGGAAAAATTATGCAATGACCTTTATTGATTTTGATATTACATAGCTGTCTCATTAAAAACTCTGTCATGTAAAAACTCAATTTTGAGAAAACCATGATAAAGAAAAAAGAGTACAGCTAAAGGTCGACACTCAAAAATTAAAAACATTACTCTAGTTCCTCATTTTGTAGGTAAAGATTTTTGAACTGCTCAGCCAAATCTTGATTCTCCGTGGTGTGTTGGGCATGTTCCTTAGCTAGCTCTCAGTCTTTAACCGCAAGTAGCATTTCTACCACCTCACTGCGGAGATTTCTTCTTATCTCCTCAATAATTCTTCCGCAAAAACTGAAGGCCGATTCGGATGATACCGTAGACACAGGCACCGTGAACACATCCTGTGCTAGCTTTGAGAGCACGAAATATTGAGTCTTGTGATCGTTCCACCATTGAAGAACGTTGAGATCTTCCTGGTTGATGGAGTCACTGTTTAAGTAGGTGGACAGCTCAAGGGCTTCAAGCGAAGCGTGTGCAGGACTTGCGGCGGCCAAACTTTCACCACCAGTGCTCGAAGAAGAAGAGGAACCACCCCAAATTCGGCCCCACTGTAATTTCTTCTTACCTGGGACAGGGACGGGTGGGGCTCTTTGCACACGAATTCCCTGAAACTTAGTTTCATACTTTCGAAAAACTTCATACAATTTTGTCTTAGAATCGGAATAGTAGTTAGTGTAATCAATATTCATTACATCCCCTATAAGATTCAAAATATTTAGAAACCCCCGTATTTTACCCCTAGGATCAAGAATAAAGGCAAAAGCATACAAGTATGGAATGTCCCTCCAATATTTAAGATATTTTTGTTTCATGTGAAATACTGCAAATCCTAATAGTTGGTCATCTTCATATTCTTTTAATAAAGTGGTAATCTCAAAATTTTATGCAAAATTAAATTAGCAGTTGGATAGTACACACCAAACAAAGTAACAGTTGCATCATAAAATGCTTCAAGAAAGTAATAAAACCTTTCTACAACATGCCAAGACTGTTCTGTCAGTAGCGGTTGCCCGTCACTGGTAACAACATTCTTGGACTGCAAGAAAACAGTTAGTATATTTTTGTAAGGCAAGACATGTCTCAACATCAAATAAGTCGAGTTCCACTGATGGTCCGCATCTGTTTGGAACTTGCGCGAACGCTTGTAACGCTCAGAAATTCGCACCGAAATTCTGAACATTAATGTGTAATAAATCCCTGCCCAGGAAAGTCATGGTACACAAATCCAAGTTGTCATACAGAGAGTCTTACAAACAGAGTAAAATTATATTACAAAAATGCAGCGGAAAAAGGTAAAGATAGTCTATAAACAGCGGGTCCATCGGCAGCGTCCATTCCCACAAGCACCTTGACGGCAGAGCTAGCCTATTCCTCAAAAATGATCTTCGTCTGACGTGTTCTCCAACACTGAGAGGGGGAAATGGAGCAAGGCTGAGTACCACCCACAGTACTCAACAAATCACACCCACAATTATGCATATGCACAGGGTACAAAGATGGGATAGGGTTTGTTTTGCATAAAAGCAGTTGCAAACAGTAATAGTTCACAAACAGTAAAAAGGTTGATTAATTTCACCATATTAATTCTCCGTTGATTAACGTTACACCACGTTAATCAGGCCCAACCATTCCCAACCGATTGACACTACACCACGTCAACCAGTTTCCACTGGTGAACGCTACAGCACGTTCACCAAACACCTCCGGGTACCGTTACACCACGTTACCCGGACTCCACTGATTAACGCTACACCACGTTAACCAGTCACCATCAGACAACGTTACACCACGCTGACCAGCTTTTCCCGATCAACGCTACACCACGTTGACCAGGCCGCGCTGATGGAAGTTACACCACGACCACCAGGCGTCACTGATGAGAGTTACACCACACTCACCAGTCTCCATCGACTAGCGTTACACCACGCTAACCGGTCACCCCCGGTCAACTCAACCACGTCGACCGGACTCAACACCTTCCACAACACCAGTTTGATAAAACATGATTAATTATCTAGGGTGAGACTAATCACGGTGAGTCTTGGCCAATGTGCCCATAACCGCGGGCGCGGCTATTCGAATAGTTTTACTCTGATCAGAGGTGTACAACTGTACCCACAAGACACAGCCCCACACACGTTCCCGTGTGCCAGTACATCACCACGATGTCCCGTGAGAGGCTGTGACAGGACCGTTCACGAAACCTCTCCCTAACCATCCACACCACGCTGAGGTTGCACCTGCCGACAGGGCACGCCATATTGGCCAGGCTACCCCCTTGCGCCACGGTGAATCCGGTAGCCGATCAACCCTACCCCGGGCCGACCCAACTCCATCCCGCTCACCCTCTTCTTCGGTGCCTAAGAGAGGGAGAAGAAACGCTTCAAGCCTAGCCGTTGCCCACACTGGCTTGTGGAAAGTACGGGAAGTTGCCCAAGTGGTTCCCACGAACCGATCCTTAATTGCCATGGGTGTGACAAGCAAAACCATACACCCACAGCCCACCATTTAGGTCAAATTTTAATAATTTAACATCAGCCTATCCAAAATTCCATTTTTGCGACATTGAGTCGAAACATATGAAAGAAATAATATTTATTTCCCTTGTGAGCTAGGTTGCTAAGCATGGCTAAGCATCCTAGAAAAAGTAACCTAATTATGTTATTACCCAGGTGACAAGGATTCAAGCTTCAAAGCTAAGGTAAGGTCCTAACATCGCATAGGTTATGATCCACCCACATGAAATATAGAAGTAATGTAGTTTATTTGAGCAAACAAAGCAATTTAGCAAAAAATAGGTACAAAGTGATCAAGGTAACAGTGCGACTTACCTTGCTCCGGCTCAAGGTACTCTGCTACGATCTCGAAATACGTGGGAGAATTACCGGCGTCGGATTCTACAACAAACAATGCATAAACAATTAAAAAAGTACATGGGGGCAATCAAACATGGGCTGAAAGTATTTTTAATGGATTCTTGGCATTTTCTAGATTTAATGAAATTTGAATAGACTTAATCGGAGTTCGTATGAATTAGTTATGATTTATCGAAGTTTTACTGCTATTTTCAGTGTAAATATAATTAACAGGTGATTTATTGTGCATTAAACCGAATTAAAGACGTCACCGGAGGGAGAGGCGGCGCCGACCGGCGGGCCCCACAGGCCAGCGGCGCACAGAGGCGGGCGCACGGTGGACCAAGTCCACCACGGCGGAGAGCGGGCGCACCACGTGGCGCCACCGCGGGCAACCACGCGAGCGAGCGAGCGGGCAGCCCCGATCTGCCACCCGGCAGATCGGACGGCCCCGGGGAGCGGCGGCCGAAGCCGGCCGTCCCGAGCGGGAGGCGGCGGCGAGCACGCGAAGGGGCAAAATGGAACGGGGAGACGGAGGGGGTTCTCACCGACGGCTCGCGGCGACGAGCGACGACACGAGGACGACGGCGGTGACGAAGAAGCGGCAGCGACTTCGGGACGACGTCGGCGACGGAGCTCCGACGGCGGGGAACGAGCGAGAGGCGGTTGCCGAGGCATCCTGGAGGATGAGGAGGACGAAAGAGGAGTTAGGGCGGAGAATGGAAACGCGGCGCGGCGGGAATCACCGACCGGAGAGGAGGCGGAGTGCCGATACTCACCGTGCGTGTGGGCAGGGCGGTCCAGCGGGCTTTGGCTTCCACGGAGTGACGGCCGAGGTGCGGTGTGGCACGGCAGAGATGATGGCGGTGGCAGTATGGCCTGGCGGCGTTCGGAATGGCGGCGAGCAGTGGCCGAAGTCGGCGAAAAACGGGGGAGCTCGGGTACGCGGTGGGGAGGGGGTCTAGAGAACGGGGAAACTTGGCGTGTTGGGGGAAAAATGGAGGAGAGGGCGGAGGGGCTTTTTATGCAGTCGGCCGGGAGAGATCGAGGCCGAACGGCTCCAATCGCACACGGGAGAGAGAGTGGCGGCGTGGAGATCGTGCGCGCGATTCGTGGGAGTGAGAGGGCGTGGACGCCGGGGAAATCGGGGAGGTGGGGCGGACTCAGTCCGCGCCCGTTTGAACAGAGTGCGAGCGCGGGAGGAGGTGCCGGATCGGACGGCTCCGGAGATTTTCCCCTCCGCCCGATTCGGACGGAGGAGGAAGACGAAGCTGACAGGCGGGCCCGGCCTGTCCGCGGGAGGCACGTGGGCGCGGGCACGGGCACGAGCAAGGGCGCAGGCGAGGCTGCGAGTGAGGGCGCGGGCGCGAGGGAGGGCGCGGGCGAGGGGAACCGGCCTGCGGGCGTGCGGGGAGGTTGGCCAGCATAGGAGCGGGCCGCCGGCCCAACAAAAGAAAAAGAGAAAAGAGAATGGAAAAAGGTTTTCCAGGACGATTTAAATTCCGATAAGCGTTTTTGATTTATTAAAAATAGTTCCTGTGCTCTGAAAATTCCACTAAAAATCCAGTTAATGTATTTTGGCACAAAGAATACAAGAAAAATATTCTCGGCCACGATAATTTATTATCTTGCATTTTACACCTTTAATTATTTTCCTGTTGCCATTTTAAAATTCCTTTTCTTAGGTATTTTCTTAGGTATAATTTTTGTGTGGCTAAAATCAGGGTGTGACAACGCTTGTCCGAAGTGATGCAGAATCGCTTGAAGGTCGCAAGTCGAGGATTAGAACTATTCAGCCATGTTATGGCTTCACGGATAGAATCGAGATATACAGTTACTCTTTTAAAACCGGATTTAACTATAAGATTAATAACATGGCAAGCACAACGTTGATGTAAAAGAAATGATTCAGCATAAACATTAAATAAAGGCTGTAAAATTTTCATTGCTCTGGAATTTGCAACTGCATTATCTAGAGTTACTGCAAATATTTTATTTGTGATGCCAAAATTATCACAAACTCTAGAAATTCGTTCAGCAATATTTTTTGCATTATGTGAGACATCAATTAATTTTAAAGCTGTCGGAGGAGGGAACTCCAACCGCGGGGAGTCTAGGAACCCCCCTTTGAGGTTCGGCCAGGGGAGTTGTTCACAGGACGGCTGCGGTGCCTGAGAGATGGCACTCAAGGGAGGCATAAGAAGTAGACAGGTTCGAGCCGCACGGAGGCGTAATACCCTACTCCTGTGTGTATCTGCTATGTGGGTGTCGGAGGAGGGAGCTTCAACCGCGGGGAGTCTGGGGACCCCCCTTTGAGGTTTGGCCAGGGGAGTTGTTCGCAGGACGGCAGCAGCGTCCGGTGGAAATATGCTCGGGCGCCGGGGGCCCGGGCTGAGAGATGGCACGCAAGGGAGGCAGGAGAAGTATACAGGTTCGGGCCGTGCGGAGGCGTAATACCCTACTCCTGTGTGTGTTTGCTATTTGGGAGATGAATGTGGTTTGTTCTTACAAGGTGTTCTCGAGGAATGCTCAAGAGGCTAGCTCTAATAACTTGGGGACGAACCCAGTCTCTCTCGAAGATGAGCTCAATGCAGAAGCCGATCGAACCCGAGAGTCCTCCTCCCCGCAGGCATGGATCCTCCTTTCATAGGTCAATGGGAGTCCACAATGCCCAGTACACAGAGAAAGCTAGGTATGGTACGTCTTGTCGTGCATGTCCGCGGCCGCCTGTTGAGCCACGCCGAAGTTGGTCCAGCACGTCTGCTGCAGGCGGGGAGGTCGTGAGGATGTGATGGCGCACGCCTCGCTGCCAGAGCGTGGAAAAATGAAGCTCTCTTAGTCAAAAGTTATTTGACTGCATAGGGAGCCGGCCCAGGGGGGCCGTCACGAGAGTCCACAGTGGCAGAGCGGGCGATAGGGGCGACGCGCCCCGTCGCCTCGCCATTAACGCGGGTGGTTGGAACAGTTGGTCCGCTCGAGTCAAGCTCGGGCCCGGGGCAGAGAGCTCGTCGAGCCCTCCGCGCGCACAAGGCACCGAGTTCCTCGGGGACGAAGCTGTGGGCCCCGGGCCTGGGGAGCGCACCCCGTACCCGGGAATCCCCCAGTAATGTGCCCCGGGGACACGACCCGAGGCTGGAGCTGTGGGTCCCGGGACTGGGGGGCGAGGCCCGGGCACGAAATCCCAGTAATGTGCCCGGGGACGCGACCAGGCTGGAGCCTGTGGGTCCCGGCACCGCCGGGGGCGAGGCCCGGGCCCGGAAGGTCCCCAGGACGCGGGGCCGAGAGAGGCTCCCGGGACCCAGACAAACAACAACTAAGAGGGGCGCCCACAGGTCACGAGGCCGGAAGGATATCAAGCGAGTGCGGGACCCGGGGACATCGCCCCGGGACGAGACTGGCCGGACCGGGCTCAGGCGGGGCCGGTTAGGAGGTCAGGGAGGCCAGGGGGCGAGGGCGGATGTCCCCGGGGGCGGGGGGGGGTACAGTAGATGTGTACCGGGCGCTCGGGGTGAATATGAGTCGCCACGACTCGCGGGAAGGTGCACCCTGCCCGGCAGTGCTCGGCCCTAGGCAGCTCAACGGCGAGAACGGCCGTAGCTGGCCGCCACTTGTGCAGAATGTGGCCCCCGGAGGGGCTGACGTGGCCGAAGATCCACGCGTCCTTGGGGACTGGGGCCCCCAGTCCCGTTCCTCGCCACAGTGGGAGGATGAATATGGTTTGCTGTTACAAGATGTTCTTGAGGGGTGCTCAAGAGCTCGCCCTCACTTGGGAACGAACTCAGTCTTTTGTTTTCTGGAGCAGCTCGAGAAGCTCTCCTCTCTCTGCTGGCATAGATCCTCCTTTCATAGTCTAAGGGGAGTCCACAGTGCCCAGTACACATGCCAAGAGAAAGCTTTTCCAGGTACGATATGTCTTGTCGCGCACTGTCGGCGAAACGGGACTGGGGGCCCCACATACCCCGGGGACGCGTGAATTTTTGGCCACGTCAGACCCTCCGGGGGCCACATTCAACACAAGTGGCGGATGGCTACGGCCGTTTTCCCACTAAGTACCTAGGCACGAGCACTGCCTAGGGCCCGGGTGCGCACTCCCCGGGCGAGTCGCAACGACAGATCGCAGCCACCTCCTCGGGCCCCGCATCCTGGGGACCTTCCCGTGCCTGGGCCTCGCCCCCGGACCCGGGAGCCACCTCCCCGCATCTCGGGGACCTCCCCGGTACCGGGCGTCGCCCCCCGGTCCCGGGAGCCACCTCCTCGGTCCCGGGGCATGTCCCCGAGAACATTACTGGGACTTCCCGGGACCGGGCCTCGCCCCCCGGTCCCGGGACCCACAGCTTCAGCCCCGGGTCGCGTCCCCGGGGCACATTACTGGGACTTCCCGGGACCGGGCCTCGCCCCCCGGTCCCGGGATCCACAACTTCCGTCCCCGAGGAGCTCGGCGCCTTGTGCGCGCGGAGGGCTCGACGAGCTCTCTGCCCCGGGCCCGAGCTTGACACGAGCGGACCAACTGTTCCAACTACCCGGATTAATGGCGAGGCGACGGGGCGCGTCACCCCTGTCGCTCGCTCTGCCACGCGTGACGGCCCCCCGTGGGCCGCTCCCTATGCACAGAGGACTTTTGACTGAGAAGGCTTCGATTTTCCACGCTCTGGCAGCGAGGCGTGCTCCGTCACATCCTCACGACCTTCCCGCCTGCAGCAGACGTGCCGAACCAACTCTGGCGTGGCTCAACAGGCGGCCGCGGACGTGCACGACAAGACATATCATACCTAGCTTTCTCTGTGTACTAGGCACTGTGGACTTCCCTTGATCGATAAAAGGAGGATCCGAGCCTACAGCAAGGGGACGGCTTCTGGTCTAGAGAGCTTCTGGAGAAGAAGAGCCTCTAGAGTTTCTAGGTCTTCTTCTTCGAGTCCGAGCTTCTGAGTCTTCTGGGAGTCCGGTTTCCGGTAGAGCTTCCCGGGCTGAAGAACTCCTTGTAAGAGCAAACCACATTCATCTCCCACATAGCAAACACACACAGGAGTAAGGTATTACGCCTTCGCGCGGCCTGAACCTGTCTATTTCTCCTGTCTCCCTCGTGTGCCATCTCAGCCCGGGCCCCCGGGGCCCGAGCACATCATCTCCTGGACGCCGCAGTCGTCCTGCGAACAGCTCCCCTGGCCGAACCTCAAAGGGGGGTCCCCAGACTCCCCGCGGTTGGAGTTCCCTCCTCCGACACACACGTCCGCCTGCTGAGCCATGCCGGAGTTGGTTCGGCACGTCTAGTCGTCACGTTGCTCGGCTGCTGCGGGCAGCTAGGTCGTGAAGATGTGACAGCGCACGCCATTGCTGCCAGAGCGTGGAAAAATAAAGCCTTCTTAGTCAAATATGTCTCACTGCACAGGGAGCGGGCCCACGAGGGGCCATCATGAGAGTCCACGGACGTCCAAGCGGGCGACAAGCGCGATACGCCCCGTCGCCTCGTCATTAATGCGGGTAGTTGGTGAGTTGATCCGCTCTGCCCGGGGCAGAGAGCTCATCGCGCCCTCCGCGCGAGTAATGTGCCCCAGGAACACGCCCCGGGATCGAGACTGTGGGTCCCGGGACCGGGAGGTGAGACCCGGGCCCGGGAATATCCCAGCAATGTGCCTCGGGAACGCGCCCCGGGACCGATTCTGTGAGTCCCAGGCCCGGGTGGCGCGCCTCGGGCCCGGGAATGTCCCAGTAATGTGCCCTAGGAAAGCGCCTCGGGACCGAGACTGTGGGTCCCAGGACCGGGGGGCGAGGCCCGGGAATGTCCCCGGGCCACGGGGCCCGAGGCAGATATGAGCGGTCGTCGCGACGCGTCCGAGGAAGGTGCACCCGGGCCCAGGCAGTGCTCGGGCCCCAGGTACTTGGCGGGAAAACGGCCGTAGCCGGCCGTCACCGGTGCAGAAAGTGGGCCCCGGAGGAGCTGACGTGGCTGAAGATCCACGCGTCCCCGGGGTATGTGGGCCCCCAGTCCCGTTTCGCCAACAAAAGCTATTACTCTTTTTTGTAGTTTCCATTCATCATCAACATAATGAGCAACTACACTAATATAGTCTTCCTTAGCCCTACCACTCCAAATATCAGATGTGATACTAATAGAAAATGTGCAAGTAGCAAATAACTATTTAATATTATCCCGGCCTTGGTTGTAAACATTCACCAAGTCTCGGGTTGTAGTTTGTCTACTAACAGTTTGAAACCTAGGATTATGAGCAGTTTTAATGTAAGTCTCAAATGCAGGAGACTCACCAAAGTTTAGGGGTAGATCCTGTCTAGCAATTAAACAGGTAAGGGAATCTTGTGCTACCTGAGGATTATATTCCCATGAACGTACCGTACCGTCCAAATTGAGTACCAGTTGCTGCTGTCTTAGCTAGTAACCTTGCTTCTTCGCACACGCCTCAGCATGCCGCCTCAAATGCCCTGTTTCACTAGAAGATTTTCCAGAGAGTTTAGTCTTACAAATTTTACATTTCGCGTAAATTACCTCCCTTCCATCCGCGGCGGTCTCCTTGATCTCATCAAAATGTTGCCAGGCGGAGGAAGTTCTTGATCTCTTTGAGCCGGTTGCCGTTGATAGGCTCCCGCTCACAGTTCTGGATCCTTCTGAAGCCGCATGTATTTTCTCCGGATGTTCTTGTGGTGTAGGAGCCGACCCGGAGTCATCTCCTTGCGACACCGACAGATAGCTCGGGTTGAAGTCGCTCAGTTGGAACGTCGGGTAGTTCGGATCCATCCTGCAATATAAATAGAGAAAATTAGTATTAAAAAAATAGTAGGAACAAAGAAGAAAATTTAGGATTTTTTTACCTTGCAGGAGCACCGGAGGCTGCAGCTATTAGCTATGAGAATGTGGAAAATTTTTGAATTTTTGACAAAATTTTGTCTAAATCAAAAATTTTGAGCAAAGAGAGCAAAAGAGAGGAGAATAGAGCACAAGAGGAGAGATTGGGAGGTTTGGATGAGCAAAAATGTGGCTGGGGGTTCCCCTATTTATAGAAAAAAATTTCACAATTTTTCAGATTTTTTTGATATTTTTTCGAATTTTTTTATCCTCCAACAGCTACATTCAAAATCTAGCCGTTACTTTGGACCGTTGGGACACGTGTCAATTTTCTACTGGGCCAACGCGGCCGAACACTGCAGCAAACGGTCATCTGCATGTACAGTGTCGCAACGGGCAGATGTGCAGTGGAACGGTCACCTGCCTCGTCACCGACGCCCACCTCCTCCCGTCGTCTCCTCGCCTCCTCCCGGCCGGCGGCCGCCTCCTCCCGCCGCCTCCTCCCGGCCCACACCCCCCGCCACCTCTTCTCGGCCAGCGGCCACCTCCTCCCGCGCCTGTGTCCTACCGCCGCCTCCCGGCTGCTGCCGGCGCCCTCCGCCGCCGCCTCCGCGCCCGGGCGCCTCCTCGGCCTCTGCCGGCTACAGACGCCTGCCACTGTTAATAATTTAATTTTTTTTAATTTACAAAACTAATTTTTAATTTTTTTTTGCAGAAATACCCTATTGCCGCCGTAGATCAGGGCGGTATTTAAAAACCGCCGTGGCCCAGGGCGGCAAATGGCCTGGCCGTCAGTGGAACGGCGGCGTGGGCCGCCGTTAGCCAGAGGGGCCACGTGGGCTTGCCGCCGTGGCCCAGGGCGGCGAATGCCTCACGGGCCCCGCCGTGGCCCAGGGGGGCCCGAACTGCAGGGGGCAGAATGCAAATTTTCATTCGCCCCCCTCGCCCGCTCCCGCTCCTGTGCCGGCCCCCCCTCACCCGCGCCCGCCCCCTCGCCCTCGCCCGCCTCCTCGCCCGCGCCCGCGCCCATGCGCCTCCCGCTGACGAATGCAAAAAAGCAGGGGGCCGAACGCAAAAAATTCCACGTGCCCCCGGGCCGCTAAGGCTGTGGGTCGCCGTCACGGCCTGGTGATGCCGCCGTGGACCCCGGCAATTTGCCGCCCTGGGCCACAGCGGTTTTTAATGGCCCAAGGCGGCAAGAGTATATTTCTGCAAAAAAATTAAAATTTAGTTTTGTAAATTAAAAAATAAATTAAATTATTAACAGTAAAAATTCGCCTTGCCAGTGGGAAAGAATGGAGTAAGCTTGGAGGATTTGTTGCTGGAGTGGGAAATATGCTTTAATAATATACCACTAAATTCGTAGTTGTTTAGTTTTTTACTACTTAATCCATATATCTTTAATAAAATACCACCAGAATCACGAATTTTTTTGACTTTTTCTTTATTTCTAAAATTTCTTTTAATTTTTTTATTTTCAGTTTTGTGAACGAAATTGTCCCTAGCCCCATGTGACAGAGAACACAGAGAGAGAAAAAAAATCGCTGCCTCCCGACGCCAGCGGCCGACTCCCGACGCCACCTGCCGACGCCGGCGCCGCCTGGGCCCGGCCTGCCCCTGCCATCACCTCCACTGGCAGATGCAGACGTTGGAGAGCACGTTGATGGCAATGGAGCAACGGCAGAAGAACATCGTGGCCTCCTTGTGTGAGATGCTGCAGAGACGTGGCGTCGTTGTGTCGAGCTTACTGCTGGAGCCCGACCATTTTAGCAAGAGGAGTGTTCCAAAGATTGATCTCTTCGTCGACGATTGTGCGGCCGAAGAACAGAAGGTGTTTCAGTTTCAGGAAATTGGTACAGAAACACCAGCCATTTCTCCAGTGCTTTCAGTGAATGGTGAGAATCTTGACAAGGTTGAGCTGAGCTTGGTCTCCTTGGAGAAACTCTTCCAGAGAGCAAATGATGCTTGTGCAGCTGCTGAAGAAATGTACCACATGGTGCTACTGAACACAGCACTGCTATAACTCCTGCAGCTATAACTGCTGCAGAGATGAACACAGCACCAATGGAGACCGGCATCAATCTTCAGTTTCTCACAGAAACTCCACAATCTTGTTTGGTTGAGCCAGAAAGGCAAGAGAGTCTACTGGTGGGAAGCTTAGGTAAAGGAAAGCTTAGGTTGCAATGGCTTTCATCACCGGGAGAAGGTTGATCAGATCATCGAGTAAATGGGGCACCTTGCTTCAGCTGGGAGCACCTGATGGAATACCATTTCTACTGGTGGATAATCCGTTTGTGAATTAATGAATATGTAAAAAACTGTAGCTTTAGAATGCCTTAGAGGCTTACATGTTCTTTATAGATTTCTACCCTTTGTCCCTTTTGTTACACACGGGTCTTAAACAAATTCCTATCTCAATGTTATCTGTTGACTTCTGTGTTCAAGTTTCTGGAGATAAGAGTAGAACGCATAAATTTTTGAATAACATAACACCTGACTATAGTTCATGATCTGATTCACAGCTTGATTTTAACTCATTGCTTGTGGCATATATCGTCACTTCAAGATATTATCTGATTAACTATCAGATAAACCGTTGCACGGTCTTGGGTTATAATTGTATGAACAAGAGGGAAATATTCTCATTTACAATTCCAGTCACACATACAGAAGCAAATCCTGGTAAACAAATTAATTATGATGTCCAGAAAGAGAAGCAGCGGTCCACTGACCCTTTGCAAGTCAAGAAGGCCTTCGGGGGGTTGCATCTGACTTGATTCTTCTCCACCAGTAATCGTCAATGCCAATTGCCTTAAATAAATTGAGTGTTAGTAAAATTTAATACATGATCAACAATACCATTTAGCTAGAAAAATAGTACCTTCTCGTGACAGGCCTGGGACTAGCATTGGTGGAATCATTTGTCGCTACTTTTTGTCTCTTGGGTGTGCTAGCACCGGCTTCAGCACTAGTTGAACCTAGTAATCTTCCTTGTTTAGCCCGGCTCTTCCTAGAAATGTAATAAAAGTAAATTAATTTTTCGTAGATAATGGACAGACAAGTCATATATACTCTCAAGTGGCCCAATTCTCTAGCCATTGCATTAAGCTGACGAACTACAATAAACATAACTACCATCATCAAGCTTAGCTCTATACTAACCAAAGTGAACACACACCCTAAACGCTGCATCGGGATCAATCCTATCATATAGGAACAACAAAATTGAGAGAATAATCCATCAGTTTGCGCGTTAAATCTTTATTGCTCCTCCTGTTGACAATAATAGAGATGAGGATTTTATGGCCTTACCGGGAAGGGAGCTCACTAGGAACCACAGAGGACCTCGCCGCTTGCACCCTGCCCTCCTCCAGAGCTACCATCGCCACCTCTCCCTCTTCAAACCCAAACCCCAGCCACCAGGATGGCGTAGGGGCTAGGCAGCGCCAGGAGGAGAAGCACGGGCTAGGGGTGGCGCTAGTGCTGGCGGCTCCGGGCGGTGGCGATGGCGGCGGGTGCAGGCCGGCGATGGGCGGCGCAGGGGCTTTGCAACGGCGGGAGGAGAAGCAGGGGCTCCGGCCGGTGACGGTGGTGGCGGGGGCTGGCCGGGGTCGGGGGTTGGGCGTCGGGCGGCGTTGGGAGTCGGCCGCTGGCATCGGGAGGCAGTGATTTTTTTCAGTGATTTTTTTCTCTGTCTGTGTTTTCTGTCATGTAGGGCCAGGGGCAATTTCGTCCACAAAACTAGGAATAAAAAATAAAATCAAAAAAATTTCAGAAATGGAGAAAAAGTGAAGAAAGTGGTCAAAATCAAAAAATTCGTGGCCCTAGTGGTATTTTATCAAAGGTGTACGGATTGAGTAATAAAAAACTAAAGGACTGTGAATTTAGTAGTATATTATCAAAATTCACAGCGACGGCGAGCACCACCAACACCAACACAAAGACGTGTGAGGCGGAGGCGGAGGCCGGGATGGGATGACGGGGGAAATTTAACTATTTGCCACTCTCTTCATTGGCACCTCTTCAAATGCCATTTCTTAATTATATTTCACCTTTTGCCACTAGAGAAAATTTTTTTACTCGTGTGCCATTTTGTGCCTGCATAGCACCATGTCATCGTCCTACGTGTGCCCCGTGTCACTGCCGTGCCAGCAGAGCGAGGCCAGCAGCGCCGCGCAGTGGTCCTTGGCTGACCGCGACGCCGATGCGCCGAGGAAGTCGACAAGGTGCATCATGAGCGTCGAGCTAGATAGGACGGCTTCCGCGTCGACATGCTGCTCGACGAGCCTCGCTAGCAGCGCGATGGTGTCGTTCACGAGGTCGTCGCGGTTGCTACACAGTAGCGCCACGAGCGCCGCCACGACGCTGGCGGACACTGCCTTTCGATGGCTACTCGTGCCACGTTGGAGCACGCCGTAGAGGCTCACCAGAGTGTTCTTCTAGTCGCAGTATGTGCCCTCCCCCACAATGAATGCCACGGCGCCGAACGGCGTGGGCGTCTTGTCGACCGTGCACTGGTGTCTGCTGCTCGGCTCGTGCAGTGAGACACCATTGCTGAGCAGCACCTGCTTGACGATCCCACGCACTGTGATGTTCGGCACGATGTCGGCGCTGCAGAGCTTCTCGCCGGTGACTGGGCACGTCCGGCACCCACTCTTGACCCACCGCCTGATCGATGCTCGGTCGTAGGTCTAGCCGGTGGACACAGTCACCGGATCAACCATCAGCTCTAGGGTGATCAGACATCAACGCAGTCGCTACACAGCAGCGCCGCGAGCGCTGCCATGGTTGTGACGTAGGACGATGACATGGCGCTGCGTGGGCACAAAATGGCATACGAGTAAAATAATTTCTCTCTCCAGTGGCAAAAGATGAAATACAACAAAGAGAGTGGTATTTGAAGAGGTGCCACTGAAGAGAGTGGCAAATATTTAAATTTACCGATGACGGGACATGGAGAAGTGGCGACCCGAGCCCAGCTGAGCACAATGCTCTCAATTGCATCAAGATTCGTGCGCTTCTTCCCCTTCTTTCTCACCCATTAACCCATACAAAGGTGGGCGGCGCCTCCTCTTCTCCTTGCCCATGCTGCAGCTACTCTTTTTCCCATCCCATGCTAACGAGATCCTCTCTCCCCTTCTTTTCCATCTCTAGTGGCTCACACCGACCACCACAACCTAACCAGTTAGGCATTATTGCTCCTTGCCTCTCTTCCCCCATTTTCAAGGGCCACCATGCCACCTCACCTCCTAACCGACGCCAACCGTCCACATCCAACGCCAAGATGACGCCGCTAGGGTTGGGTTCTCACATCACGTCGAGGGATCTGACCTGCCCTCCTCTACTTCGCCCACGGTTCTCACCACAACGCCGCAAGCATAACCTCTCTTCCTCGTATCTAAACATCGAGCCACACTGTCGGCGAAACGGGACTGGGGGCCCCACATACCCCGGGGACGCGTGGATCTTTGGCCACGTCAGCTCCTTCGGGGCCCACATTCTGCACCTGTGACGGCGGGCTATGGCTGTTTTCTCGCCAAGTACCTGGGGCCCGGGCACTGCCGGGCCCAGGTGCACCTTCCCCGGGCGCGTCGCACCGACCGCCCGCATCTGCCTCGGGCCCGTGGCCCGGGGACATTCCCGGGCCTCGCCGCCCGGTTCGGGAGTCTCGCCCCCCGGTCCCGGGACCCACAGCTTCAGCCCCGGGTCGCGTCCCCGGGGCACATTATTGGGACTTCCTGGGCCCGGGCCCCCCCCCCGGTCCTGGGACCCACCTCCTCGGCCCCGGGTCGCGTCCCCGGGGCACATTGCTGGACTTCCCAGCCCCGGGGCCCACAGCTTCGGTCCCGAGGGGCTCGCCGCCTTGTGCGCGCGGAGGGGCTCGATGAGCTCTCTGCCCCGGGCACGAGCCTGACTCGAGCGGATTAACTCCCTAGACTCTCCGTGGTTGGAGTTCCCTCCTCCGACAGCTGGCGCGCCAGGCTAGGGAGTTTCACTTCTAGGCGGCACGCCGGTGTCCCCAACACCGGCACGCTTCATGGCAGGAGGTCATCATCCGCGGGACTCAGACGAGGAGTCTGGCGGCTTCACCCCGCCGGGCGACGTTAGCTTGGTGGCGAGCCCGCCACGCTCCCCCTCCCCGTCTTCCTGGGGGCGCGCGGCGCATGCCCGGTGGGCCGAGCTCGCCCCTCGGCGGCCTGGTTGTGCGGCCTCGGCCCCTTCCCTGGCGAAGGGAGCCGGCAAGTGCCCCGCTGGGTCTGCCGTGGCCTCATCCATGAGGTGCGAGCGGACGCGCCGCTCCACGGCACGCCGCCATCTCAACTTCTAGTCAGCGACGCCGCAGGGAGCCCTCCTAGCGGTGGAAGCCCTCCTGCGCCACCCTCCGGCATTTACCGGGGGCGTAGGCCAGGAGCGGCGATGGCTCAATGAAGTCACTGACCTGGTAGGCGCGGCCCATCGCCGGGTCGCCGTCGACAACAGTGCAAGGGCCGGGAGCGCCGACCGCGCGACATCTAGCGTGGGCTGGCCCCCCGCCCTGAAGCAGAACCAAGCCCAGAGCGCGGCGCCTCGTGCCAAGCCTCCGGCCAAGAATGGCCATGGCGACCTCCGTGACCGGCTAAACCGGATGTGGTCCCATGAGGACGCCCGGGTCACGTTGGAGCGACAGCGCGAACGGCGCGCGGGCGCTGCCAGGCGTCCCGAGGCCCAGGCCTCCAGCTCTAACCCCCCGGCAGGAAACCGTCGTCCGTCCCCCGAGCCCGCTCAGTACGGCTCGGGTTGCCTGGCGCTCTCCCTAGGCCTCCGGCAGGTGCGCTGGCTGGCCAAGTTCCGGCCCAGCTTGCCGGAGAAGTATGACGGCTCCATCGACCCCACAGAGTACCTGTAGATCTACACCACCGCCATCCAGGCAGCCGGCGGCGATGAGAAGGTGATGGCGAACTACTTCCCCGTCGCCCTCAAGGCCCAGGCTCGCTCCTGGATGATGTACGTCCCTGAGGGTTCGATCTGCTCGTGGGAGAATCTCTGCCACCAGTTCGTGGCAAACTTCCAGGGCACTTTCCCATGCCCTGGGACCGAGGCGGATCTCCACGCCCTACGTCAGGGCAGGGACGAGTCGCTGAGGCGTTTTTTGCAGCGCTTCAGCCAGGTACGCAACACCATCCCCCACATCGCTCATCACGCGGTTATTCACGCGTTTTGCTTGGGCGTGCGCGACAAGCGCATGCTCGAGAAGCTGGGCACCCGTGACGTCCAGACCGTGGCTGAGCTGTTCAGCCTCGCCGACCTCTGCGCCCGCAAGGAGGAAGCCCGGGCGTGGAACAAGCCACGCCCTGAGGTCCATGACCAGGGCTCTGGAGAGGACGGCGAGCCCTCACGTTCCGCATCACAGCGGGACAGGAGGAAGCGCCAGAAGGTCGCCCACGCTCGAGAAGCTGGGCACCCGCGACATCCAGACCGCGGCTGAGCTGTTCAGCCTCGCCAACCTCTGCGCCCGCAAGGAGGAAGCCCGGGCGTGGAACAAGCCACGCCCTGAGGCCCCTGACCAGGGCTCTGGAGAGGACGGCGAGCCCTCACGTTCCGCATCACAGCGGGACAGGAGGAAGCGCCAGAAGGACAAGGCGGCCGCCGAGAACTTTGCCTTGGCTGTTGCAGGATCCCCCCGGGACGACACTGCTCACGGCGACAATAACGGCGGCAAGCGGCAAGAGCCCGTACGTGCGCTGCCGCCCCCGGTAGCGGCCCGAAAGTGGTGTACCATCCACGAGACGGACTCGCACGACCTCACCGAGTGCCACGCCGTCCAGAACTTGGCCGAGCGTGTCAAGAAGTTCCATCAGGAGCGGCAGCAGGCCAAGCCCGATCGGGGTGATTCGGACGGTCCGATCCCTAGGCGGACGGTCCGATCGTCGGGATTTGGACGGTCCGATCCCTAGGCGGACGGTCCGATTTGGGGCAACGGTCAGGCCGATCAACGGTCCGAATCCCGCTCTCGATCCGGAGCAACCTCTCGAGTTCCAAGAACCCGAGAACGTCCTCGCTACCCTCGGTGGCGGGGCGCACGCCCGCTCCTCGCGCTGTGGCTTCAAGCCATGAAGCGCGAGTTGCTGGCCATGGCACCGAGCCCAGCGGCAGCCCGGAGGCTGAAGTGGTCGGACGCCCAGATCACTTTCGGCCCCGAGGACCATCCGGCCCGAGTACCCAGGGAGGGATAGCTCGCTCAGGGAGGCTCAAAAGCTGACCGGGTGCGTGCCTACACTCAGCCGCTTCATCTCCAAGCTAGAGGAGCGTGCCCTCCCCCTCTTCAAGCTTCTCAAGAAGACCGGGCAGTTCACTTGAATGGATGAGGTTGATCAAGCCCTCGACGAGCTCAAGAGGTGCCTGACAACTCCCCCTGTCCTCGTGGCACCGGTTCAAGATGAGCCCCTGTTGCTCTACATAGCGGCAACCCCGCAAGTGGTGAGCGCGACGCTTGTCGTCGAGCGCCCCTTGCTCGACAAACACGCGGCCCGGGATCCGCCTCTCGGGCCCGACGCTGGGGAGCCCGAACCCGGGCAGCCTCGCCAAGGCGAGTGCAAGTCTGGGGACGCGGCACCCAGAACAACTTCAACTACAGGGCGCGATTATGCATCGCCTTGGCGAGAGCGGGTCCGAGGAAATCGTCCCAATTCATTCCACATCTCAGCCCGGGCCCCCGGGTCCCGGCACATATCCAGCCGGGGCCCCCGGTCCGGTGCCCATATCTGTCCCCGGCCACGAGAGCTCGCTCCCTCCCGAGGGAGCTGAGCCCGTGCTCCCGGCCCCCGTCAGGCCGGGGTAGGGGCGCACACAACAGAAGCCGGTGTACTTCGTCAGCGAGGTACTCCGCGTCGCTCGTTACCAGCAATAAAGCGCTATCATCAGCGTAAGGTTCGGGCCCGATCACTCCAGGTCGGGGACCTAGTTCTCCGCCGTGTCCTCACACGTGCTGGAAAGAAAAAAAAACTTTCCCCCATGTGGAAAGGCCCCTTCCTGGTGATCGGTGTCTCCCGACCGGGCTCGGTAAGCCTGGGAGCATCTTCGCAAGTTTTATCCGTAAACACATTCTGTAAGTTGCGGGGTGCCCGGGCCAGCGCCAGATTTCTCCAAATCTCAGCGCTGGCCGGGGCCCCCACATGCATCCCCTAAGCAGCTTTTTCAGTATGCTTTATGTTCTTGTGCCTTTTGTCCTTCTCTGTGTGTTGCGTTCGTAGCGGTCTCCCCCTGGGGGCATAATCGGGCCGCGCCCGTGCGCAAATTATTGGTTCCCTACCAACGAGCTACCGTATACCATCCTGCTAAACCCCAGACATCGTCCAAGCCCCGGGGCCGTGGGTGCGCCCCTCTGCGCGGCGCCCTGGGCCCCTGCTGGCTTGCGGTGTCCCGCCTGGTTGGCTTCGGTCTCGGTTTTTTCCGCTGCTAGGGGGCAAAATACTTATGCACAATCCTTTCCTCCGCACGGTCGCGACTGCGAAGAGGCCCTTGGGAGGTGGTAGACGCCACGATTCGTAGCATGGAATGGACAAAGGAACGAGCCAAGTACTCTCACAGTTCATCGTGTGCAGATTAGACCCATCCTCGGTAGGCTTAAGTGGGGTACTCAGGCCTGCGCCGGTTTTCTTTCCAAATGTAGCGCCCCCTTCCCGGTACCCCCGTACGGTGATACCAGAGAGGAAGCGCCCCGCAGGAGATTGTCATGAACCAACTCCCACGGAACCGCGATGCCGGTACCAGTCCCAGGAAACCTTGCTGGTACCCGCGGTCAACGAGATGTACCGCAGCAAATAACTAAATAAATAAATATGTATTATACCTTTATAAGTTGCGACTTCGGGCAAGCCCTGAGCAGCAACCGGCAAACAGAACAGCAGCAGCGGGACAACAGCGCAGCGAGAACCCAATCCACAAGCAACGGCTTGGGACTAGGAAAGAAACCCTAATCTTCACTTCAACTTCACTCTTCCTGAAGGAGGGGAAAAGAAATGGATTGAGTACTTACGTACTTAGCAAGTCACAGAAAATGTGAGTTATGCAGGCTATCAAAGAATAGGCTGGGGTTTATTTCGCAAACCATTTCAATTTGAAAACACTTTCGAAAACCTAAGTGTGAGTTGTCAAGGTGACTGGAAGGAGGCTCTTGCCTCGATCCTGTCCGCGAATTGTTTTTCAACAACTCAAGTGGACGAAGCAAATTTTAATTGATCTCAAGTATTCTTATACCGCCTGTCGAATCACGACAGCGGCTCAGTGGATCTGCCTACAAGCAGCTTTCCACAGTATCAACATCTATTACTTTACTTTCAATTTCGTCCATACCAGGACATAATCTCATTTTCCATTCACTATTTTCCCTTCACTTTCGCCCACTCAGGACGAAATCTCATCTCATCTCAGCGGCTCCTCGAGCCATAACTCATCTCGGTGGCTCTCCAAGCCATCCTTAATCTCAACTCAAATTGCTTCCACTCGGGAAGCCTAATCTATGATGCCACATGACATCCCAGGTCACACAGGCCCGTTTCAGACCACTTAGGTCATCCATCAGCCACAAAGGCCGATTCTGGTAACGATTCCCATACCACAAATCTTTTTCGCAAACACTGGCAAACAAATCTACGCTAGAGGAATCACCTCACATTGCCCGTAACTGGGGGCGCGCTGTTCGAACAGTTCATTGATCTTTGCAAAGATTATACGCTTTACCCACACGACGCGAGCTTACTCTCACACTGATCAGGTGGGGAGGTTCACGACAAAGCCTTTCCAAAGCCTTCCCAGGATAGCACGCTGCCCTATAAATGGGTGCTCACACTCAACCAAGTACCAGGAACTCATTTCCTGTACTCAGGGACGGGGGTATATTGCCCTCTTGGCACCCAACCAGTCCCACATTTATTAGCAACCGAAAACCATCCTGGGAACACTAATTACTCAGCCAGGGGTGTCCTATACCATCCGTGTGGTCGCACTGTGACATGCTCAGTGCAATTCCTCAAGGAATCGGTCCTTATATGCGAATACAAAGTGCCACCACACAGGCGATCACTTTGCACCGCGGAAACTTTCGCAATTAAATTTTGTTTCGCAAACTCACCGACATCTCATGTCGGGTTTTTAAAACCATTTGGAATCCCAAATTTTCCCAGATCGACAAACAATTGTGTTGTGAGTGGAACCATCGGAGTCCATGCTCAGAGAGCACGGTCACCGAGGTACCACGAGGTGGAGCGACAAGGAATGGGGTACCAAAGACCTACAGGTTTTATGCAACTACCGGGCAGGTCCGTCGGTTCGACACGCAAACCGAGGCCAATCAATTTAACGTGCACACTAGTCATGCAATTTTGCAAACAAAACATTTTAAATTTAGGAGCAATATGGTCAAGGAGTGACTTGCCTTAGACTTCGTCTTCAACCTTCACGAAGATCCGACGTCCGACGAATTTCCGAAGCGTCGACTACGCGCGAATCGAGAGAAAAAACACACAAAACCCTAGGAATAATATACTATTATTAATAACTAATAGTGCCATGAGGTAGATCTCATTTTTAGAAAAATTTAGAGACTTAAACGGGCTCAATCGAAGTTACGGTTTGGAAGATATAGATTTTAGAAGTTTTGAGGATTTTCTGGAAAAGAAAAGGATTTAATTGGTCTTTTGGAAAAGAATTATTTTTGGAACAGGAATTAATTTGGGGAATAGTAGCTGACAGGTGGGGTCCATTGGTCAGTGGTAGAGGAGAGAGGTCTTTGAGGGTGGCCCACATGGCATTGGGACAGGAGAGAGATAAAGAAGTAATGGCCCACATGTCATAGGAGGGAGGATTAGGAGTAGGTCCACATGTAAGAGAGAGATTTGAATAGAGGGGCCCACATGTCAATGTGATAGAAGTTAATGGTGTGAGTACTGTGTACTGGGGTCCACATGTCATGTTTACCCAGGGGCCCACGGGTCAGAGGGCTGGGCCCACATGCAGACACACAGAGAGAGAGAGGAGAGGTGCCGGATGGCTACAGGAGACGGCCGGCAGAGATCGACGGCCGACGGCGTCGGTCGCCGGTGAACGGCAGCGAGGGAGGACGAGCGCCAACTGGATTGGATGCGGAGGAGATGGCGAGATGATGGACGGCTCGGATTAGACGGATGGGTGGCAGAAGATGTCGATGACGGTGGTCCAGTGCAGCGGCGGCGCGAGGGAGAAGATCATCGCCGCGACCATTTAAACAGAGGGTTGGCTCGGGTTTGGATGGTGGGTGCGGTATTATGCGAGGAAGCTGGGGAGGAATTAATTTGTGTTTTACCTTTGGCTACGGCGAGAACCGAAGCAGCAGCCGATGGGGACGGCGGAGGAAGGATTTGGGGGGTTTTCGATTTAGTGGCTAATCACGGCGGTGAGGCGGGTGCTTCGGGGTGCTCAGGGACTCGGTGGTGGCGGCGGTTTGGTCAGCGGCGCCTTGGAACGGCGGTGGAAGCTTGGTCAGAAAGCGGCGGAGGGATGCTCCTGGTGGTGAGCTAGCTTGGGTGTTCGGCTTGGCAACCGGAATGGCGGAGGGGGTGCTCCTATTTATAGAGGAGCTCGGGAGCTATCGGTCAGCGGATAAAGGTGATGGGAGCACGGGATAAGCTCGAACTCAGCCGTCGAGGCGCATCAATGGCGCGGCGCTGTGCTTGCGTCACTCGCGCGGCTGAGGGAAGAAATGGAGCGAGGAAAAGATGGGGAAGTGATGGGACAGTGTGCCTGTGCGTGGATGATGTTATTGAGTGACCAGCGGTGAGGAAAAAGAGGGCGGCGGCGCCAGTCTTTTGCCCCGGAGCTTGCAGCTGCGACGGCGGAGCGTGTCTCACGCCAGGCGGCGGGGCGGCGGGGTTGATGATGGTGTCTGTGTGTTTTTATGGTGACGACCGTGCGGTATGGCTTGCACAGGGAGGAACAGGGAGAGGATTCGAGAGAGATCAAGAGAAGAGAGAGAGAGACCGAGGAGCGAGGAAGGAGATGGGGGAGGAAAACGACGACGGCCGACTATCCGCGGGGGCCCGCGTGTCAGCGACCGGTCGGGGTAATGAAGGGGGCCTGCTTGCCAGCGGCAGGGCGCGGGTGCAGCTGAGCGTGGCGAGTGGCAGGGCGCGGGGCTCGGGACGGCACGATGGGACAAAGCAGCGGCGAGCGCAGTGACCGTGCCAGCCGGGGAGGAGGAAGCAGGAAATGGTCGCGGATAGGTGATGGGCGGGACCAGGAAGCTTTTGGGACGGAGCTGAGAAGGTTCCAGAGATGAGAGAGAAAAGAGAGGGGCGCGAGGAGGAAGAAGATGACGAGGAGCACGGCGACTGCCAGGCGGGCCCGATGCGGTGCTGGTGTCACGCGCGCGGGCGAGGGCGCGGGTGCGAGCGAGCGAGGGCGCGAGCGCGGGGCGAGGGCGCGAGAACGAGGGAGGGCGCGGGCGCGAGTGAGCGAGGTGCCTGGCTGGTGGGTCCCGGCGGCCGCCGGGGGTGGCTTTGGCTGCTGCGACAGAGGCTGAGTGGGCCGGAGAGAGGGAAGGGAAGGCCCAAAGGAACAGGAAGCTTTGACATTTTTCTAGAGATTGATTTGAGGGATTTGTAGGGAATTTGAAAGGATATTTTATTTTGGGATTGGATGCTTGGCTCATAAATATTTTCAGGAATTAATCAAGAGGCTTTGAAGAGAGACTCTGATACATATACATATAGATATGTATATATATTTTAAGAAGGATTCGGAGGGAGGGTTTCAAAAGAGGGTTCGGACTCGAATTAAATTTTTAATTCGAGACTATGACTCAGGGAAATTTGTGGGGACTTTTGAGAGGTGTTTCTGAGATGGGATTTGGGTGTATATACATATATATGGATATTTGGATATATTTGGTAAAAAAAAAGAAGGAGACTCAAAAGGGGACTGGATTTGGATTTAATACTGGAACTTGATTCTCAGGGATTACTTTGGAATTTTGTAATGGAATAGAATTGGAGTACCTCGAGGGAATATTAGAACTTGGATTTAATTCTTGGGATTTGAGGCAAATTTTGGGAAGAGAGTTCCCGAGGGAATTTAGGGTTTTTCTGAGAGGGACAAAATCAGGGGATTTCACTGAGAGGCTGCAAAGATGACTTTCGAAGAGTTTTATCGGAGGGCTTCGAATTGCCAAAATTCGAACCCGAGTACAAAGAATTTTTGTGAGGTATGAAATAAGAGTATTTTGATCAAAGTCCTCAGAAGGGATTCGAAGGGGATTTTGATTTGGAATTTTTCAGAAGAAGTTTGAGAGAGACAATCGAATTGCAAAATTCGAGTCTCGGGTTTTAGGAGAGAGTGTGGGACTGAGGCTTTAGGGTTTCAAGGGAGGCTTAGACTGAGATCTATGGCACTTAGTCCTTAAGCACACATACAAAGCCAAAAATTTTGAAATTAGGGTTTTTACCAAAATAGTTTTTAACAGCCCGGAAATCGGGGCGTCACACCAAACCTAGACACGGGCCGAGGCCCCCATTCCAGATTCATTTCCGGCGCAAATTCCTGGCCCGGGGGCTGGCAGCGCTCCTGGCCCCGGGATTGTGCTCGCGGAGCCACACCACCCTTTTCAACATCCAGATACGTAATCTTATCTGACTTTAAACATTGCTCAAATTCTATTCTTTCCCCGTTTGTATGGCTACGTGTTTCGTTCTCCTTGGCCCCGGGGGCAAAGCGGAATTTGCCGGAGCCTGGCGCGAGAGCCGCCGGATTAGCGCTGCCCCGGTTGCTGAAGCCTGATGGCCGTGTCGTGGACTGCGCCCCGGGCACTGTCGATGCCCTGGGATCTCGGGCATAACCCCCTACCGGGCCAGCCTAGATTCCCGGGGCGGGTAGCGGTGCCCGGCCTGGCCAGCTCCAACCCGACCACCGCCGAAGCACCGGGTGCTTCGCTGTCTGGCGACCCCCGCGCACGGTGAAGGTCGGTTCCCAAGGGGCTCCCGGCGAGTCAAAAGGCACGAGCGTAGCACTTCAGCCATACCTAACCCGCGCGGGGCATTTTTCGCATTGTCTGTCTCTTCTAGCAGCCTTTTCCCGCGGCCTCGCTGTGCTCCCAGGGCCAGTAGCGCTCGGGGGCATGGAGGGCCCCCGGGCCCGGAAGACGGCGCGCTTAGTTGCTCGCGGTCCCGGGGACCGAGTTCCCGGGGCGGGCAACTATGACGCTCGCTGCCCTCGGGGACCGAGTTCCCGGGGCAGGCATCTACCCCAGGCCCCGGAAAGGGGACTTGGGCGCTACGGCCGTTCACGGCTGCTGGCGCTCGGAGTCGGATGGCGCCTGGCACTCGGCGTTCCCGAGCCCCAGGATATCAAAAAAAACACAAAAAACAAAAAACAAGAAACAATCTCAGCAGACACTCGTCGGTGTCGGGGAGCCGCTTGACGCTGCCCGCGTCGCGGCCCCGCGCGCCTCCGGGAGGCCACGGCCTCCCGCTCCATCTCTGCTGTCTTCCCGGGTCTTCCCGGGCCCGGGCCTCGCCCCCCGGTCCTGGGAGCCACCTCCTCGGTCCCGGGGCATGTCCCCGGGAACATTACTGGGACTTCCCGTGCCCGGGCCTCGCCCCCGGTCCGGGACCCATAGCTCCAGCCCCGGGTCGCGTCCCCGGGGCACATTACTGGGGCATTCCTAGGCCTGGGGTGCACTCCCCGGGCCCGGGGCCCACAGCTTCGTCCCAGAGGAACTCGGCGCCTTGTGCGCGCGGAGGGCTTGACGAGCTCTCTGCCCCGGGCCCGAGCTTGACTCGAGCAGACCAACTGTTCCAACCACCCACATTAATGGCGAGGCGACGGGGCGCGTCGCCCCTGTCGCCCGCTCTGCCACGTGTGGACTCTCATGACGGCCCCCCGTAGGCTGGCTCCCTGTGAAGTCAGAAAACTTTGGCTAAGAGGGCTTTAGTTTTCCACACTGGCAGCGATGGTGTGCGCTGTCACACCTCCACAACCAAGCCGCCCGCAGCAGCCGAGCGATATGACGACAAGACGTCCCGAGCTGACTCCGGCGTGGCTCAGCAGGCAGCCGCGTGCGTGCGACAAGACATATCATACCTAGAAAAGCTTTCTCCTCACATGTGAGCTAGGCGCTGTGGACTCCCCTTGGACTATGAAAGGGGGATCCATGCCAACCAGAAAGAGGACCCCCGGTTCCAGAGGCTGGCTCTCTCGCGCTCCCTCTCGCTCGCTCCGGCTCGGTCTCTCTTTTCCCGGAGGGAGGCTTCTGGAGGGTTGAGCTTCGAGAGAGATGGAGTTCGTCCCCAAGTTAGAGCTAGCTTCTTGAGCACCCCGTAAGAACATCTTGTAAGAGCAAACCACATTCATCTCCCACATAGCAAAACACACACAGGAGTAGGGTATTACGCCTCCGCGCGGTCCGAACCTGTCTACTTCTCCTGCCTCCCTTGCGTGCCATCTCAGCCCGGGCCCTCGGCGCCTGAGCATCGATCATCTCCCAGACGCCGCTGCCATCCTGTGAACAACTCCCCTGGCCGAATCTCAAAGGGGGGTTCCCAGACTCCCCGCGGTTGGAGTTCCCTCCTCCAACAGTATGGTTGGTGACTAATATACTCTTTCTTTTACTCTTATAAAGTCCTCTTAGAATGTTCAGCTGATGAACATCTCGATTTGAATTGAATAAAGAAACAATTTAAATATATTGTTTTTTATACTAGTCCACTTATATACCAATATTTATCGAGATAAGATATACTTTTGGAGCCATATTAGTTAATAAAATAGTCAAACCTTATACTATAAATTTCATATCTTACACTTTAAATTCCATATATTTATACCATAATTTTTAAATCTAACAATGTATTATTTTCAGTGCTCAATGTATAGGAGAACTAGGAAAAAATAGTTTGATTGCCTGTTAATTGATTTGACAAAAAAATAGTAGTTTAAATTAACATATAAGTAAAAAGTATAAAATAAATTAATAAAAAAGAGAATCAGAGGAGGTCCCAATATCTCGTGTTCCTAATATATCCAGCCTATTTGTGGCCAAGAAAAAGAAGAAGAGAAAATATGGTTGTGCCTAGAGTATATATTTCACCGTCGCGTCCCCTCGGCGTCGAGTCCCGTCTCGTCTCGCCCGCCGCCTGCGCCGATCTCCCGCGAGAAGGAGCAGGGGCGCCGTCGTCCTGCTGTTTCCGCTGCATCCTCACCGGTGAGCATCCATCCATCCGTTACGCAGCCGCATCCTCTTTCTCATCTCTCCCTATCCACGCACTTTTTTCTGGGATTTGCATTAACCCTAGGCTCTCTTCTAGATCTGGACCTTTTTCTCTTAATTTTGCGTTAACCTTAACAGTTTTTTTTGTTCCCAAAAAGTTTGGGGTTCAACTGAACCCCATGTCCACGTTAGATCCGCCCCTGTTCACGAGGGCTCCCTCCCTTCGTGACGATTGCCCATGCCGATTTTACTTGTCGGTGCCAATTTCAATCAATTGTTCCTCCTAATCTCTTGTGCGATGGTTGTCTTCTCTGTGATGATTTTATTTTATTTTATTTTATTTTATTAGTGAACAAAAAGAGAGTAATTGCCGTGGGTGGTGGTCACTGCACTGCACAGTTGGATGCAAATTGCAAATCTGTAACATGATTGAATTTTCTCAAATGATCAGTCAGTCTATTAGTAGTAATAGTAGTGGTTGTGTTGTGTATGCATTAATAATACCTAATCAGTGGAGTGGAGTGTCATTATACTAGATTTATTACCCATTTTCATTGCTAGTATATACTGTAGTGAGTTGTTTTCAAGTTCCTTTGCAATTATTTAATGACAAATTCCTTCCACAGACCAGACCACCTTCACTGGAGGCGTATTGGCCAAATCAATGATGGGATCCCAACAAGATTATTGGGCGTTGCTGTGGGAGCCGTGGACGCCACCAGCGTTGGAGGACCTGCTCCCACAACTCTCCCTAGAGGAGCAGCTACGATTGCAGAACCACTTGCGCGAGCACCATCGTGCCCGCAAGTGGCTCAACAAGGATTCTCCATTTTCTTCTCAGCGCTCAGAAGGGTACGTCTGTCCCACCCGCCTCAAACAATCCCCCCTCCCCCTCTCACCTCTCAAGTGCGCCGGCGGCTCTAGTGTTAAATGAGTAGGTTTACCCCCAAATTGAATTCAAGTCAGGGTACTAGTATTTCACTACAGATTTAATGCTAGTACAAGGGCACCAGTCCCAGATCCCTGGCTGCTATAGAGGTTTTGACAATTGGAAATGCTTGTCATCAATTGGAAAACCCGGAAAGGAACTTGCTGCAGACAATTGGGAACACTTACCGGTTCCTACATTAAAATTGTTAGTTGAAACTAGTACAAGCATCAGATACTTTTTAAGTGCAGTGTATCAAAAGTTCAGAACATGAACCGAGTTATACAAGTCCAACTGAACTTACAATTGAAATTATATTCAATTACCTGGTGCATGTGCGTGTGCTGTTAAGAAATTGGGAATAACACAAACTTTGCTGCGCCGTGTTCCTTGCTGTGGAGCACTAGGAATCAGCCCTGTAAAATCTGGAAGCAACAAAGTCGCAGATCACTGCTAAACCTAGAAGAAAGCAGTAATTAACTTAAAGATCTTATGCTATAGTGTGTTGAAGGCTGCAATTAAGTTTGATTACACAATGTCCACTTTCACATAGCATAGGTAGATCTATTTACAGTCAATGAAAGGTTTCCTTTGAGAGTCGCAACCTAAACAAAGTGCCATCCCGTTTTGATGAAGTAGTGCCCCTTCAGTTTCAAATGAAGAACTGCTATCTCTTCAGCATGGAAATTGTTCATACTAACTCTGCTTTGTTGGCCGGTGTCTATGTTGTAACGTCAGCTTGTGAGTCTCTGACAACTGCAGTTAGTGAAACCGATGGCAGTCTTAGACATGGGCCTTATGTTTTTTTTTTCCATGCACCAATTGAACAAATAACTAATCAATCAAATTTCTCCAATTGCATTGGATGCAGGCAGCGTGACTTCTTCATCATTGGCCATGTCCGCTACGCTCTCCACCATTACAATGCCAAACACCCAGTACGTCCAGTTCACTTCATTCGAGTTGGAATTCAATTAGTCCTTATCGATTTCATCACAATTAGTTCCTGCCCTGAGCTGCATGACATGGCATATATAATCGATCTCTGGCTGCAGGGTGAAGAGTTTGATGCTGTGAAGCCTCTGATGGAAGCCACAGTGAGTTTCAGGGGCCAGGCGTGGTACCACGTCAACTTCTGGGCTCGCTGCCGCAAGAGCAAAAAGATCAAACGCTTCTTTGCTGAGGTGCACTACAAGCCACCCAGCACCAGCAGCTCCATCTGCTCGGACCTGCCACTTCCAGTCCCAGGAGCTGAGAAGCCACCCAGCAGAAGCAGCAGCAGCTCCATCTGCTCGGACCTGCCACTTCCAGTCCCAGGAGCTGAGAAGCCACCCAGCAGCAGCAGCAGCAGCTCCGTCTGCTCAGACCTGCCAAGGCTGCCATTTCCAATCCCAATTCCCATTGTTGAAGCATGCACCATCATCGGTATGTATCTATGTATATGAATTTCTTTCTTTCCTGTTAGCTAGTCGGTATGATAAATATGATTGATTTAACACATGCAATGCATGCATGAGTTGCAGAAGAGCCTCTTGGGCGGTACAGGAAGAGCTGCGCATTCTGTCGTGGTTACTTAGACATTTTGCACCCCATGGGTCGTAAGTTTGTTTGTGGAAACGACAAGTATCGGATGGAACAACGACTTGGGCCGGGCAGCTCTATAGTGCGTGAGATGCCATTCACTTGCCGGCCGGGCCTGGCATCTCCCAACGTTCATGCGGAGGAAGAAGACTGGAGGAAATTCTGACCTGGCCCCTTGGACGCTCAACTGCTCAAGAGGAAGAAGAAGAGAGGAGGGAATTCGGAACTGGCCTCTTGGATGTCCTTCGGCAGAAATTGAATTTTTGTGTTAAACATTGGCAGTCCTCAAGCTTATTAAATAACCTTGCGCAGAACATGATTGTAGTATGATATGTTTTATATGTTGATGCCCATTATTCCATAACTCTTGAGATTCAGAATATTGTTTGGCTGAGGTTGGTGGATATTTGTGCATGTGATGTTGAGAGAGACCGCATGTTTCTGTGATGCGATCATGTGGTGATATATGCTTCGTGGCGGATTCAGAAAGGAACTGAATTCAACTTTGTTTAATTCACCTCAATGTGTTGTTGATGTGCACTACAAGTGTATGTATGTGTGCTGATGGTTATGGTCGTCGTCGTCATGGTGCGTGCCCGTGCACAGCCACAGGTGGGTTTTCAGGTTGAGCTGATTGTGCTCCGAGATTTCCATCCAATCTGCCTGCCTGCCTGCCTGCAGTCTGCGTACGCTCTGGGCAAAGATAAAGCTTATGATTGGAAGACAAGTAGCCCATTTGCCGAACTTGGGCTACATAGACATGGCCCCTTTCTCATAAGCAAAGGGAGAGCAGAGGCAGAGGCAGGCAGGCATGGAGGGACGGAATTCCCTGGGGAGATTGGGTCAATCCCCTATAATCCCAATCCCTTGTAATCCCCTGATGACTTCTTTTGTTTGTTTGGATCAAGGACGGATTGAAGGGGATAACTCAACTAAAATTCAGGATATAACAATTAGTCAAAAGATTGATATTTCATCGGAAATATTCACAATACTGTCTAAAAAAAATCAAAATCTCCAGAAGAAAAAACAAAAACAAATATATCCAGAAACAGACTATAAAATGTCGAAAATTCTGGAGAATCGGCTACTAGTAATTTTGAATCTTGTCTACAAAATTCATATTACTTGGAAAATCCAAACAATCATGATAAGCCATTTTATAATTCTCTACTTTTAACCACTACTCAACAACATTACAATGAAGGAAAGCTTAGGTTGCAATGGCTTTCATCACCGGGAGAAGGTTGATCAGATCATCGAGTAAATGGAGCACCTTGCTTCAGCTGGGAGCACCTGATGGAATACCATTTCTACTGGTGGATAATCCGTTTGTGAATTAATGAATATGTAAAAAACTGTAGCTTTAGAATGCCTTAGAGGCTTACGTGTTCTTTATAGATTTCTACCCTTTGTCCCTTTTGTTACACACAGGTCTTAAACAAATTCCTATCTCAATGTTATCTGTTGACTTCTGTGTTCAAGTTTCTGGAGATAAGAGTAGAACGCATAAATTTTTAAATAACATAACACCTGACTATAGTTCATGATCTGATTCACAGCTTGATTTTAACTCATTGCTTGTGGCATATATCGTCAGTTCAAGATATTATCTGATTAACTATCAGATAAACCGTTGCACGGTCTTGGGTTATAATTGTATGAACAAGAGGGAAATATTCTCATTTACAATTCCAGTCACACATACAAAAGCAAATCCTGGTAAACAAATTAATTATGATGTCCAGAAAGAGAAGCTGCGGTCCACTGACCCTTTGCAAGTCAAGAAGGTATTAGTCCTATGTTTCAAATTACAAAAGCATCTAAATTTGACAGTACTATTTAGAAGCACTCATTTTTTCTCTTTCTTTGGAGTGATCTTCCTTGCAGCTATACTAGGCCTTGGGGGGGTTGCATCTGACTTGATCCTTCTCCACCAGTAATCGTCAATGCCAATTGCCTTAAATAAATTGAGTGTTAGTAAAATTTAATACATGATCAACAATACCATTTAGCTAGAAAAATCGTACCTTCTCGTGACAGGCCCGGGACTAGCATTGGTGGAATCATTTGTCGCTACTTTTTATCTCTTGGGTGTGCTAGCACCCGCTTCAGCACTAGTTGAACCTAGTAGTCTTCCTTGTTTAGCCCGGCTCTTCCTAGAAATATAATAAAAGTAAATTAATTTTTCGCAGGTAATGGGCAGACAAGTCATATATACTCTCAAGTGGCCCAATTCTCTAGCCATTGCATTAAGCTGACGAACTACAATAAACATAACTACCATCATCAAGCTTAGCTCTATACTAACCAAAGTGAACACACACCCTAAACGCTGCATCGGGATCAATCCTATCGTATAGGAACAACAAAATTGAGAGAATAATCCATTAGTTTGCGCGTTAAATCTTTTCTGACTAACTTATTGCTCCTTTTGAAGTTACAAACATCGAAAACATAATACTATGCCCTAACACATTAGGGCCTCAGCCTCATCTAGGCTGAGAAACTGCAGCTAAGAGTCTAACATGAGCTACTCAGATTACTCATTACATGATCTGACACATCGGGAGTGTGCTAGGAGACCACTTGATGTTGCTCAGGTTAGCAGCGCATGCAGGGGCTCCATTACAAGAACAAATAGAAGAGGCGCGAGGGGGTCTCCTTGCCTCAACCCCCTAGCCGGTTTGAAGGGCTGACAATCTGACCCGTTCATGCCGATCGTTGTCTCGGCTGTAAGCAGCAAAGCCATCACCCATCTTCTCCATCGTGTGGCGTGTGGACATGGCCAAGAGTATGATTATGGAAGGCTTATCCGACTGTCTAGATGAGAGGTAGGCCGAACCATGGTGTTAGAGATTGAGTAGAACTCGAAGACGTGCCTCTCAAGTCACGGGATAAAGTCTCATACAAACATCCTTATGTATTTTACTCTAAATAGAATAGGGTACCAAGTCATACTTGACTAGGTTACCGAACAGGTAACCCTGTCCCTCAACCTATGTGGGTGTTGGCGCAAAAACGTGTCACGCCACACACGTGAGCACCTTGTGTGCAACCCGTAACGGCATCTGGAGATGCGCCGTCACAGAGCTAGATGCCGCCGAACGATCACTCGGGGGGGACCCCGTCAGAATGTACGCACGCTGGTTTGTCCTAGGCTCTGCAGGTCACCTAGGACGTCCTCAAACACCGTAGAGAGGAGAGATGACGAGCAATTGAGGAATTGAAGGAGAAAAGACGTGGGATACAGGTAGTAAGAAGGAGGGAGATGTAGAATATAGAGGGTAAAGATTGTAGATTAATTTTGACGATTGATTGGTTGATTTTTTTGGTTATTCAATCGGCCTTGGCCCCCTATATTAATATGAGGGGTGGTCTTGCGTCTACAAGGCCTTCTCCACGTCCTATTAGGCTTAAAAATCAATTAGGACTCTAAAAACCCCGGCCTCAAACAAGGAAACACGAGAAGGAGTCTAACCAGAATCGGACTCGGGGCTGACAGTCTGACCTCCCAGACGCCTATGGTCAGACCGCGGTTCACTTTCCGGTCTGACCGGCCACACAGTGGCGGTCAGACCGGCCTCCATGGGAAAGCTACAGTCTTTTCCAAATTTGGCTTGAACTTGCTATAAATCCAAACTAGTGTCAAATTTGGGTGTTAACACATGCCCCCTGCCTTTTTGGCAAATCTGTGAGCCGAAAAGTACTAAGCACAGGGTCAACTAAGGACAATATTCAACAATACCAGCCATGAACGCCTCTGAGGCTATATGTTTAGTGGTGATGAAATAATTTTACTTGGAAAGGCCACCTCTTGTTCAGATATTGTTGCGTTTTTCTTTAACTTCCACTCTTGTTTTACCACTTTTTTGCGTTGATTCTTTTGTGACCGATTCTTTCACCTCAACCGGCTATAAGATGAGCACGATTGATTATTCAAAATCAGTCATTGAGGTAATGCCCATAATGGATAATAACATTACATATAAGTAGGCATCATCCACGTACCATTGAAACCCCATGGCCCATGCTAAGGGTAAAACCATGAAGAGGAAGAAGGATATTGCCGAAGATCCGCCCCTATTCGTCTCCCACCTTGCTTAGCCGGTGATCTTGTTCTCTTTGGTCGCTTGTCATCTTTTGGAACCTTTGACTTGTTGTCTTGCCCCCCGAGCATTGAAATCTTCAATGTGATCTCCTCCTTGCCGTCGGGGTTCTTCTTCTCTTGCAACTCCATAGTGTGCATAGGCAAAGGGAGCTCATCTACTTGCATTTTCATAAATATCAACCGTACTTCATTAATGGCCAATTGAATTTGTCTACAAAATACATTGCAATCATTAGTGGCATGAGAATAAGAATTGTTCCACTTACAATATGCCCATCGCTTTAATTTCTCAGGTGGCAGTATGATATGGCCTTATGACAATTTGAATTGTTTGTTTTCTAATAAATAGTCAAATATCCTATCGCATTTGGCTATATCAAACATGAATTTTACTTCCTCATGCCGATTCTTATGACCAACTGGCTTAAGGGCGGAGCAAACGAATGGTTTAGACTTAGAAGACCAAACCTATTCGGCTGTATACACATCACTTGTCTTATCATCCGAAGATTCAATCTCATGATCAACTATATTAACATGGGGACGATCAGACTTAACTTTTTGTGAGATCTTGGCTTCTTTAGCTCGGCTTTCTTGAGCCAGTGCTTTTTGAAGTAATTGGCTTACATCTAAGAAACTATGACCATCTAGTTTTTCTTTCAAGTATTCAAGCAAACCAGAGTAAGCCAAATCAGCCAAATCTTTATCAGAAAGAGTCAAACTAAAACACCGGTTTCTTATGTCTCTAAATCTTCTAGTATATTCAGAAACAGACTCATTATACTTTTGTTTAACTGATGTCAAGTGTAACAAATTTCATTCGGTCTCACTAGTAAAGAAGTAATCATGAAATTTTTGTTCTAATTGAGACCAATCATAAATAGAATTTGGTGCAAGTGCTATAAACCAAGTAAACGCGGCACCAGATAACAACAATGGAAAAAGCCTAAGTTTTAAAAATGTTACTAGCACTATGTCACCCTAATATTAGCCACACCAAATTATACCTGTCAAAAAGAGAAAAAAAGAAAAGAAAAAAAATAAATTAAAAGGCCAGAGGAAATAATTATATGTGTCAAATGCAAATTAATAAATTATTGTGGCCGGGAATATTTTTCTTATGTTCTCCTTGCCAAAATATATTAACTGGATTTTTAATGGAATTTTCAGAGCACTAGAACTATTTTTAATAAATAAAAAACACATATCGAATTAAATTTGCTCTGGAAATTATTTTCCTTTTCTTTTCTCTCTCTTTTTCCTTTTCTTCCTCTCGCTGGGCCGCTGGCCCATCACTGTGCCGCCTCCGCGCGCGTCTGCCTCCCCGCGGGCCCCAGCTGTCGGCCTCCTCCCGCCCGCTCTCTCTCCGCGCTGCGGGCCCCGGCCGTCAGACCGCCTCCCCACCTGCACCCGCTGACAGGCCGGGCCCGCCTGTCAGCTCCGTCTTCCTCCTCCGTCCGAATCGGGCGGAGGGGAAAAATCCCCTCCGCCGTTCGATCGGCGCCCGCGCCCACCTCCTCCCGCGCCCGCCACTAGTTCAAACAAGCGCGGATCGAGTCCGTGCCCATTCCCCCACGTTCCCCGGCGTTCTCACCCACTCCCGCACAGGAATCGCGCGCACGAAGCCGACGCCGCCGCCCTCAATCCAAAGCACGATTGGAGCTGTTCGGCCTTGATCTCACTCGCCCGCGTGCATAAAAAGCTTCCACGCCTCCTCCTCCGTCTTTTCCCCAGCGTATCGAGCCTCCTCGTGCCCTCAAACACCCCCGCCACCGCGCACCCAAGCTTCTGCCACCTCTCACCAACTCCGGCCGTCGCACGCTGCCGTTCTAGACGTCGCCAAGCCGCACCGCCACTGCCGTCATCTCCGCCGTACCGAGGAGCCCGTCGGCCGCCAATCCGTGGAGGCCAAAGCCCGCCGGAACGCGCCGCCCTCACACACAGTGAGCTCCGGTCCTCTGCCTCCTCTCTAGCCGGCCATTTCCGCCACGCCGCGCCTCCTTTTTGCGCCCTAACCGTCCTCTCGTGTTCCCTTTCTCCTAGAGCACTTCGGCCGCCGCTCCCTGCTCTCCCGTGGCCGTCGGAGCACCGTTGCCGACGTCATCCCGAAACCGCCACCGCTTCCTCATCGCCGTCGTCGTCCTCGCGCCGTTGCTCGCCGCCGCAAGCCGTCAGTGAGAATCCCCGCAGCATCCCCGTCCCTTTTCGCCCTTCCGCGTGCCCGCCGCCGCGGCGATGGTCGCCGCTGGTGACCATTGGGTCGTGTGCGCGCCGCCGCCTCCCACTCGGGACGGCCGGCTTTGGCCACCGTTCCCTAGGGCCGTCCGATCTGCCGGGTGGCAGATCGGGGCCGTCCGCGTGGCCGCCGTGTTGGCGCCACGTGTGTGCCTCGTGGCATACTTGTTTCCGGCCGCGGTGGACTCGGTCCACCGTGCGCCATCCTCCTATGCGCCGCTGACCGATGGGGCCCACCTGTCGGCGCCGGCTTTCCGGTCCAGTGACGCATTAAATCTAATAATTGCGCAATAAATCATTTAGTAATTAGTTTTACATTAGAAAACACAGTAAAACTTTAATAATTCATATCTAATTCATTCGAACTCCGATTAAGCCCATTCAAATTTCATTAAATCCAGAAAAATGCCAAGAATGCATTAAAAATACTTTCAGCCCATGTTTGATTGCCCACATGTACTGTTTTTAATTGTTTATGCATTGTTTGTTATAGAATCCGACGTCGGTGACCCTCCTGTGTATTTCGAGGTCGTAGGAGAGTACGTCGTGCCGGAGCAAGGCAAGTCGCACTATTATCTTGATCAATTGGTACCCGTTTTTCGCTAAATTGCTTTGTTTACTCAAATAAACTGCATTATTTCTATATTTCATGTGGATGGGTTATAACCTATACAATGATAGGACTTTGCCTTAGTTTTAAACTTGAATCCTTGTCACCTGGGCAATAATATGACTAGGTTACTATTCTTAGGGTGCTTAGCCATGCTTAGCAACATAGCACATGGGAATTAAATATTTTTTTATATGATTCGACTCAATGTCGAAAAAATGGAACTTTGGATAGGTTGATGTTAAATTACTAAAATTGGACTTAAATGGTGGGCTGTGTGTGTATGGTTTTGCTTGTCACACCATGGCAATTAAGGACCGGTTCGCGGGAACCACTTGGGCAACTACTCGTACTTTCCACAAGCCAGCGTGGGCAACGACTGGGCTTGCAGCGTCTCTTCTCCCTCTCCTAGGCACCAAAGAAGAGGGTGGGTGTGATGGAGTTGGGCCGGCCCGGGGTAGGGTTGATCGACTGCCGGATTCACCGTGGCGTAAGGGGGGTAGCCTAGCCGATATGGCGTGCCCTGTCGGTAGGTGCAACCTTAGCATGGTGTGGATGGTTAGGGAGAGGTTTTATGAACAGTCCTATCACAGCCTCTCAGAGGGCATCGTGGTGATGCACTGGCTCACGGGAACGTGTGTGGGGCTGTGTCTTGTGGGTAAAGTTGTCCACCTCTGATCAGAGTAAATCTATTCGAATAGCCGCGCCCGCGGTTATAAGCACATTAGTCAAGACTCACCGTGATTAGTCTCACCTTTAGATAATTAATCTGGCTTTATGAAACTGGTGTGGTGGAAGGTGTGGAGTCTGGTCATCGTGGTTGAGTTGATCGGGGGTGGCCGGTTAGCGTGGTGTAACGCTAGTTGGTGGAGACGGGTGAGCGTGGTGTAACTCTCATTAGTGACGCCTAGTGAACGTGGTGTAGCGTTCATCAGCGCGGCCTGGTCAACGTGGTGTAACGTTGATCAGGGGAGGCTGGCCAGCGTGGTGCAACGCTGATCAGTAGAGTCTGGTTAACGTGGTGTAACGTTAATCAGTGGAGTTCGGTTAGCGTGGTGTAACATTAACCGGAGGAGTCTGGTGAACGTGGTGTAGCGTTCATCAGTGGAGACTGGTTGACGTGGTGTAACGTCAGCCAGTTGGGAATGGTTGGGCCTGGTTAACGTGGTGTAACATTAATCGGTGGAGAATTAATATTGCTAAATTAATCAATCTTTTTATTGTTTGCGAACTACTACTGTTTGCAAGTGCTCTTACGTAAATCAAACCCTAGCCTATCTTTGTTTCCCGTGCATATGCATAATTGTGGGTGTGATTTGTTGAGTACTGTGGGTGGTACTCAGCCTTGCTCCTTTTCCCCCTCTCAGTGTTGGAGAACGCATCTGACGAGGATCGTCCCGTGGAATAGGCTGGCTCCGCCGTCAAGGTGCTTGTGGGATGGAAGCTGCCGCTGGACCCGCTGTCTATAGACTTTGTTTTACCTTTTCCGCTACATTTTTGTAATATAATTTTTACTCTATTTGTAAGACACTCTGTATGGCAACTTGGATTTGTGTACCCTGGATTTCCTGGGCAGGGATTTAATACATATGAATGTTCAGAATTTCGATGGCGAATTTCTGGGCGTTACACACTAGCTTCTCCACATTGCACGATAAATTGGCCGATATGCTCTAAAGTAGACCAGCCATCTTCTCTAGTGAATTTGACAAAATCAGACACTCTAAACACTTGAGGATATGGAACATTATCATCGAAATTAGGATATGTTTTCTAATATGTGTGCTTTTTAACCCTAGTATCTATATCGAAAGTGTTCTTGAACACTTTGGTAATCTTATCTTCATGACTTTTGGGTTGTGGTGGTGTACCATTGACTAATGGATTCGACAAGATTACATGTTGACTAGCCGAATTTTGAGATGCTATACTAGGTGGAATAGGGGCAACAGCGGTATAAGGCATTAAAGCTTGTCCTGGAACATAGCCGCTGACCATAGGATAACTAGGAACAGCTGTTGCAAGAGGCGATCCCAATAAATTCATCAAGGGCGGTCAGACCGGCGATGCCCCCCGATCGGACCGGTCGTTGTCTTCGATTTGACCGGCAACATAGCGCCGGTCTAACCGGCCGAAAACTCCGGTCGGACCGGCGGTGTTGTATCGGTCTGACCAGCATACAGTGCCGCAGTATTGAGTGGAACATAGGTATTTTTCATTGGCCAATCTTGTTGTATAGGTACTTTTGGTATATTAAAATCCGATGGAATACCATACATAGGATCACTATTATATGAAGTAGATGCACCACCTAACAATCGGCTATTAAGCCGATTGTCCATCTCATTCATGCGATCATCTAAGGTTTTCTCAAAGGTAGTACTAAAAGATGAACCGATTATTTAGGCTAGCAACAACAACACTATCTACTATTTGAACAATTTCAAATGCAAGAACAGGGGTATTGCTAGAATCGGTTGTTACCTTAGATTTGTTGTCGATGGGCAATGTAAATTCCTCTTGCTTGATGACGCCTTGTCTCGTCTTCTGGTAGCCTGAAGCCATCTTTCGCCGTAGATCTTCAATTTTAGCCTCAAATGCCTGGCGATTATCTTCCGGCAACTCTCCATATTCTGCCGCCATAATGTTGTCTTTATCAAGCTCGGTGCGAGAGCCCATGGTAGAGAAGTACAATTTCGGCTATAGCAACCAAAATCGTTCCCCAGCAGAGTCACCAAAAAGTGTGTTGGTGCAAAAACGTGTCATATCACACACGTGAGCACCTTGTGTGAAACCTGTAACGGCACCTGGAGATGCGCCGCCACAGGGGGTAGATGCTGCCGAATGATCACCTAGGAGGGACCCTGTCAGGATGAACGCACGCCGGTTTGTCCTAGGCTAGGCAGGCCAGCTAGGACATCCTCAACCGCAGTAGAGATGAGAGACGACGAGCATTTGGGGAATTGGAGAAGAAAAGACGTGGGATACAGGTAGCAAGAAGGAGAGAGATATAGAATATAGAGGGTAAATATAGTAAATTGATTTTGACGATTGATTGGTTGATTTTTTTTGGTTATTCAATCAGCCTTAGCCCCCTATATTTATACGAGGGATGGTCTTGCGTCTACGGGCCTTCTCCACGTCCTATTAGGCATAGAGATCAGTTATCACGCACAGAAATTCACAACCAGAATTCAGAACATTATGTGTATTAAATCCTTGTCCAAGAAAGCCAAGGAACACAGTTCCAAGTGGCCATACAGAGTGTATCTTAATAACAGAATAAAATTGTCTTACATCAAATGCAGCGGAAAAGGAAAAATAAAACTATAAACAGCTAAGCCGCGCAGAGGCTTCCATTCCATAGGCAGCTTGATAGCAGACCAAGCCTACTCCTCCTGGTGATCCTCGTCGGAGTGGAACTCCATCTCTGAGAGGGAGGAAAGGAGCAAGATTGAGTACCATTCATAGTACTCAACAAGTCACACCCGTAAATATGCACAATGCGCGGGAGACAAGGAAAAACTTTGGGTTCATTTGCATAAAGCAGTTGCAAACAGCAGTAGTTAAGAAATAGATAAACTGGTTGTTTAATTAAGCAATATTAAGTCAACACTGACCAATACTACACCATGTTGATTAGGCCCAAACCATCCATCCTACTTCTACACAATATTTTAAGTCCAATTATTATAGTGGGACTAATCAAGGTGAGTCTTGACCAAACACCCGTGACCGCGGGCACGGCTATTCGAATAGTTTTTAACTCTGGCCAGAGGTGTACAATTGTCCGTGTGCCGGCGTGTCACCATGACACCCCGTGAGAGGCTGTGACAAGACCGTTCACACAACTCCTCCCCAACCATCCACGCCACGACTGTGACGGGAAGTCGGCGCAATCAGGCGCAAAACCGAGGCCAAAGGAGCTAGGGGTAGGGAGGGGATGGCCGGCGAAGGTGCTCACCGTGCGGCAGCCGGGAAGCGGCACAGTCCGATTCGCGGCGGAGTTGGGATGGAGCAGAGCTTGAAGACGCGTTCCAGTCCGAGCGGCCGACGGAGCTCGCGGTTCGTCCAGTGGCGGTCGGCGGCGTTTCCTTGAGTCCTGGAGGTTGTCTCCCTTGCGGCGGCGGAGGCTAGATTCGGGTTATCTGGGTGCGGTGTTAAGCAAGGAAGGGATAGGAGGGAGGAATTAGACTCTACCGGTGCTAATCGACGTGAACCAGAGCGACGGCAATGGTGGCGGCGGAGGAGTGGAATTGGGCGTTTCTGCTGTGGGGGCTAATCGGCGGCGGGAATTGGCGGAGGAGCTTCGTGGTGGCTCGGGAAGTGTAGAGGTGGTAGAGGTTCGGTCGATTATGCACTGGAACGGCGGTGGGAGCTCGGTCAGTATGCGACAGAGAGAAGCTCTCGGCGGTGAGCTAGCTCGGGTATTCAGCTTGGCGACTGGAATGGCGGAGAGGGTGCTCCTATTTATAGCGGAGCTCGGGAGCCATTGGACGGCGGATAAGGACGAGGAGAGCAAGGGATAAGCTCGAGCTCTGCCGATGAGGTGCATCAATGGCGCGGCGCTGTGGCCTGCGTCACTCGCGCACCAGAGAGGAAAAATGGGGCATGGAGGGGATGGCGTAGCGACGAGACAGGGTTTTCACGTGTGCGGTTTGACCTCCGGTGCTCAGCGTCACGAAAAGCTGCAACGGCCATGCTTTTCCATGTCTCTGTTGCTTGGATTGAGGCGACGGCGCGTGTTCCTCGCCGGGCGACTGGATGGCGGTGTTGACGACGGTGCTCCGCGCCATTTAAGGTGGCGACCGGGTGGTATGGCCGAGTACTGTGAAAGAACAGAGAGAGATCGGGAAGGATCGAGAGAAGAGAGAGAAAACAGCGAGCGACTAGAGGAAGACGACGACACTGTGTCATCTTCGGCTGACATGTGGGTCCCAGTCGATAGTGCTGACCGGAGCTGATCTAAGCCGTCCGCGGTTTGCATCGGGCGGCTGAGGGGGAAAAGAAGGAGATCGACAACTGACCGGAGGGGCCAAGCGACAGAGGCGATCGCGTCCGTCCACACGTCGGCATCGGGCGGCCGCGGGGAGCACTGGGACGGGGTCGCCGACAAATGGGGCCCACAGGAAATTGAGTCCAACGCGTGCGCTGCTGGGCCGAGCAGGCCGCGCGGGGAGAGAGAAACAAGCCGGGAGCGAGGGATGTCGGCCCAAAGTGCACAGTGCATTTTAATCTTTTTCCAGGGATTTTTCTAAAGGGTTTTTGAAGGATTTTGAATTGAAATTGGGACCTAATTCTCAAGGATATTTTTGGGATTTTTTTGCAACTAATTAGAATTTGAGGATCTCGAGGGAATTTTAGAATTTGAATTTAATTCTTGGGATTTGAGGGTTTTAGAATTATATAACTCTGGCAATTTTGAGAGGGGAGTACTCGATGAACTTCTGAATTTTTGGAGGGGCAAAAATAAGGAATTTTTACTAAAATGCCTCAAAGGCAACTTTCAAAGGGTTTTTATTGGAGGGCTTCGAATTGCAAAATCTGCACCCGTATATAGAGAATTTTTGGGAGGAGTGAAATAAGAGTATTTTAATCAAAGGCTTCAGTAGAGATTTGAAGAGGACTTTGAATTTAAATTTTCCGAGGAGATTTTTGAGAGAGATAGTCGAATTGCAAAATTCGAGTCTCGGAATCTAGAGAGAGTTTGGGACCAAGGTTTTAGATTTTCAAGGAGATTTTGATTTGAGATCTATGGCACTTAGTCCTTAACCACACACAAAAATCCAAAATTTTTAAAATTAAGGTTTTTATTAAAATAGTTTTTTAACGCCCTGGAAACCGAGGCATTACAGCCAGGCACACTCATACTCTTGAGTAGTGAGCGAGCCATAGCCATAACCGTTCTGTTGCGCCTTTCAACCACACCATTCTGCTGTGGTGAATATGGAGCGGTGAAATGGCGTTCAATTCCTGCTTGCTCGCACACCTCTGCGAGCTCAGCTAACAGGAACTCACCTCCGCGGTCAGATCGAAGGACCTTGACGCGGTGTTCACTTGCGTTCTCGGCCAGCAACTTGGTCTTCATAAATGCCAAGCACGCCTGGTCTTTTGTCTTGATTACATGCAACCACATCCACCGGGAATAATCATCAACAGTTAACATAAAGAAACGATTACCGGCTGGAGTTGATGGTGTGATCGGTCCACATAGATCAATGTGCAGAAGTTTGAGCGGCTCCTCCGCTTGATATTGGCTACCGTTGAGAACGGCAATCTTGTCTGCTTCATCACCAAACACGTCCGACACAACTGGTCAGGATGTGTAATATGTGGCACTCCGGCCGCCATACCCTTGTTGGCGAGCATCTTCAAAGCTTGAAAGTTTACATGGCCGAGGCGTGCATGCCACAACCATGCTTGATCATCGAGGCTTGTCAACAGACAAACTGGCCTTGCTAGCTTCATCTCGATACGATAGAGACGATTTTGAGATCGCCTTACCTTCATTATCAAGCGAAGGGGATTTTTCATGGATACCTCGAGTACATCTTCATCCATTAGTACTCGGTGACCAGTCTTAGTGAGCTGGCCGAGGCTCACCATGTTACTGCAGAGTCTGGGAATGTAATAAATCTCTTGGAGGAGCCAGTGATCTCCAGACTTACAGGCAAAAAGGATTGAACCCTTACACATGATTTGCACCGTCGAGCCATCGCCAAATTTCACCCTTCCAGTGATTCCTTCATGTAGCTCAAGGAATTTTTCTTTGTCGCCAGTCATGTGATTGCTAGTGCCATTGTCAAGGAACCAAACATCAGTTGGTGCCTCAACGCACTCGGCTGAGTACAATTCTGGCTGCACCTTCTCTTCTTCAAGTATGACGACTTTTTGTTGGTTATACTCTTCTTGCGATGTCTCTTCTGAGACTACCAGAAGTAGTGCTGGCTCAACATCATCATCACGTGTAAGATGAACCTCCTCCTTCTTTGAAGCTCGACATTGTGTCAAGTAGTGCCCCATCTCGTCGCATTTATAACAATGAATATGGCTCTTGTCACGACTCTTGTCGCCACTAGAGCCATTTGCCCCATCTTTGCGAGGTCCTCCCTGACAAACTTTGCCACGGCCTCTGCCACGACCACGACCTGACTGGCCGCGGTTCCCGCCTTTTGCGGGTGCTTTGTTCTTCTTGCTTGACGACAAGTCACCGCCGTCTTTCTTGAACTTTGCCTCCCACTCGGCCTGAGTGAGAAGTACCTGGCCATTGGCATTCCCGCCGACATTGATGTTCTTCTTGCGCGTCCGCTCCTTGAACGTCTTGAGACGTCCTACGGCCTCTTCAAACAACAAGTTGTTGAGGTCGTAGAACTGTTCGATGCCGGCTATCACATTGATAAGCTGTTCTGGCACCGTGTCGAACAGCTTCTTCACGAGCGATTTGTCACTCAGCGTCCCACCGAGGCTTAAGTACCTGACTGACATGGCAACAAGTCGGCTGGCATACTGGTCAAGGGACTCACCATCGTTCATGCAGATGACGTCAAATTCGCTTTTCAACGTCTACAGCCGTGCGTCCCGTACTCGTTCTGCACCGACAAACCTCGTCTTGAGGCAATCCCATACCTCTTTTACCGTTGTCTTGTTGGCCACGTTCATGAGGAGGTTTTCAGGTAGCGCTTGAAAAAGGTGCAACCTCGCCTTCTTGTCAAGCCAGGCATTGACTTTTGCATCGCCCGTCGGCTCGACAGCCTCCCAAACGCCTTGATCCTCCATCATGGCCTGAACACGAATCACCCAACTGGTGTAATTCGTGTGTGTCAGCTGTGGATACTGGAATGTACCACCGACCTGCTGTGCTTGCGACGTCTCTCCCGTAGCAACGATCGACATTGGATTCAATCTAGAATCTTGGGCATGAACCTGGGGAGCTCTGATATCAATTGTTGGAAAGATCACAGGATCCTACACCCAATTCCCGACTGGTTTCCCGACTGCTTATCAAGTATTCCTACTTAGAGAAAAATAGAGGGACACACAGGATGTGAAGATGGAAATGCAAGAACACAAAGTATTTGGGACAATTTTCTTGAGTTGTATTTCTGAGTAAACTACTCTTACACTCTATTGCTTCACAATTACAAATACTAGCTACTGCTATTTATAGGTTTACACGGAAGCATCATAGGATACCCTGTCCACTATCTCACGGAAGCATCATAGGATACCTTGTCCACTATCTCTTCCATGCAAGAAACATAAACGCTGACCACTAATGGCAAGTAACTCCTGCCGACTACACAAACGGTCAGCCAAAATTAGTGTGCATGTAAAGGGTGAAAATCCAACCGTTACAAACAGTAAATGGTATTAGGACCATAGTCATAATTAGCTTTCAATAGAGAGAGGTAGCCCCTAGATGCGAATGGGAGGTGGAAGGAACCGGGCGAGGACATCTTGCGGCGGAAGGAAGCAGCGGAGGCACGTAGACGACAAGCCGAGACGAGGCGGGCGCGGGGTGTCAGTGGTCATTAAACAATCCTGTCATTGCAACGGAATCCCGTAGCCTAGTATTTCCATATACAATAATAGAATATGAGTACTGTACATAAATCTGGGTTTCATGAAACATTTTTCCTCCAAAATATGTGGTTTCTTGAAACAAATCGTAATGATTGGGGTTTTATGTTACGGATGCTCCAATACTTAGGGTTTTATAAAATGTACTCTTACTTATTTCTTAATTAAGGTGGTTGGTACAACTCTTCACTGCTAATATTGTTTTGGATATGCTAAAATTAATTGAGATTTAAAAAAAAGGTGAGGTTCTACGGAACCTTTTAGACCTTAAAACTCGTGGTTATTTACCCCAAGTCATAATATACGTAGTTTTTCGGCAACTTGAGCTCCATAAAACATGAGTATTTTTTTTCCAAATAATTCAAATATGATCAATTAATTAATTACTAACCACTCGACTACTACGTGAAAGTGCATGACTCCGTACCGGAGCAGAGCCCCTCAAGTTGGACCGCACTCTGCCATCAGAATCGGATAACTCCAACCGTCCACATCCAACACCAAGATGACGCCGCTAGGGTTGGGCTCTCACATCACGTCGAGGGATCTGACCTGCCCTCCTTTGCTCCGCCCACGGTTCTCGCCACAACGCCGCAAGCATAACCTCTCTTCCTCGTATCTAACATCGAGCCGCACAGTTTCACAAGCATTGGATCTAGAATTATGACTGAGGGTTCAATAAACTAGTTGGTCGTAAAATATTTGAATATTATAAATATTATTTTAATTATTCTATTACGTTATTTCTAAATAGGTATAAAAATTAATAATATATCTTTTTAATTATTTACTCTGTTCGTTTTATATTATAAGCCATTTTATTCTTTTTCTAATTTAAATTTCTCTAACTTTAAATGTTTTTATATAGAAAACACATCACCCTCTACAAAATCAAATTAATTTCTTTAAATCCGCCATAAAATATGGCTTGGTAATGCATTTATTAATTACTTTTTTGGCGCTAGAGCTCCTCAAAATATTGATGTATTTTTTTTTATAAATCTATCAAGTTAGAGAAGTTTGAGCTCACTTAAACAATATTTGTAATGCACTATAATCATTGCATTTATAATAAATATCACTCTCTAATTTATCTATAAAAATTATAGATATTTATATGATTTTCTATATCACTGAATATTATCTATAGATATTATTACCTTAAAGCATTCTGGATTAGGTTTAGGAAAAAATATCTCATAAATTCTAAAAACTAGTTAAGTAACGTGGATGCACATAATATTATTAATATGTACAATAAAAAAAGCTAACTCATGTAAAAATCTTAAATAATATATATTATTGAGCGTGGTACACGAGCTAGCTGCTAGTGTTTAGGTGCATTATAGTTAGTGGCTAGAGCTAGCAACATCATTATCAAAAATAATGAAGAATAAGAAAACAATAAAAAGAAAAATACGGTGACAAATATTTAGTTTCACACTGCATTGTTGTAAAGAATAAATTTGTGTTAAGAATTTTGAAATTTTAATAATATTAGTAAATTATTGATAAATAAGAGTATATCATATAACACTTGTAAGCAATTTCTCTCATTCGTATGGTTGGTGACTAATATACTCTTTCTTTTACTCTCTTAAAGTCCTCTTAGAACGTTCAGCTGATGAACATCTCGATTTGAATTGAATAAAGAAACAATTTAAATATATTGTTTTTTATACTAGTCCACTTATATACCAATATTTATCGAGATAAGATATACTTTTGGAGCCATATTAGTTAATAAAATAGTCAAACCTTATACTATAAATTTCATATCTTACACTTTAAATTCCATATATTTAACATAGATTTTTTAAATCTAACAATGTATATTTTCAGTGCTCAATGTATAGGAGAACTAGGAAAAAATAGTTTGATTGTCTGTTAATTGATTTGACAAAAAAAATAGTAGTTTAAATTAAACATATGGAAGTAAAAGGTATTAAAATATTAATAAAAAAGAGAATCAAGAGGATGTCCCAATATCTCGTGTTCCTATATATCCAGCCTATTTGTGCCAAGAAAAGAAAAGAGAGAAAAATATGGTTGTGCTAGAGTATATATTCACCGTCGTTGTCCCCTCGGCGGTCGACTCCCCTCTCGTCTCGCCCGCCGTGTGCCGATCTCTCCGTGAGCGAGGAGCAGGGGCGCCGTCGTCCTGTCGAGCAGACCAACTGTTCCAACCACCCACATTAATGGCGAGGCGACAGGGGCGACGAGGCGACGGGGCGCGTCGCCCCTATCGCCCGTTCTGCCACGCGTGGAACTCTCATGACGGCCCGCCGTAGGGGGGCTTGAAGTGGCAAGGTCAGAGAACTTTGATAAGAGGGCTTCAGTTTTTCACACTGCACTGATGGTGTGCGCTGTCACACCTCCACAACCAAGCCGCCCGACCAGCCAAGGCGACATGACGTAAGAGGTCCCGAGCTGACTCCGGCCGTGGCTGCAGGCAGGCCACCGCGTGCGTGCGACAAGACATAAGTCAATACTAGAGAAAGCCTTTCTTCCTCACATTCTAGGCGCTGTGGAGCCCACTTGGACTATGAAAGGGGGGATCCATGCCAACAGAAGTAGGACCCCGGTTCCCAGAGGCGGCTCTCCCAATTAGCCGAACCATGAACTGTCCCTTCGCAGCTCCCGTCTCGTCGCTCCGGCTCGGTCTCTCTTTTCCCCGAGGAGGGCTTCTGGGAAGGGTTTGAAGCGCGAGAGGACGGAGTTCTCCTTCATCCCCAAGTGTAGAGCTAGCTTCTTGGAGCACCAAAGCCCGTAAGAACATCTTGTAAGAGCAAACCACATTCATCGCCCACAAGCAAAACAACACCAGAGTAAGGAGGTAATTACGCCTGAGTGGACCTCGCGCGGTGCCGAACCTGTCTACTCTCCTGCCCCTTGCGGTGCCCCAATCTCACCGGTGCCTCCCAGCGCTGAGCATCCGATCATCTCCCAACTGCAGCTGCCGTTCCTGTGAACAACTCCCCTGCCGAACCTCAAAGGGGTTCCCAAGATTCCCGCGTTGGAGTTCCCTCCTCCGACAGTATGGTTGGTGACTAATATATCTTTCTTGTACTCTTCTTAAAGTGCCCTCTTAGAATGGTTCAGCTGATGAACCATCTCGATTTGAATGGAATAAAGAAACAATTTAAATATATTGTTTTTTACGAGTCCACTTATATACCAATATTTATCGAGTAAGATATACTTTTGAGCCATATTAGTTAAATAAAATAGTTCACTATATACTATAAATTTCATATCTTACACTTTGATTCCAATATTTATACCATAATTTTTAAATCTAACAATGTATTATTTTCAGTGCTCAATTATAGGAGAACTAGGAGAAAATAGTAGTGTGATTGCCTGGTTAATTGATGTTGGACCCAAAAAAATAGTAGTTTAAATTAACATATAAGTAAAAAGTATAAAAAAATAAACTCTCTCTT